>JAJGOT010000020.1:2637500-2800000 GCA_022457155.1 Cladopsammia gracilis
GTTACATTTCACTGTTAGCAGTAGTGTTGTCCGTCAAATTCAATGTTTGATACATTGTCGATAAAAATTGTATTTTTTTTCATTTTTTTTTTTCATTTCATTTATTTATTTCTCCAAACCTTTTTTTATAATTCCATTGTTTAATTTTGACTATCACACTCTAATTTTTTTTTAATTTGTTTCCACAATCATGCATTTACAACCCAATATTTTAATTTAAGTTAGTAAAAATGTAAATAATTAAATAACTAGCAATAACAGTTACAGTTTATAAAGCACATTGTTTAACATAATTGTGGACTTAATTATTTAGATATTCTCCATTTTTTCCTAAAGAAATTCATATTATTCGATTTAAAAGAAATATACTTTTCGGTTTGATATTTATTTAATAGAATTCTTTCAAAGTGGCAAAAAGATGGTTTCGTTTCTTTACACCGGCAAGTCCACAAGTACGTTTTTCCTAAAATAAGAATATAGTTTTGCAGATCCATCTCCCCTTTTAAAAACCCTAAAATAATCTCACCATATTCTAACGAGAGGCTTGTGCAATTCTTAAGTTTGTTTAAAATTTTGTCACAAACTTCATTCCAAAAGGAAGACGAAAAAGAACAGTCAAAGAAAATATGAGGTATCGTTTCTATAGTCTGATGACAGAAGGAGCAGTTGGGGTTAGAAACATAGCCTATCTTACAAAGTAGTTCATTTGTGTATAGAATATAATTTAAAACTTTATACTGAAAAGAACGTAAATAAGGTTCATTTGCAACTCTCAGTGGCATCACGAATGCCTCCGAAAGTTGCTTGTCCTCTAAATGAAATTCTTCTCTTAACTTAGCCCATTTATTTGGTTTTTCGTATTTTTGCTTTATAAGATAGTGATAGTGAGATAGAGATAGTGATAGGACACGTGACCGGCAGCATGGAGTAAGACGCGCTGTGCTGAGCTCCGCAAGAACTTTTTGGTTTTCACTCAAACTGTCCAAAAATCATCTTGCCTTTGATTACTATGCTTCATGTCAGAAATACGTCTTCGGTCTGGAAAAATTTTAGCGCTTGAAGGAAGCAATAAGCAGAAAAATTACTTGAAGAAGAAAGCTGTAAATCCTAGCGAGTCAAATATGGCCGCTGCCGGACTACTCGAAGAACTGAAATCGATGAGACTTGACCTCACCGGTCAAATAACCAAACTTAGTGATGACCTAAAGAAATTCCAAAGAAACACGAACGAAAGGCTGTTAAAGATCGAAAGTGTCATGTTCAAAGTCGACGAAATAGACGGTTTGAAAACCAAGCAACAGCAACTAAAAGCCGATGTCGACAACATGAAGGAATCCCTGAACTTTGTGAGCTTTAATGCTGAAGAGGTAGAAAACCTTCGTAAAAGCAATGATGAACTTAAAAATAGGTTGGAACATCTAGAACGATATTCCAGAGATTTTAATATTCGAGTGCTTGGTGTTAACGAAGATGAAGGCGAAGATTGTATGGCAATAATTATGGATTTTATCACCTCTCTTGGCTTCGAAGATCCAGCTGCTGAGGTAGAAAATTCTCACCGCACTGGCAAAAAACGAGACGATAAGCCAAGGGCTATCATCGCAAGACTCTATAGCAGACCTTTTAAAAGAAGACCACTACAAGAAGCAAAGAGTGTAGATGGAAAGGCAACATTACAAGGGGCAAGAATTGTCGAGGACTTCACACCTAGTGACTTTAACGCCCGCAAGAAAGCCACTCCACTTATGAGAAAAGCTCACGACGAAGGTAAAAAAATGCGTTTCACTAGAGGTAAACTTTTTATTGATGGAAGAGAAATTTCTGTTGCTTAGCCTAAATTCCACGTTGTCTGTATTTCTGAAAAATGACAGTGAAATGATATGATTTTTTTTTTCAACATTTGCGAAGCCTAGCGCTAAAGTCATCCGCGCGATGTCTTTATGTCTGCTGGGATTGCTTGTGCAGCGCTGCACAAGAGCGAATTTTGCGCAAAACTTGTTTCCAATGAATTTGCTTATGTACGCCATAGTTTTAATAGCAATTTTCTACAAACCATATTTTGCTTACCTCAAACATTTTTTGTATTAGTGTTATTTGTTTAAAATGTTTGATTATTTTATTTTCGTGGCTATCAGTAATTAACCGGGTATATAAAGATCCATCTTCTTCCAAATTTAGATTTTTCACATACCTAATCACCACAAATGGTGAAAGGTAAATTTATTTCTTTAAATACGAGAGGCATAGGCAACTATCGTAAACGACCAACAATATTTACTTGGCTTAGAAAACAAAAACCTGACGTTGTTTTCCTTCAGGAAACACATTCTGTCCAAGGGAATGAAGTTTCTAGTGGCAAAGAGAATGGGGTGCCAAGTTAATCTGCTCTCATGGGGCTAATAATGCAAGAGGTTTCGCAATTTTAATGAGGAATAACTTTGATTGTGTCGTTGAGGAATCGGTTATTGATACAAACGGTAGATTTATAATATTAAAGGTACTCCTGAGCGGACAACCCTCTCTTTTAGTTAATATATACGGCCCTAATCGAGATAATGAACTGGTTGCCTTTTACCACACAGTCCAGCAAACCATCATGAATAAAAACCTTGATGATATTGAGAACATTATTATGGGAGGTGATTTAAACTGTCCTTTAAATCCCATCATTGACAAAAGAGGTGGCAATCTAATCCCAAGGCAATCTGTAATTAACACAATTGAACTGCTGCAGTCCGAGCTGGATTTGCTTGATATTTGGCGAGTAAAGAATCCAACAAAACGTAGTTATACCTGGAGTCAATCAAATCCTTTGATATTTTCAAGATTGGATTATTGGCTGGTTTCAAATTCTTTATCTGATAATGTTTGCCATGTTGATATGATTTCAGCCATAAAAACTGATCACTCCGCAATAGTAATAGAATTGCAGGATGTTGAAGACAAGGTGAAAGGTCCTGGATTTTGGAAATTAAATTGCTCCCTTCTAAATGATGAAGAATACGTCAACGAACTAAATCGTCTCTTACCTACTTGGATACAGGAAGGGAAGCAAGATCTAAATGATCCGCGATCTGTATGGGACTGGGTAAAATATAATGTTAAGAAATACTCTAGATTGTATTCAATGAACAAATGTAAACAGCAAAATTTAGAGGAACAACAGCTAGCAGACAATTTCAAGAGGCTACAGCAGCCTACCAAAACTGCCCTAATCAAGAGAATTTATCAGCTTTAAATGTTTTGAAAGAAAAGATGGAACATCTGTATGAAAAAAAGGTGGAAGGCATAATCATCAGTTCGCGCGCACGGTGGCATGAACATGGGGAAAAGAATTCAAAATATTTTTTTAAATTTAGAAAAACGAAATCACGTTAGGAAGCATATTCGGAAGCTTCGTTTGAGTGGAGTCATCTCAACAGACCCTTTCGAGATCTTAGAAGCAGAGTTCGTATTTTATGAAAATCTTTATAAACCTAGACGAGAAGGTCCCGAAGAAAATAAACCTAATTTTCACCTGGAAGATTTACCTATACCAACACTTTCAAATGATTCTTCTTATATTGGTGAAGGATTAATAAGCACAGAGGAATGCAAAAAAGTTTTAAATTTTTTCCCGTTAAACAAGGTACCTGGAAATGATGGACTACCAATAGAATTCTAGTAGTACTATAAGTATGAAGATAAGCCCCGCGATGGCCTAGGTGCCTAGGTATCTAGGTGCCTAGGTGCCTAGGTGCCTAGGTGTCTAGTCAATGACGTCACAATTTGGATTTCCCGCATACTAATAAGTACCTAGTCAATTACCTATTCCTTTTGTGTTATTCGGAAACAATAGATACAATAGGTTTGCCCAAACTTGCCCGCTTTATACCAACTCACTTAAAAACAAAACACAACTGACACAGATATCTTTTACAGACATAGAGCAAAACAACATGCCTTGACCAGGACTCGAACTTGGGTTACTGCGGCCACAACGCAGTGTCTTAACCACTAGACCATCAAAGCTGTGTGGGATATTATAACCGAATAAAACTAATTAGAGGTTTCCGAAACATTCAAGTTTAGAAGCAATAAAATTTCACAGGATAAAAAACCGCTTATTCGTATTTACCGCCGTTTTAGCCGCTTCATCGCTAGACTCTATGACGATTTTCGGTTTCGCAGCCATCACCCAATTTAAGTTTTTATAACTTTACCGGTAGCTTCAATGTTCAAACTTTTAATTATGCGAACTTTCACTGAACTAAATTTGCATGAAAAATTAGCACCTCGGAAAAATAAACAAAGCAACCAATTACATGCGTTACTAAAACAATAAACCCACACTCTGTTTAAGTAAAAATATATTTAATAATAACAAAACGCATTAAGGTTTCATCAAATCATTATGTCAACAAAAGCTGTTTTATTTAGAACAACTCAAATCCATATTCTACACAAATGAAAAGGAAATCAAGAACAAAATATTAGAATGAAATTACTTTACGGACGCAGCGCGAATTCACTCTAAGGCCGTATTGCAGCCCTAAAGCTTTGTTGGCTTTTTTCGGAAGCGAAGGTTTCCTCTGAAAACGATTTTACGTTTGGTTCATCTCCGTGTTCATAAATCCACAAATACTTTTTCTCCCTTGAGGAGGAGAGGGGGAGGAGGAGGAGGTGAAAACAAAAGAATTGTGGAGGAGGAGGAGGGAAAACAATTGAATTGAGGAGGAGGAGGAGGAGGAGGAGGAGGAGGAGGTGAAAACAAAAGAATTGTGGAGGAGGAGGAGGAGGAGGAGGAGGAGGAAAAACAATAGAATTGAGGAGGAGGAGGAGGAGGAGGAGGAGGAGGTGAAAACAAAAGAATTGTGGAGGAGGAGGAGGAGGAGGAGGAGGAGGAGGAGGAGGAAAAACAATAGAATTGAGGAGGAGGAGGAGGAGGAAGGTCGATGTGGGATCGATATTGTGGTGGTGGTGGTGAAAATAATAGAATTGTGGTGGTGGTGGTAGTGAAAACTCCTGTACCCTTTCTGTACCCCTCCTGTACCCCTCCTGTACCCCTCCTGTACCCCTCCTGTACCCTTCCTGTACCCTTCCTGTACCCCTCCTGTACCCCTCCTGTACCTTTTCTGTACCTCTCCTGTACCCTTCCTGTACCCTTCCTGTACCCTTCCTGTACCCCTCCTGTACCCTTTCTGTACCCCTCCTGTACCCTTCCTGTACCCCTATCATTTGATCACAACAGAAAACACGGATATCTAGTTACTTTTAATATATATGCTCAAGGATTTGCGAAAACAGCCTCGAATAAAAATTTCTTGGATGAAAAACGCGGCGTTATAGCAATATACCAGTTCCCAAAATCCTTACAACCCCCCGTCCGAGTTCTCCAGTTAAATTAAGACATTATTCAAACGATAAAACAAAGTGGATTTATGAACACGGAGATGAACCAAACGTAAAATCGTTTTCAGAGGAAACCTTTGCTTCCGAAAAAAGCCAACAAAGCTTTAGGACTGCAATACGGCCTTAGAGTGAATTCGCGCTGCGTCCGTAAAGTAATTTCATTCTAACATTTTGTTCTTGATTTCCTTTTCATTTGTGTAGTATATGGATTTGAGTTGTTCTAAATAAAACAGCTTTTGTTGACATAATGATTTGATGAAACCTTAATGCGTTTTGTTATTATTAAATATATTTTTACTTAAACAGAGTGTGGGTTTATTGTTTTAGTAACGCATGTAATTGGTTGCTTTGTTTATTTTTCCGAGGTGCTAATTTTTCATGCAAATTTAGTTCAGTGAAAGTTCGCATAATTAAAAGTTTGAACATTGAAGCTACCGGTAAAGTTATAAAAACTTAAATTGGGTGATGGTTGCGAAACGGAAAATCGTCATAGAGTCTAGCGATGAAGCGGCTAAAACGGCGGTAAATACGAATAAGCGGTTTTTTATCCTGTGAAATTTTATTGCTTCTAAACTTGAATGTTTCGGAAACCTCTAATTAGTTTTATTCGGTTATAATATCCCACACAGCTTTGATGGTCTAGTGGTTAAGACACCACCACCACCACCACCACCACCACCACCACCACCACAATGTTATTGTTTTCACCACCACCACCACCACCACCACAATTTTATTGTTTTCACCACCACCACCACCACCACCACAATTCTCCACCACCACCACCACCACCACCACCACCACCACCACCACCACAACGTTATTGTTTTCACCACCACCACCACCACCACCACAATTTTATTGTTTTCACCACCACCACCACAATTCTCCTCCACCACCACCACCACAATTCTCCACCACCACCACCACCACAATTCTATTGTTTTCACCACCACCACCACCACACCTCCTCCTCCTCCTCCTCCTCCTCCTCCTCCACAATTCTATTGTTTTCTCCTCCACCTCCTCCTCCTCCTCCTCCACCTCCTCCTCCTCCTCCTCCTCCTCCTCCTCAAGGATCTACAGGCTGAGAGAAAGTATTTGACGATTACAATGAAATTCCTTTTTTTTTTTGCACTACTTGTGATCGGTTTTATTTTATTTCATTTATTTTATTAACATTTTAAACAATCCACAAATACTTTCTCTCGGCCTGTAGATCCTTGAGGAGGAGGAGGAGGAGGAGGAGGAGGAGGAGGAGGAGGTGGAGGCGGAGGTGGAGGAGGAGGAGGAGGAGGAGGAGGAGGTGGAGGAGAAAACAATAGAATTGTGGAGGAGGAGGAGGAGGAGGAGGAGGAGGTGTGGTGGTGGTGGTGGTGGTGGTGAAAACAATAGAATTGTGGTGGTGGTGGTGGTGGAGAATTGTGGTGGTGGTGGTGGAGGAGAATTGTGGTGGTGGTGGTGAAAACAATAAAATTGTGGTGGTGGTGGTGGTGGTGGTGGTGGTGGTGAAAACAATAACGTTGTGGTGGTGGTGGTGGTGGTGGTGGAGAATTGTGGTGGTGGTGGTGGTGGTGGTGAAAACAATAAAATTGTGGTGGTGGTGGTGGTGGTGGTGAAAACAATAACATTGTGGTGGTGGTGGTGGTGGTGGTGGTGGTGGTGGTGGTGGTGGAGAATTGTGGTGGTGGTGGTGGTGGTGGTGAAAACAATAAAATTGTGGTGGTGGTGGTGGTGGTGGAGAATTGTGGTGGTGGTGGTAGTAAAAACTCCTGTATCCCTCCTGTACCCTTTCTGTACCCCTCCTGTACCCCTATCATTTGATCACAACAGAAAACACGGATGTCTAGTTACTTTTAATATATATGATCAAGGGATTTGCGAAAACAGCATCGAATAAAAATTTCTTGGATGAAAAACGCGGCGTTATAGAAATATACCAGTTCCCAAAATCCTTACAACCCCCGTCCGAGTTCTCCAGTTAAATTAAGACATTATTCAAACGATAAAACAATGTGGATTTACGAACACGGAGATGAACCAAACGTAAAATCGTTTACAGAGGAAACCTTCGCTTCCGAAAAAAGCCAACAAAGCTTTAGGGCTGCAATACGGTCTTAGAGTGAATTCGCGCTGCGTCCGTAAAGTAATTTCATTCTAATATTTTGTTCTTGATTTCCTTTTCATTTGTGTAGAATATGGATTTCAGTTGTTCTAAATAAAACAGCTTTTGTTGACATAATGATTTGGTGAAACCTTATTGCGTTTTGTTATTATTAAATATATTTTTACTTAAACAGAGTGTGGGCTTATTGTTTTAGTAACGCATGTAATTGGTTGCTTTGTTTATTTTTCCGAGGTGCTAATTTTTCATGCAAATTTAGTTCAGAGAAAGTTCGCATAATTAAAAGTTTGAACATTGAAGCTACCGGTAAAGTTATAAAACTTAAATTGGGTGATGGTTGCGAAACGGAAAATCGATATAGAGTCTAGCGATGTAGCGGCTAAAACGGCGGTAAATACGAATAAGCGGTTTTTTATCCTGTGAAATTTTATTGCTTCTAAACTTGAATGTTTCGGAAACCTCTAATTAGTTTTATTCGGTTATAATATCCCGCACAGCTTTGATGGTCTAGTGGTAAAGATAAGTTGTTTTGATCTATCCCTGTAAAGGATATCTGTGTCAGTTGTTTTTATTGTTTTGAAGTGAGTTGGAATAGAGCGGGCAAGTTTGGGCAAATCTATTGTTATCCAAACGACGCGAAAGGTTATTATTTACATATCAATAATTTACCTAGGCACTATCCCTAGTCATTTATTAACACAAAAGGTATAGGCAGTTGATAATACATATTAATAAGTTACCTATACCAAACTACGTCATCACCTAGGCACCTAATCCACCTATCCACTAATGCATATTAATGATTTACCTATCCTTACCTATCCTTACCTATCCATCGCCAGAAATAGCGGCCATGTTCACCGCGCGTGCGCGAGTTTCAGTGGCAATATGGCCGCCAAATACTAGAAGGCTTTGTATGGCAGAAATAAAACAAAATCAAATTGGCTGGCTTTTAGCTTACCTGGAATATTTGCCGCATTCCGGGTAAATTTATGAACATCTTTTCAAGTGTCTTTGTAAGCTTGATTTTCCCCACAATTGTTACTGGCCCTGCTTTTCAAGAAAACATATTTCCGAAGCTTCGCTCATACAATGCTCTCTATTTTAGAAGCCATTAATGCCGATTTTCACTCAAAACGGGATTTCGAGGCACCATAGTTCGTAAAGTGATGGGGGTAGCCAACTTGCCGCAATCGTCTGAGAAGAAGCACCGACTGAACTGACGATCATCGCATTCTCACTTTCTACGATGGTTCCTTCGCCCTGCTTTTTGCTTTCAAAAATCGTTCAGAGCTGTAAAAATCATTTCCACCAACAGTCCACGCTAAAGTCTTGAAGTTCGCTGTCTTCGAACTGCGATATTTGGGCACAGAATGCTCCAAATTTTGCTGCAAATCCCTCATTCAAAAGCTAAAGTCTTGTTGTTTTCAACTGCGAGCGAATTATTTCGGTCAGTGGTTTCTATATGGGCCAAAATACGCTTAATTTAACACAACCATTTTTGTCGCACCGAAGCCGCACCAAACGAATTTGAGCCCGTAGGGTGGAACAGCGGTGTATACCAATGAAGCGACATCGCAGTGTAAGACGCACGAAAATTCGCTGCTCCAATGTCCCTGATTTCTGGCGATGCATTTGCGGGGCTTAAATCTAATGGCTATATACTACTAATTCTACAAGACCTTTTGGGATTTTATAGGTGATCCTTTAATTAAAAGTTTTAATGAATCTTTTGTCAAAGGAACAATGAGCCCGTCATAAAGACAGGCGGTTATTATACTCATCGAGAAAAAAGACCAGGACCGCTGCGATCTTAAAAACTGGAGGCCAATTTCTCTATTGAACGTTGATGCGAAGATAGCTTCAAAAGTTATTGCCGAAAGAATGAAGCGTCTTTTACCCGAATTAATTCATAAGAATCAATCAGGATATATCCCAGGCAGAAATATTAGCGAAAATATACGTTCAATTCTAGATATAATGGAATTTACGAAAGTTAAGAAATTACCCGGTCTGTTATTATTTATTGACTTTGAAAAAGCTTTTGATAGTTTAGAATGGGATTTTCTTGAAAAATGTTTAGAAAAATTTAATTTTGGACCCGATTTTAGAAGATGGGTGAATATTTTTTACAACGACATCCAAAGTTGTGTTATAAACAACGGCTTATGCTCTCGCTATTTCAATATAGAACGTGGAGTGAGGCAGGGAGACCCCCTCTCTCCTTACCTTTTTGTTACTGCAGTTGAAATTCTGGCGATTGCTATAAGGAATCAAGAAAACATTAAAGGAATAACTATAGACGATTTAGAAACTAAATTATTGCAGTTTGCCGACGACACAACGGTTGTCCTATCAGATTTGGATTCAGCGCGAGCCTTGTTTGGATTACTTGAACGCTTTGAGAAAGCCTCTGGACTTAAACTCAATGTAACGAAAACAGAAGCAATGTGGATTGGGTCACTTAAGAATTGTGAAAATGAACCATTAGGGGTTATGTGGAAAACATGTGTCAAATTTTTAGGAATATATATTACATATGATGTACAAATATTAGTAGAGAAAAACTTGAAGCAGTGGTTGAAAAAAATTAAAAATACAATAAATCTATGGAAGTCAAGAGGATTATCGATTCACGGCAAAGTAAATATTATCAAAACACTTTTACTCCCAAAAATGATTTATCCTAGTTCCGTGTAATGTAGTCCTCCCGAAGAAGAATTTAATAGTCTGGTTTTTCGTTTTTTGTGGAACGGTAACGACAAAGTTACCCGACTCTCTACATATGCACCCTATGACCAAGGTGGCCTCAAAATGTTAGATTATGATAACATGGTTAAAGCTTTAAGGCTACGTTGGTTTAAACGAATAGTCGACCCAGATTACTCTGGTTTCTGGAAGTCATATCTTGATTATCTTTTGGTGAACGAAGGGGGATTATTTTTAATTCAGTGTAATTACGATGTCAAACAATTAACAATCTCAGCAACTTTCTATCGAGAACTATTGGACTGGTGGTCAAAATTAAGAGAAGTCAAGGATCCCGAAAACATATATAAGTATATTCTATGGAATAACAAAGAAATAAAGATTGACGGCAAAAGTGTTTTCTATAAACATTTTTTTGATAATAATATCACATATACAACTCATCTGCTTTATGAGATGACAAATGTTGAGTCTTTCAATGTCGTCAGAGATGCGGGATTGAAGAACTCCAATTTTTTAGTATGGACAGGTCTGAGGCAATCAGTTCTATCGAAACTGCGTTCTCACATACCTACCTTCAAGATTATCTTTGATTTAGAAAATTTTTAATGTATTTTTTTCATGATTGTAGACTTAAATCTATTAAAGCGTTAAAACAAAACAATCGGTATATGAAAACACCTTTCGATTTTCACAAAGCGGGAACGTATTTTCAAACAAGGAAAAACTTAATCAGAGCCTGATCACAAAACGAAATCTCAAAACCTAGTATCTCTAAATTTCAACCAAAATATGAATTTAATATATGTATTTCCCTTATCTAATAGACCTAATGCTGTATCTGCTTTCATCGCACTGCCGTTAAGTTTCTAAGTTAACTTCCCTTGTTACTTTAGAACTTGGCAGTTGTTTGTATAGGTAATCATACGGTTTCGAGTTCAATTTGGGATTAATTTGCACGAGTGAGTTTTTCAAAAAGCTCAAAATTGCACGAGCCGCTTTACTTATTAATAATTATACATGAAAAAATTTGCATCCATTTTTGTTTGGAATTTTTTTTTTTTTGCAAAAATTTAGTTTTAAATTTTGTTTTAATTTTGTTTTAATTTTGTTTTAATTTTTTTTTTTTGGCCAAAAAGAACACACAAGACTTGGCAAAGATTTTTGTGGAAAACACATCACGGCAGGTTCAAGTGAGGTGTTAAAATGCCCGGGATCCAATAAAAAGAAAGGGATATTTTTTTTTATCTCTAGGACTCATCAAAAAGTTAAGTAATACTTCTTCATCAATAACGTCTTTCAACTACCCGATCGATCTTCCTGGAGAAAGTCAGTCACAATTTTCTTGTCTTTGTTGACAAATTTATCCTTGGAAACAAAGCCAGCCTCAAAAGCCCCGGGTCACATGTGAACGTTAATAATTTTATCAATTAATTCTAACAGTTATCATTTGGAAATAGTACATTCATACGTAGTTTTATTTGCTTTGTTTTACACAATTTAGTATCTGTGGATAAATACCACGAATATTTGATTGTTTATATGACGCAGTTCTTTTGTGCCCCAGTCTTCAACACTTTCTTTGCCTTTCGAGGGACTTGCCTTTGTAAAAATAAAATTTGTTTACTTGTACAAGCATTGAAGCTCGGTAAGAGGCTATGCATCAAAAAATAAAAGAAGTATTTTTTTTCTGATATTGCCTTAGTAAGAATTTTCGTCTGGCTACCGCCCTGAACTCAACTGCGTTAATTGTGATGATGCAACAACAAAAGCAAATACTATCACATATTTCATTTTCAAGCCTCCTGCCTTTTATTTAACTTCAGCAAGTTTAATACAACTACAAAACAAGTGATTTTAATATATATCCCACAATCAGCAGCACTATTATTATTTTCTGTCCCATTGTTGGCTTTTATGCAGGAATGACTGTCTCCTCTCGAGATCTAAGCTTGTGGTTTTGGAACCTCTTCAACGAAGATCCGGGACACTGAATTCCAGCCCGTGTAGGCGTCAGCATTTCCATATCCGGCGCAATTACCGACCCAGAATCCCACGCGCACCCTTCCTTTGTGGATGTTGTTGCAATGGCCCTCAATATGGCGGACGCGGTGAGGACTTTGAGTTTTACCATGCCACAAGTATAGAACACCGTCAACTGGAAGAGGAGATGAACATTCCGCGCCATTAAAAGTGAAGTACCAGCGTTTACAGCAGCTGGTGCAGCCCTGGACTCTGAATTCTCCAGTCCAGTAAACATGAAGGGCTGTGTCAGAGAGGTTTTTTGTGAACACACAATCCTATGCAATGATGAAAAATAAAATAAAGGGAAAATAATGATAAACGTAACCACTACAAACTTTTTAGAAGGACGGAAAACGAAAATTAGTACTCTGTTTACCGTCCAATCTAAATTCACTACAATTATCTCTGATTTGCAAGTTTGTTTTTCGGAAGACCACAAGAAAGAAACTTTGCCAAGCCAAACTCACCTTGATCAGACCGTTGTCTTTGCCATCATTGATGTTTTTCCACGCGCATTCCTTCCAGTTTTTAAAAGCCATCAGACCTGGAGTCCCAGGGATTCCACCTCTACCACTCTCCCCACGCTCCCCCTTTTGCCCGGTAGGCCCCCGGACTCCGCGCTCTCCTTTAGCACCATCCTTTCCATTGGCACCCGATGTCCCGCTAGATCCCGGAGGCCCCTGGGGTCCGGTCTTCCCAGGGATTCCTTGATCACCTTTAGCTCCGTCACGGCCATCACGTCCGTCACGGCCTGATATCCCAGGGGAACCAGGCTTTCCATGCATGCCGGGAACACCAGCATAATAGAAAGGAGGTGGCTGGTAATTTAAAGTGAAAATAAAGTTGGTACGTATTCATGAATTCACTATGTATATTGATTTAAACTCTAACAGACAGATAGTATTTGTTCTAGTCCTGATTGTTTCTTACAAACGTCACGATATAGTTTTTGAAACCTTTCTCGAGATTTGACAAATTTGAAAAACAATCTAATGATCCGCTTCTTTTATGCATGCATTTTAAGGCAATACTATGGATTAAAAATACATTCTTTAGTTGAGCTGTTAGAATTCGTTTCGTTTACAGTGACAAGTATTTTAAAATTCCTCCTATTACACTGAAAAGAACTGAAGCCATTGATGAATTATCAAACATTGTTGTGGCTTTGTTTGAGTTGCTACAGCACTGTATCACAATTAATGTAATTCGAGTTAAGAATTCGTTGATTCAACACGCCGAAGTTAAATCAATATTTGTAAAGAAACGACGTTTTGCTTTTCCCAAAAATTTACATAAGTTCACGAAAATACTCAACGCAATCACTGACTCACCATGTTGTAAGATGGTTGTTTGGTTTTGTTGTCTGCCGCGGCACAATAAGCCAAGAACGACATCACAAGAAAGGACAAGAGAGCAACCCGGGAAACTTTACACGGGACGGTGGCCATTTTCTCGTTACGATTTCCTGTGATTAAGGTTAAAACAGATCAGAAGAAATTTACAGATTCACGTGTCACAGATAAACTGAGCCGAGGGGCCTAGCTTGATAAACAAACCGAAAAAGGGCGATGAAATGCTAACAAACGCTATTACGGAAAGAATTGCTAGAGATACAGAACGTCTTATCATGTCCTCAAGTTAAACCTTGTCTTCCAACATGGATCGAATTTTGGGTCTGATACTGGCGTTATGGACTTTGGAGTCTGTGGAAAAATCTTATGGAGTGACCTGATTTAAATAAAATCTATTTGGCAGTATTTTCTTCGGTGTGGTACAGGATATTATTCTGTATTTTTGTGTCCTTGACAATAACTTCCTTTTAAGACTGTGGATTAAATGCTATAGTCCGTTAAAATTAATGAACGCTAATGTGCAGTATTTTCTAACTGTATTTATTATGGTTGTTTTGCTGTTACAAAGTGGAAAAGTATATATAGTTGAATTTCTTAAATGAAAACCTTCGAATAAAATTAAGCTGTTGCGTATTACTTCCTTGTGCTATTGTTGATATATTTTTTATGTCTATGGATGCTACATCCAATCCTAAATATGACCGTTAAAACAAATGAAAAGAAATGAAAAGATACCGGACTCGAAGCATCCCGAGTAAAGGTCAATATTTTATCAATTCAAACGAGAACAAATGTCTCGCTAATAAAAGGAAAGGAAACTTGATTCTAAGAAGACAGAAAGGGAGAATTAGATTGGAAACAGTAACAAAACAGTTCAGTAAAAAGAAAACCGAGGGGAAAATTAAAAGCGTTTTTACAACTTAAGTGAAAACAAAAATTTGTGGCTACTCAATTAAAGAACTACTTGTTACGCCGGAGTTTAATTGATTTCATGAGCGAGGAAAAAGCTCACAGTTCAAGAGTGTTTTACGGTAGCAACGGAGCTCATAACACAATTTTCAATAACAAAATGATTTCAAAATCTAGAGACTTTTTAGCAAACGTTTCCTGTTATAAATCTGTTGAAAGAGAGTGTAGTTCTTATTCTTGAGGTCTATACAGTATCACGGCAAGAATTGAGCGCTGGTATTTGGCTCTATAGGCAAAGTTAGGCGGCAAAACTCAATTTGTGACTAATAACAAAATAGGTTAGGGAAGAAAAGCAGTAAAACTGAAAAAAGGCATACCTGTAAAAATGGAAAGTCTTCCTTTTCGTTCCAACTGAAAACCATGAACAAATTGCTGCTGTTAATGAATGAGATAAGTGACTAGCGAGTGTGATGGATTTTTTCAGCCTTCCTATTGACATTGCGACGCGTTAGCGCGAGTTTATTGTTTACTTTGAGTTGAACTTTGTCAATAATACGTAATTATCAGTGATACACAGAAATTATGATAGCTACCGCTCTGTATTTGGATTGGAGTATAAATTCCTATTTTGTCATTCAAAATAAATTTAGTATTTTTCTTTATCAAGAGAAAAGTAGAGAAGACCTTTATTGTCTATACAATTGTCACTTAAAGTTGAATATTTTTGGCCATGATTGCTGAATTTAAACCAAGAGTGTCAACGAAACTATACCATCACATACAGAAAAAACATTTTTTTAAAAAATCCTTTCGCTTTTCCGATAATAACATAATAACGAACTAATAAATATAATAACTTATACACTTATATTGCCCATTTTTTCCGCCAAGGACCCATTAAGAGCTCATTAAGTTTCGAAAGTATTAATGCGCGCCCCCGTTTCTTGTAGAAGATCCCTTGCAATTGTTACTTATGAAAAATAAACATATGCACAAACGAGGGCACGAATTTCATGAATTACACGACGGACAATTCCTTTTTACGCAAACAGAATCAAGCTCTTTGAAATTAAGAACGCCGCAAGAGTTAGATTCGTATCATTAACAGCTTAGTCATATGAAAAGATGAGAGCACATGAAAGGAAAGTCGTGATGGGTCGCATGGAAGTTAATAAGCGCACATACATGAAAGACGACGAGAGTGCATGAAATAAATAGGAACGTATAAAAGTCAAACGAGAGTGCACGAAAATCGATGAAGCGCATTAATATTGAGAAGAGCGCACGGAAGGCAGTGAGAACGCATGAAAGACGACGGAGCGCATGAACATGATGATCAATGGGAGCGCACAAAAGTCGATGAGGGCGCATTTAATTTGATGGGAGCGCATAAAAGTCGATGAGGATGCGCATGACAGTCGCAATATATGTACGCACCCGCCAATGTTCTAAAGCGAATTCGCCCTGATCTAGACCACCTAAATTTTTTTTGTTGCTCTCTTTTTAATTGTAAGTGATATTCAAAGCATTATTTTCTAACTCACAGCTTGAGGCCCGGTTCAGACGCCGAACTTTTCATGAGCCGAACTTAATTCGAATTTGGGACCGACCCAAATTAACAAAAGTACGCCTGTTGATTCAGATGCCGAGCTTAACTAGCCGAACTTAATTCAGTTTGAAGAGAAACAAATCGAAGGGACAGAGGTTTTCAGGCAAAGTGTAAACATACGAGAAACTGCATGTAAATGCATTAGGTTCGGCTCATGAAAAGTTCGGCGTCTGAATCAAAGCCGTTCCAAAGCCGAAATTCCCGGCTGAGCCAGGCGGGAAGAACGGCTGAACCGTTCCAAATTCAAATAGCCGTTCTTAACTGATTCAGACGCCGAACTTTTCATGTACTTAATTCAAGGTATTAGGTTCGGCTCATGAAAAGTTCGGCGTCTGAACCGGGCCTGAGATAGTCTAAGTTAAAATGAAGTACTAAATGCTAATTTATATGATCAGGAGTCTATTGGTTCCTGATGATGTAATAATGTATCATTAAACGGGGGTGGGGGGTGTGGGGGATGATTCGCTACTTCAAACTCTTTTGAAGTTGGGAGAGGGTGGGGGCGGGGGATGGGAGAAAAGACAACTCGTTCCTTCTTCGCTAAGAGAGGCTAGGTTGCTCGCAGGCTTCATTGACCTCAAAATTCATCACACTACATGCATGTACCTCCAGTACAATTGCCTCATTTTGCGAAATTTATTTTCCATTCACAAATAAAAGAATAACTTCAATTTTCCTTCTACTATCGTATGAACCACGTACGTCTCGGTTTCAAAAGGAGGCTCTTTTAGGCAACTCGGCCACCTGACAATGTAGAACCTAGAGCTTTTGACGCCTTGCACGGTCAAGAAACTGTAGGCACTGGGTCGAGAATGAAACACGTCACACAAAGTTACTGCTGGACCGTTTGTGGTGCCATCTCATTATTGCAAAAAGATGAAAAATGTCAGTGTTATAATTTGGATTTTTATTACTTTTATTTTTTACAGTTTCACTGCTTTTTTATGGAATATGACTGCAGTTCATACAGTGACCTAAAATGCTTTTACTCAGCTTGTGCTTACATAGTAAAAACATGGCATTCTTATTAGATTTATTTTACATAAGCTTATTGACATGAGACAATGTATACATTGTAATTAGATAACATAAGATGTTTTAATACAATTTTATATAGAAAATTAATTTAGTTAGATAATTTAAATTAATTAAGTACTTAATCTATTGTTGTTAAAAACACGGCTCGATGGAAGAGCATGTATGTGAATTGATACCGTGTCTAAATAAAGTTTACATACCTACCCCTACCTATGTTTTGTACAAGGATTGTTGATAAAAGTATGTTCATTTATGATTCTCTAAAAAATAATGAATCCCTCAAGGCATTTTGCACAAGCATCCATAAGCAAGGCATGACACAAGGGCAGATGCTGGAAATTCAGAAACTCTAGGGCCAAGGGCCGTAGCAATTGTGGCGAGAGCACAATCTCGCTCCATAGCCACAAAAAAAGAAATAAAAAACATGACTTTTCTTACCAGAGACTCACAGAATTGTTCAACTGAGAAAAACGATGCTTGATCTATATTTTAAACTGGACTGTGCCTGGGAGTCGTGGTTCTCTTTCCATCTTACTTTTTGGATTTTCAAGTAAATGTGTATTTTTCTCTTTATGCATTATCGATAGACTGCATTGCATTTTGTATTAAATTTTGAAATTGCTTTAATCAAAATTCTCTGGTTTTTTTTTTCTTTTTTTCTGGTACTTAGTTACTCAGTTCTGTGAAACATATATCTGTTATGTCAAACTGCGTCAATGTTATTGTGCGGTCCTCAGTGGTGGATCCAGGGGAGGCCACTTCCCCCCCCCCCCCCCCACTTATGATGGGGTCTGGACCTGTGACTGGTCTTTTATAAAGTTTATGAAAAAGCGGGGGGGGGGGGGGGGGGGGGGGTTAGTAAAGAGTCTGAGAAAACTTGAAAGAGAACCTCACATCTCAGGTTACATATATTTATATAAATTTGTTGCTGTTTGTGGACAATAATTGAAATAATATTAATTTATTAGCAAGCTTAGTTTCTTTCCCCCACGTGGGGAATAGGGCCAGTAATATTTAATTTGACATTATAATATTCCTATGGAGGTGCAGTGTTGAGATTGCCCATGCATTTTATGCTGGTAATGCATGTGCTATGCTCACAATGCATTAAAATTGAAAACAAGTCAGTGAAATGGCAGTGAAAACTGCCAGTAGTTTAAAGTCCTACTCAAAATCGCAGCAAAAATCACATGGTTGATGTAACTGCCATTTGAGTCGTCTTTTGCTCTGACTTACATGTGGGTACCAGAACTATTTTCTTCTGCATGTGGATATGCTGAAAAATGATAGACACAATCATCTGGGAAATTAAACTGGCATCAAGAATTGTCAGCTGCAACACGTGTATAGACCCTTAAATAACAGCCCTGTACATGTCTATACAGTACTTGCGGCATTTAAAATTGAGAAATATCCCTTCCCCAAATAAAAGTTCTCATCCAATCAAAGGGCACCTGAAATCTTGACCTCCAGCTTCCTAGCTTTGTAAAGTAAACTGATCTCCAAAGAATCCAAGATTTGAATCCCTGCAACTTGCTTGTGGGAAAATCAGCCAAGCCCTCATAATCCCCTAAGTATGCCAACATGCCAATGTTCTTCCATGAGAAAGGTTGCACCTCAGTGTCCTTTCCCTGCGCTAGAAGCCCCAAGGACTTGGCGAGATAACTTCCTTCTCTCTCTGCGACTTGTGCGGTGCAGGGATACGGGTTGGCTTCAATGAAGGAGCAGTCGCCAATGGCAAAAACTGAGCCATCATCGATACCCTTGACTCTAAGGAACTGGTCCACCAATAGCTGACTGTTTCTATTCTTTGGAAGATCAACTGAAGCTTAAATTAAGAAAAACAAAATAATATTTTAACAGTTTTTGCAAAACCATAAGTTACCATCATCCAAGATTATGTTTATTTAAATGTTTTTATCTAAGTCTACTCTTGCATGCTGAACATGTTACTTTGCTTTTTATCAGTACCTAAAATAAACCATATCAGATATGTATGAAAGGTACCAATTTTTGTTAACAGATGATGATCGCAAGTCAAAACTGTAACAAACAATAACATATTTATTGAGACCAGGGGCAAGTTGCACACAGTTGAATGACCTTGAATTATGTATGTCTTTCATACTTTTGACAGTTGTAGCTGCAATTGTAGTCTTAACATAACTCTTACATGTACCGCAGTAGACCTACATGTAGGAGAGGGGCTGGGGGGCTTGGACCCCCTTACTTTGCACAGAAAATATAGCCAAAAGGGTTGAATTTTATCTGAACCATTTTCACTCCTCCCAGCCCTTTCATTCTGGTCCCCTCAGTCTGCCCCTGCATCAGACGAATTTTACAACTGACTTTTCCCGTTTGTACATACAAACACAAGAAAAGTACATTTAATTTTTCTGTAGTAGAGGTTGTCATACTCTAGACTTTGTTGACTGAAGGCACTGTTACACTAGGCAATGTTTCGTGCAACTTGTCTCACAATTTTGTTGTGACACGATTTGCGTGAAAAATTGCCTAGTGTAACATACCCTGCAACAAACATTTCTCGGAATTTTTTTGTTGCCGCAATCGTTGCGAGAAGTAGAACTTGGTTCTACTGTTCACAATGATTCTTGCAACGCTGCATCAAATTTTCAAGCATTGTGTAGTTTAACATGCTTCCTGTAACGTGAGTCGCAATGTTTTGTGACATCAGGCAATTAAATTATTCTTTTTAGTGCATGTGCGTTGTTGTCTTGAAGACAAAATGGCAGCTGAAAGTGACTCTATGGACATGACAGTACCCAGAATGACAGATGTGGAAAAAAGGGCTAATTCAAGCATTCAAGCATCGTCATTGCGGAATACCTCGTTAGCAATTTACAAAGACAAACAAATTTTATAACATTGTGCCAATCTGCTGTGCTGTTTGTTCGAGAGCGAGACAAGTTGCAAGAAATGAAGCATAGTGTAACACCCCTCATGCAACTTGTCTCGCAGCACCGCAACGCACGGTTTTTAGTTGTTGCGAGAATCATTGCCTAGTGTAACAGTGCCTTGAGTCTTATGAGCAAAATAAAACTGTCTTGTTGTTTATAAATAATAAGCACTGGGATTAGGGTTACAAGATTCATCCAGAAATGACCACACAAAGAATACAAAAGCTTCATTATTGAGATACCCCCCTCCCCCACCCCCTTGGCTCTCCTGTGCCATCAATCAAATGCACCCCCCCCAGGGGGGAGCGGGTTCTCAACAAAGTTTTGTATGGGGATGCTCCAACCCAAGGTCCAAACCCTTTCCCTTTCATATACCGTTTTTGACAGAAAAGGTACCCCTTTCATATACCTTTCATTGAAAATGGTATACCTCTTTCATATACCTTTCATTGAAAATGATACTCCTTTCATATAGCCTTTGCATGCATCTGTTTGATATATTTTGAACGGCCCTGTTTATAATACCGGTACTTAAATGGCAGTTTTCCCTACCCTTTCAAAATTGAACTTGTGTTTTCCCTAGGCTTCTCTTTCCTATACGTCATGAAATCCCTACCCTTTCATATACTTTATCTTGTGAAATCCTTACCCTTTCATATACCTCCAGTCTCAAAAAAGGTACCCCTTTCAGGCGGAGCATCCCTGTATAGCCCATTATAGGGAGTACCCCCCCCCCCCCCCCAGGAATGCACCCTGCATGAACTGTTAGCTTACCTGTAAATGGTCTAGGAGCAAGCCCTGTAGACCAGACGACCAAGCCACATGGCATTGCTGTTCCGTCTTGTAACTTGATATGGTCGCTGTGGACCTCTGTCACACTACTCTGGATAAGTTCAAACTGATCTCTCTGCCTCATCTTTTTCTCAGCAAAATTTCTTAGTTTCTCATCGAAAGATGGAAGGATCTGTCTTGCTTCAATCAACGTCACGCTGACCTTACTTTCTTCATGCATATAGAGCCGTGTCACATCCTGTTTCACAAAATCATACAACTCGGCACCAAACTCGACCCCCGTGGGACCGCCACCAACTATAACAAAGTGTAACAGGCGTTTCATTTCTTCTGCAGAAACGCCCGGCTGCATAGCCAGCTCAAAGTTTTTGAGAATTTGGTTTCTGATCATTCTAGCGTCTGCAATTTCTTTTAGAAAGAACGCATTCTCATAAACTCCAGGAACACCAAATGTATTGCTGACAGCACCAACTCCGATGACTAACTTATCGTATTTTAGAGGGTATTCATCGTTGTTCAAGGCACTCCTACACAACACGGTGTGTTGATTTGGTAGCAGCTTCACTGCTTCGGCCAGCTGGAAATGATGCTCGTCTCGAAATCCTGTGTTGCGAATTGGCTCGATGATGCTACGAAATTCTAGGGTTCCCACTGTTGTGCTGCACAGCAACGGCGTAAAAAGGAAGTGATTTCGGGGGCTTATCACGATAACATCAAACAATTTCTTGTTGATATGTTTAAGAACACTGTAACTGCCCCAGCCAGTTCCCAAAATCACCAAACGTTGTCTTCCCGTGGCACTTGCTTGTGCATTTTGTCGTGCGTTCGCGGTTTGAATACCCCTGGTTGCCAGCAAGCGAAAGATATTCGATCTCAAAAAAATCCTGGTCTCCAACTTAGATAGCATGATAATTACTGAGTTATTTTTATCACGCAAATGGAGATCTTTGTGTTCGAAATCGCCATCATTGCTATAATATTGGCTCTGGTCGTTTCCAAATCAGGTGGGGGACTGAGCCCAAGTAGCCCAAATAGCAGGGAGGGGAGGCTGGTTCTGCGAGGTTTTTTTCACCGGTTACCCCGGTCACCACTTTACCATGTTTACATTTACATTTACTAACCCAAGCTGCAAAAAGTAGATAGCGTTATAAACCTACTCGTTTTTATCCCATTTCACCGCCATTTCAGACCAGAAGGTACAAAAGAGAGCGGAAAAGCAGCTCATGGCACCAATGCACTGCTTTCAACAAGTTCATGATCCTGTGGTCCTGTGGTCCGTCGCTAGGAGACCCCGCTGACCAAGAAGCCTGTGGACTCGGACTCTAGGAAACGGGAATATGTAATGTAAACACTGCGCGCAGTAAAATAGCTTTTCGGGCCCAAAATGTTATCGGGACTTCCGAGGAACGGGCCCCTTCAGCATTGAGAAGTTCAAGCAAGTAACCGTGGACGACAATCCTGCTTGTGTATGTTGGATCAAACTAGTGCTAGTGATCTGATCGGTTTAATAATAAGGTTTGTATTATACTACATGCACATAATGAATCAGCAGAAAACGCGGCCAGAGAGAACGTACAGAACGTAATTACTTCCTTCCGTTGCAGTACCGGAAGGAACAAACCGGAAGCTGACGTTCTGTTCTCTTTTGTCCATCCATAAATTTGAGCACATAAACTCCCCTACAAAAAATATCTTGGAAATCAAATTTCGGCCGGTTGAATTCAGCTATTAAAGGCATCCGAACAAATAGAAATTTGGTAGCTGCTGATTCAAATATCTGAACGTGTTTACAAGGGGTGGGGGCCAGGAGGGGGGGAGGGGGGACGGGGAGTTATAACCGGATTTTTTTCAGGTGGGAGTGGACATGGGAGGGCTAGTCTTATTATTAGCTCATTAGTAGCTAATATTTTATCCATTTATTATACCTCTGTCAGCGATCCGTGCCGTTTTACTAAATCATAAATGATAAATTATCTCATTTCTTTCTACTTTTTCTTACAGATGAAAAGTTCCATCGATCGCGGTCAGGCGCGCGCGGCCGACCAAAAAAAAATCAAGATTTTCCCGCTTTCTTAGAAGTGATTGACAGGTAAGGCTTACTTGACTTCCCGTATGCGGAGAAAGGTCGTGCTGTTGTCGATTGAGTAAGTGAGGTGCTCGGTTCTGAACTATTTTAGCAAGAGAAAATCTTTATTCAAGTGTTGGTCGTTTCACAGGAAAACATCATGGGTTTCAACTGAGGTTGCTGTGATAATTCAATCTGCTGAAGTTCGCTGAAAGGTAAGATGGCCCCACGAAATAGCAATGTAATTGCTCGTTCGCATGGCGTGAAACGAACAACATTTTCGACGATCAGTTCTTCTTCTTTGTCATTTTCAGAAATTTGGCTTTTCTCTTCAACCATAATTGATGTAAAAAGTTATATTTTTTAAATTAATCTTCCACGAAACCTCAATTAAGACTTACTGCCTTCAGGATTTGCAAGATATGAAGATGAGTACAATGCGATTTGTTTTTCGGTTATCATGAATTTATTATTACGCTTATAATTATAAACAGGATCAAGGTTAATGAATATTTTGCGCGTAAATGTCTTAAGATGATTTGATTTTTTTAAAAATAATATTTATTCAAAACGTGGAAGAACTTTCCAGTCATTTCAAGTGTATATGTCTGGCGTTTGTGAAAGCAAAATGGCGGAAGCTCATGAGTAACAAGAGACTTTGATCCTCGGACGAATAAACACAGAGGAGTGTCGGCTTTTCTGGAATCAACAATTGTAGCGAAGTATTTGCATAACTATGTTTTAGCAGCTGGAATCCTTTGATTATTGATATTTTAAGATGTGTTTCTACTAGGAACGTGATTTATAGCTCACAGCTATTGCGAGAATTCATTTTGTGCATCCTACACACAGGAAATGACCTAAAAGAGTGTAACCGGTTATGGTTTTAAGCTTATATGGTTATCTTCGCTGCTTTGCTGGCCGGCTAATGGGGACCCGTAAATTTACATTTTAACCAACCTGTCTCAATTAAGCCTTATAATTATGCTTTCCTTTACATTGTTCATGGATAGTCCAATTTTTTTGCATTAACGTGCAGAATGTTTTTACCCCTAGCTTCCACCAGAGTCTAACAATAAACTGTATTGTGGCTCTGGAAAAGTTACGTCTTGCGGTCTGTGGGAAAAAATCATTCACCTGTGACCACCCTAATGAAAGCTCTTCGACTAACTTTCCAGTGATACTGTTTATATCTATGTCTTACAAGGTAGTTCCAACTTTCGAGTCAGTGGCCCGGGAGTAGTACTCTACAAATTTTTGGGTGGGGGTGTGCCGCTGGGACTCTGAGACCCTTAACGTATACTTTACCATTTTAGCTGCATTTTTGCAACCCTATTCTAGACTAAACACCGAAAAACCCTACCCTATCCTAGACTTGCTATTTTCCAGAAGCTGGTTCTCTTTCACAGTCTAAGATGCCAGGGGTCAGTAAAAATCCCATACTGTCTGCCGTACTGATTTTTAAATGCCATTTGCCAGTATTAAAAACTCGTCTAGACTTAATTCTTCATGCAACTGATCAATTTTGCAGAAAATGAAACCCTATTCTAGACCAAAAATCTCTGATTATTATACCCTATCCCAGACTAAACTGCCTGAAAACCATACCCTTCGCAGCAGCACATACCTATATAGCTCATATATGGGAGTATCCCCCCCCCCCCCTGGATTAGTGGAAGAAATCATACAGTGTGACTAATTCAGTAGACTCCACAATTTTGAATTCCCAGCTATCTTAAGAACTATTTCCATTGGTTCTGCTTATTGTTTTTTAGTCATTAGCTACTCTACTTAAAAAAAAAATAGCCACTTGAACTTGCTTTTCTTGAATCTTTAGTTATCATGAACAAAGCACGGCTTCCCATGACCTTAATAAAGTTGAACCTCCCCCATTTTGGGTGGTTGCTTACGAGACGTGATTACTTTCGACAGGTCAGACCACAGGGGGTCTTAACTTTAAATCATATGAACCTGTAGTAATTTCAATGTACAAACCACAGGGGTCTTAACTTTGAATCATATCAACCTGTAGTAATTTCAATGTACAAACCACAGGGGGCTTAACTTTGAATCATATGAACCTGTAGTAATTTCAGTGTACAAACCACAGGGGTCTTAACTTTGAATCATATGAACCTGTAGTAATTTCAATGTACAAAGCATCTACAGTGTACCAGTGTAAAATATTGGTCACACTTCAGGATTTCATCCATGGCCACAGACTTAAAAGTTCGAACCACCTTGTACAGCACAATAAACAGTACTACAAAAGTACCACTCAGTAGCTTTCATTTGAATTGTCACACATTAGGATTTCATTCACAGACTCAAGTTAGAACCACCATGTACAGCATAAATGTAATTTACAGTGTCACAGGAAAGTACTACTCAATAGCTTTCATTTGAATGGTCGCACTGTAGGATTTCATCCACAGACTCAAAAGTTAGAACCACCTTGTACAGCATAAATGTAATAAACAGTATCACAGGAAAGTACTGCTCAATACCTTTCATTTGAATGGTCACACTTTAGGATTTCATCCACAGACTCAAAAGTTAGAACCACCTTGTACAGCATAATAAACAGTACCACAGGAAAGTACTGCTCAATAGCTTTCATTTGAATGGTCACACTTTAGGATTTTATATCCACAGACTCAAAAGTTAGAACCACCTGGCACTGCATAAAAGTTAGAGCCATTTTTATAATGCTCTCTTCCAAGAGAGTTACTCAGAACATTTTACTTGAATGGCCAAACTTTAGGATATTGCTCACAGACTTAAAAGATAGAGTAAATAGAGTAAATAACTTCACATGAATGTTGCATAAATTTATACGACTGTTGAAAATGTTTTTCTTGGGTAGCAAATGAACATTTTCTTTTTTCAATCTTGGTGCTGTCTGTATAATTAAACAACAAGTTTTTATGCAAAACCCACCTCACTGAATATTTTTGCTATTAATATAAACAAAAGTTACTCAAAGTTGATTCTATTTTCATTTACAGACTAGCTACTGACTATCCAACAAATGAAGCTCTAAATTTATTTAATTTTTAACTCGGGGCTAAATTTCAGAATTTGCCCATAGGTAACATTAATTTATTACTTTTTCTAGGAACTCAAGGACTTGAAAACAAAAGAGCAATGCACAGTAAAATCGAAGAAAACAAAAGAAATTATAAATTCAACAATAATAATAATTTATTTCTCACTTGAGTCAGCCTCAATCAATAATATTGTGGGTTCATAATATAGAACTTTGTGCTGCATGCCAGCTTGTTGCCCATGAAATCAGGTCTGTACCGGTGATATGATGATTTTGTACAATAACCTTTGCCCAGATTTGATATTTCTCATTTCATCAGCATTGAAGTCAGCAGTAATAAAACATTGTGCCATTTTTGTTAACCCGTGAATATATGCGCATGCGTAATGAACTGGTTATCAGTAACGACGACAGATATGCAAATGAGCACTCGCTCACTCCTTCCATCAGCTGTAAACTTAGTGACGTAATGCTTTGTTACGAATGCATTTTGTAACAAGAACAGCGTGAATCCAGTGTAACAATAACTAAATTGATGTAAACGAATACAAACAACAATAAGCTTAAAGATGTTTCGCATTTGGAGTCTTTAATGCAATGCTAAAATCGATCTAAAAGGAATTTTCAACAGAGACACGCGTTTTCATGGTTATCTACCTTCAAGTAATAAAATTTATCCCATTTTACATCTGGTCACGGTGGTCGAGTGGTGTAAAGCGTGGACTTACAGTCGAAAGGCCCAGGTTCGAATCTCGCTCGGGCCGTTCTTTTTTTTTTTTTTTCTTTCTTCTTCGGACTGAACATTATGAAAGTGATGTACGGTATTTTTATTTTTTGCGGATGTCAAAAATCCTTACGTTTAATTTTTAAAAAGATATTGAACCGTGACAGAGTGAAAACATAAGCTTACCGAAATATTGCGTTAAATGTTGGCATTTCAAATTCACGAGTTGGCTCTAAGGAGCCTTTGATTTTTTTGTTTTATTTGGACTCTTGTTTATAAGAAAATGTCTGGGGAAAAGTGTAAATGCATTTTCTCATAAATAGGCCAAATATGAAACTAACTTCAGTGTATGAAGTATGCAAAATAAGTCACATCTGAACAAAAAGAGGTTTTAAACATTGCTTATAAGCTGGTTATGCTCACTCAGCTCTTTCGCTTTTACTACCAAGAATTGTCAAAATCACAGATCAAGAAAACTTCCATATTTTATTTTGGAAACAAATGTGGCAGCAAAGGAAAGAACCGCTGAAGAGCCTTCATTTGAATGGTCACAATGTTGGATTTCATACACACATGATAATTAAATAGTCGGACAGGAAAGTAATACAGTGGAGCTTTTATTTCAATCAGGTCACTCGGTAGGATTACAGTGTACATCCACAGACTCAAAAGCTAGAACCACTTCATACAGCATAATAAACAGTACCACAGGAAATTACTCCTGAATAGCTTTCATTTGAATGCTCATTCTTCAAGATTTCATCCATGAGAGTAAAAAGTTAGAACTACCTTGTGCAGTAATAAACAATACCACAGGAAAGTACTGCTGAATACAATGTGGCTTTCATTTGAATGGCCACACTTTAGGATTTTCATCCACAGACTCAAAAGTTAGAACCACCTTGTACAGCATAGTAAACAGCACCACAGGAAAGTACTGCTCAGTAGCTTTCATTTAAATGTTCACACTATAGGATTTTATCCACAGACTCAAAAGTTAGAACCACCTTGTGCAGCATAATAAACAGTACCACTGGAAAGTACTGCTAAAAAGCGTTCATTTGAATCGTCACACTTTAGGATTTCATCCACAGACTCAAAAGTTAGAACCACCTTGTACAGCATAATCAACAGTACCACAGCAAAGTACTGCTCAGTAGCTTTCATTTGAATGGGCACACTTTAGGATTTCATCCACAAACTTAAAAGTTAGAACCACCTTGTACAGCATAACAAACAGTACCACAGGAAAGTGCTGCTCAATAGCTTTCATTTGAATGGTCGCACTTTAGGATTTCATCCACAGACTCAAAAGCTAGAACCACCTTGTACAGCATATGTAATAAACATTACCACAGGAAAGTACTGCTCAATAGCTGCTGCTTTCATTTGAATGGTCACACTTTAGGATTTCATCCACAGACTCAAAAGTTAGAACCACCTTGTACAGCATAATAAACAGTACCACAGGAAAGTACTGTATAGCTTTCATTTGAATGGTCACACTGTAGGATTTCATCCACAGACTCAAAAGTTAGAACCACCTTGTACAGCATAATAAACAATACCACAGGAAAGTACTGTATAGCTTTCGTTTGAATGGTCACACTTGTCTTTAGGATTTCATCCAGAGACCAAGCACAAAAAAATAACTAAGTAAACATATTTGTATAGTTCTGTAGGTTTTGTCTTGAAAGTCCTGTTAAGTTATTGCATTAGACTCCAAAAAGATTGAAATAAAAATTTATGCAGTTGTACCGTTTATTTTGCTGTAAAATTAAAGGCACTCTCAATTTGAAATCACCCTATAATGCATTGCAAACTGCAAAACTTCTTAAAGCATTTTCATGTATGCTAACAGATTATGTCCCAGAGAAAATCCAAAATGGCTGATGTCCAACCAAGTTTGTAAAATGTCAGATCAAAATGGATTTTTGGAAGGACGTCTGTCTTTCTAAGCCAGCGCTGCAAATCATGGTCTGAAGGTGTGGAATTGATTGTGACTACATTTATTTTACACAGAACAGGATATTTTATCCAAACCATTCTTAGTGTTGTTGTTTTTTTCTTTTTGTAGGTGAATACACCGGTTAACAGAAATCATATGGCTGCAGTTTCATGACTCGATCACATAACCAGTAATGTCTGAGAATACAATGAGTGATACAGTGGGTACAGATCAAATAGCTCCTGCTGAGGTTACCAAGGAAACACATTTGGAATGTTCACCGCCTGCTGATGCAACTGCTAATGAGCTGTTTGATTCCTTCATGGAGATTGCTAATGATCCCCAACTCCAGAAAATTGGAACACTTGATCAAGGTGGAACAGATGGAACACTCGATCAAGGTGAAACAAGAGGATCTTCTGATCCAGGTGAACAGATGGACTTGCAAGTTAAAGAAAACAACACTTGTGCAGATGATCAGACAGGTTTGGAAGCAACTGATCAACTTGTTACTGAAGCTACACAAGCTTCCAATCCTTCTCAAATTAAGTCCATTGACAATGATGGGACACACAAAAAGACCAGTTCTCCAAAAAGGGGTGATTTAGCAGAAGTTGAGTCTTCAGAATCAGTTGCAGTGGATGGTAAACCTGTGCAAAAAGCCATAGGTGTTCCAACAGCACAAGTGATATCAAATTCAGTTAATGATGAAAGTAAATCTGAAGAAACTTTTGCCACAAGTACTAGTGGAGATTTACAAACAAGTGTTAGTTCTGTTACATCAAATGAAGATGAAAGAACAAAAGGACTAAGTCTTGAGACTCAGAGTTCAGAAAGGAGTTCTGAAGACCAGGAGGAAATGACAGTTGCTGTTAATGATAAAACAGCTGATTCAAAAGAGAAAAGCATAGACAATGCTTCTGAATCAGATTGCAAAGAATTCCCTCAAGAGAAAAGTGATGAAACAAGTCATAAAGATCCAGATAATCAAAACACAGAAGTTGCGCAGAGGTTGTCTAGGGCTATGGAGGATCTTGCTGGTTTGGAGCAGCTACTATCCACGGCTGTCTCAGAGTTCAAAGTATCAAACAACAAAAACAAATTGGAGGAATGTGAGGAAAATACAGAGGTAAACACTAATGGAAAGGATGGCCAGAAGCTTGAAGAGGAAAGTGTGGAGCAGGCTGCTTCAGGGAGTCTGGATGCAGAGAAGAATGAAGTGGGTGTACACGATGTTGTATCACAAGATTCTGAAGAGGTTGTTGATTTGAAAACAGATGAACCTGGAAAAGGAGAGGTCATAGGTGAAACACTTCAGCCAACAGAGCTGTTAGATGAAGTGACTGTGGCCTCCAGCAACTTAAATAATGAAGAAACATTGCTGAATAATGAAGAGCTATCAGCTGACGACCATAGTAAAGATACTGCAGATAGTATTTCAGATGAGAGCAAAGAAGAACAAGCAAACACTTCAGAAGTGCAGGAGGATAAATTGGAATACTCTGTAGGATCAGTGGAAGTGGATAGACAAGAAATGACAGCTAATGAAGATTTAGAAGTTCAGAACAATGTATTGGTTCCAAGCGAATGTTTAGATACACAAGAACAAGTCAGTCAAGATGACTCCAAAGTGCAAACCGATACTAAAGAGTCAAGTACAGTATCACCAACTGAGGCATCAGAAATTGTGGCTGATGTTTCCTTAGAAAATGCAAAGTCAGCAGATGACAACGAGGTTGCAAATGCAGGCATGCCAGTCCCAGACATTGAGATAACTACAACTGATGAAAGTGGAGTATCAGAGGATAAAAGCATTGATTCTATTGACACTGAAGGGGAAGTCGACCAAAATGGTCATCCCATATCTCCACTAGCATCGGATGAAGGGATAGACTCTGACACAGCTTCTGATTATGGCGATGAGGAAGAGACTGTTTCATCAGATCCTGAAAACGCAAGTTCCCATATGAGAGAAAAATCTTGGCGTCTAGAAATCAATAGAGATCGCTTGTCATCTGACTCATCTACTGTTTCAGAGAAAGATTTCAAGGAAAATTATGGTGAAGGGGATGGTGCTGGTGGAAAATCTATCAAAAGGGGTGAGTTTTGGAGAGTTCACAATGTAAATTCTGACTTAAAGGGGCTCTGTCACCATTTTTAGTGTTACTTTAAAAAGCCAAAAGGCATCTTTATATCAGTGAAAACCCCAAAAGAGTCCAGTTAAGGTGCTTAGTTTTAATTTGGGGCAGTTCTGACCTCAAACCTCAAAATCACCATGACATTCTTCCTTAAGCCACGGCTACACATGCGATTTTTTGCTTGCACAGGTGATGCGATTTTTTGAAAAATTGTCACGTCGCCAGCGCACGGTGGTGGCTACACGCGTGACAAATTTTAGTGACAAAATGTTGCAACAAAGACCGTGCGTTGGCAATGCGACAGTTTTGTAAAAAATCGCATCACCTGTGCAAGCAAAAAATCGCATGTGTAGCCGCGGCTTTAAAATACCCTTTACTGGTAGTAATTAAACCAGGTTGCTTTATGCCAAACCCAGTTTTTTAAAATTATGTTTAAATTTTAGGGCGAGGTTTTGACGATATGCATAGTGGGTTCACACTAGACATTAGGTTTGCGTTAAGTAGTGTAAATCAACGCAAGTGTAAATCAACGTAAGTCAGGCTAAGTCTGTTTAAGGGTTGAGACATACCGTAAACACCGGTGTATAAGCTGCACTCGTAGATAAGCCGCACCCCGAGTTTTGAAGCTCAAATTTTGGAAAAAAACGTTTTTTAAAATAAAAACGTAATTCAGAGAATTCAGGCTCCACAAAGCATGAGTTAGACTTTACTTCTATCCATCGAATCATCGTGATGAAAAAAAAAAAAACAGTTTCAGCAGTTTTCAGTGCAGCTACATTCATTTGCCCGCCGTTCGTTCAGGCCAAAACAAGCTTGGTAACTATGCAAATTTCTTGAGCACATTTTTATTTAGCCTGGTTACTAAGGTTAACCAAGATGGCCGCTTCTTTACAGACTCTTTTCTTTGGCTTCTTTCGTTCGTCTTTGGTGTTCCTTCATTGCTAAAAGCTTCGAAATGTCTGACAAAGATAGTGGGCACTGTTTTAACACAGGTATTTTGACAATTTAAGGCTAAATGTTCGTACATTTTGTGTTCGATGCAGATTGTTCAATTTGATTTTTGGTCTCGGAGGCGCTCTGGCCACACTGCTAGACAGACAAGACTCACTTTTCTACATCATCTAAAGTTAAAGAATTTTTTTTTGTTCCACGTTATACACCAGTAATAAATAAAATCTTAGTTTCGAGGCTCAAAAAGTCTGGTCAACTTATATCACCAGTAAGTACAATAACCTTTTGCAGATGTTCCCGTAGATAAGCCGCACCCTCAATTTTGAGCAAAAATATTGGGCAAAAAAGTGCGGCTTATACACCGGTGTTTACGGTATTTATAGTATTTATGCCGTAGCATCGCTATAATTGCAACTGCTGTCTTGTTTATTGAATTTACAGAGGTTGTTATTTAGTCAAATTGTGTGCAAGATGTTTTTTTTTCATGAAAGAATAGCCAATGATTTTGTCTAGGAGAGTGAAAGCCTGCTAGATTTTGCAGGCGCAAGCATGGAACCGAACATCAGTGGATAAACAACAGCCTCGACAACCAGCTGGTGCTGCATACTGCAGTGAAATCAGTTGTAAACTGTAACAATTTTTTCACTTTAATAGATTACATCAGAGGGCACCTGTTAAAGATGGGTGGCACAGGACTGACGCCCAAAAACTGGAGAAAAAGATGGTGAGATTACTTTTTATATCTTTGTAAGTCTAATAATAGGTTAAGTTTGAATAGCAAATGCTTAGGATTAAAAGTGCTGTTATTTCACATTTTGTATATGTTATATTAATACTCAATATACATGATGGTAGGGAAATGGAAATTGTTTGAAAAATTGGGAGTTTGAAAAATGAAAGGTGGCATTGACTGAAATCAAATCCAAGAGAAATGAGTTTTGGTTCGAATAATTGGGAGGTTCAAAAAATTGGGATTCCTCTACAGTAAAAGTCTCCAGTAAAAAGGTGAGAAGGAAGGCACTTAACCCATTGACTCCTGTGTGATTTCTCAAATCAACGCGAATCAAGGAACGATAATAAACTGAGCAATATGCACAAGAATAAGAGCGAACACAGACTTGTCATGAATAAAACAACATCTCAGTCTAGAATAATTGGTGTCAACAATTTTCGATAAAAAACATCAGTTGCGTGTGAAAAATAGCCTGAAAAACTAACTTGAAAGTCAAAATATAAAAAATAACGCAGACATTTTGGATTTTGCAATGCAAGGAAAATTAACACTGCAAAATGCAAATCCGGTTTTGTTTACAAAAGATCGCTTTCCAGACAAATTACTCAAATAACAAACACAGGAAAGAGGACAACAAATTCCCTGAGTTGAAAGTTTTATTTGAGTATATCTATCAGAATACTCTCAAAAGCGAAACGTGTTAAAATAATCGCATAGAGGAAATTGTCCACGCAAGAAAATTTGGCAAGCACATGGCAAATTTCTTGCACAAATTATTTTCTTTACCGTAGTTTTCCAGGAAAGCTTGAAAATTCTTAGAAAAGTCTGCTGCTTAGAGTGTAAAAACAATTTATCGTTGATTATGTCTCATACACTGCAATTGCATTGAGGGTTAAAATTAGACTTTATGCAGTTGTCCCATTTTGTTTCCTATATTGGGTATGTTACTATTGCTTTCTATGGGGTGATTATTACTTGAGGGATGTACCTGTACTCATAACTGTCAAATTTTATTGCTACTTTCGGAGGTTTGTTACTTTGGAACTTTATGGTAACCCTTTGAACCATATTTTCCAGGTGTGTTATATGTGCTGACAACTGCCAACAACACTCAAAAGACAAAGTCCTATACACTGCAATTTCATTGAGGTTTAGGATTAGGCTTTCTGCAGTTGCCGCATTTTGCTTAATAAGGGGATTGTTACTATGGGGGTATGGTTACTATGGGGGATCATTACGGTAACCTTTTTAACCCTATTTTCCAGGTGTGTTATACGAACTGATAACTGCCTGTACTACTACAAACATTCAAAAGACAAAGTGCCTTGTGGAGTTATAATCCTGTCAAACTACTCTATATCAAAAGCCCCAGAAATAAACAAGAGTCACTGCTTCAAGTTGACTAAAGGTGGTGCAAGAACATACTACATGTGTGCAGGAAGTGACTCTGACATGAAAAAGTGGATGATGGCCATGATGGATGCTGCTAAAGTGTCTTCTGCTGATGTATGTAGTTTTTTTTTAACAATTGTCCCACATGTTAATCACAATAATAGCACTTATGCCAACTCTCCCGGATTATCCGGGAGTCACCCGGATACGGAACGAATCTCCCGGTCTCCCGTACGGGTGACCTAATCTCCCGGATAAAAGCGACTTTGGATCTTTTCTTTACAATAGGCTAAGATTTTAACCCAAATTTTCCCAAAATCCAAAAAGAAATGCGGTCTCTTACCTTCACAAACGCAGGAATGCAGTTTTCCGCCCCCCCCCCCCCCCCCCCTTCATGCTCACAACCAAAAAAAAAAAGGTCATGCGAAAACATGTCACCCTCAGAATTCACCCTCAGAAAAAATCCCCCTATTTTCAATCTCCAGAGGTTGGCATCTCTGTAATAGTTCATGCTGTGCTGGGATAAATTAGATTTATTTATTAAATTTTGTTTTTATAAAGGTAGTTTTATGCTGTGTAACTTCATCCATTGTAATGACCAAACTTCTAGACTGTGAGGCAGTGATGGAGAAACTGTCTGTCCCTTTTTAGTGGTCTAATGCTTCCATTAACCCTTTTACAAATGTAACTTCCAACAGTGCCAAATATAAAAAATATTCAAGAAAAAACTAAATTTCATTTTGTAAAATGTTGAAAGAACCAATGGTACCATGCAAAAGTACAGCCAAAGAGGTTTGATTTGAATGGTCGCACCATAGGATTTCATCAGCAGACTCAAAAGTTAGGACCACCCTACATGTCTCCATAATTGACTCTGGCAGTGTCAGCAGTTATTTTGCATCTACCCTAGCTTATATAAATAATTTGTCGCACAAAGCATCCTGTGGGCCCAGTTTCTGTTCACTGGCAACAACACAACAGCATAGCTCCAGTGATTAAAGTAGAATGTTTCTAAAAAAACATAAATGTCCATTACATACATGTAAGCGATCAATCAAGGCAAAAGATCAGTCATACGAGCAAAAGCAAACCAGTGTTTTTGTTTCTGTTCTGTTTTTGGTATAAGTGACAATAATTAATAACAATTTTATTTTGAAAGTTTGAAATTCTATTTTACCCTTTGTGATTTGCAATCACTGTAATGTTCATATTAATTAGGTTATTATAAGTTTATATAAATTTCCTCTTTGCGGCCAAAATTTTGTGTTTGTTGTCCATACTACAGAAGGTCCAAATTATAGAGTTTATATGGAAATTTTTCCGGGACCGAATGAAGTGTCCGTAACAGAGAGATGTCCTATTGTCCATCTGTAAGGAGAGGTTCGACTGCATTTGTTCTAAACAGTATTTATTTCTCATCCTTTTTCCATTAGTCAAATCCATTCAACATTTTGGAGGGTAATGTCCACAACGTCAGTATCCCAGCGCTGTCAATCAGAGACCCTGATTGCCATGGCTATGTGTACAAACAAGGAAGTTTATACAAGATTTGGCGGCGGCGCTACTTTGTCCTTAAGAATGGTTTTCTTTATTACTACACTGACATGTCCAATACCGTGGCATTGGGCGTGGTCAAACTTCTCGACTATACAATCAACAAAGGAGACCAAAGTGGGAAGAAGTTTTTCTTCAGTGCTATTGCTCCTGACAAATCTACAAGGACTTATCACTTTTACGCAGAAAGTGAAATGGATAGGACAAGGTAAAGTAATTGTAATAATAAGAAGCCAAGTTGAATTTTTTTTAAAAAGAACACGCATAACATTACAACAACAACAACAATTTGTTGATTTTCAAACGTGTACAGAATTGACAACACCTGCAAATAGTACAGGCTAATCGTGGCGGGTGGTGTAAACTAAAGAGAAACTAACATTTCACATTAACTTTACTCTTTATTGTTCATGCAATTATGGTTAAGTGTCAAATTTCTTACAAAACATTCATGACAAATGAAAAACTCAACTCTCAATGTCATGGCTAATGATTGTTCACTGTTCAATTGACTGCCTAGATGGAAGTTACATGTACAACCTCTTTACAATGATCACCTTGGGACAGAATGTTCTGGCCTGTGTGGAGAGGCAGCTTTTATGGGGAAGTTATCAATAATGTATTAGAGGATATGAGAAGGAAATAAGAGGTTGGGAGGTTATTGGGAGTGGGCTGCAACCTGTTAGTAGAGGCTCCATAAAATGACATGTATAGATTTTTTCTCTGAGATGGTACCTTCAAAATTTAAATTATTTTTTTCTTATTTTTGTTTAGGTGGTTGTCACGATTGGAGGACTCCATCAAGAAAGGTTCATCAGCGCATTAAGTTCAGTATTTTACAATATTTTTTTTCTCATTAAATTTTTTCATTACCCTTTTAGAAATTTAATCCCAGCCTTCATTTTGTAAAATGACTGTCAGATATAAGGAAACAATATCACTCAAAAGAACTGAGCATTAGCCTTCATTTGAATGGCCACACAAAAACATTTGTCCACAGACTTATTTAAATGCTGTAACCACCTTATTCAGCATAATTATTGGTTTAAATCCCATCGAGGTATGAAAATGTTTTTCAGGCTCTAGTTGCAACCGCTTCAGTTACTGTTTAACTGCGATCATCACATTTTTTTTTACAGAAAAGTGCCATTAGCAATAGCTTTCATTTGAATGGTTGCTTTTTATGATTTTGTCCACAGACTCTAAAAATCACATCTATGTTAATCTAATAAACAGTGCCACTGGAATGTACTGCTTAATACATACATGTGTAGCTTTCGTTAAAATTTTCGCACTTTAGGATTTCATCCACAAACTCAAACGTTTGAACCACCTTGTGCAGCATAATAAACAGTACCACAGGAAAGTACTGTTCAGTAACTTCCAATTGAATGGTCACACTGTAGGATTTCATCCAGACTCAAAAGTTCGAACCACCTTGTACAGCATAATAAACAGTACCACAGGAAAGTATGGCTTAGTAGCTTTCATTTGAATGGTCACACTTTAGGATTTCATACACAAACTCAAAAGTTAGAACCACCTTGTACAGCATAATAAACAGCACCACAGGAAAGTACTGCTCAATAGCTTTTGTTCAGATGATCACACTTTATGATTTCGACCACAGATTAAAAAAAACAAAGTTATAAAATGAGTGGAGTTTTTAGCTAGGTTAAGTTATGGGAATGAAGGGGTTAAAACCTTTCCTGTGTAGGAAATATTTGCAAAATATTTTTTTGTGCGATGCATCGCTTTATCCCTACGAGTTTTTTGTGTCAATTGAATATTTTCTGTGCTAGGTAAGGGGAAAAAAGATTGCAAATGCCAGTCCAAAAACTTGTGAAAAATGGGTATTGGTTTTTATTTGTCATTACATTTGTAGGCTCTATTATTATTCAATTAAAACATAGCATTTTAGCACCAAAACGAGTGCAAGTATGACTAGGGCTGCAATGATACATTTTCTCACGATATGATACATACAGTATCTCGATACAAGTGCCACAATACGATACATGATATGATACATCATTACATACATTTTTCCACCAACACGGTCGAAGACATTTTGCGATGTACCGCACATTTTTCCCGTGGGCGTGCAAGACTGTGTCAGCTGACAACTAATTATGAAAAATATGTGTTGGAAGCTATACGAAGCAAGGATGGAACTTTCTTGTCCCTTTGTTTAATAAATAGCTATAAAAAGGCTTGGACTTGGGTAAGGAGTCATTTAAAGGCCCAGTGTCACCCAAAATGCATTGCGAATTTAACGCAGTCGAAAATTTCCGAAAGAGCCAATCACGAGCCAGCTCGTCATTTGAAAACAAAAACAAACGACTGCAAAGCCAAATGGTTGATACTGGGCCTTTAAGACAGTAATTTCTGAATGTTGAAGAATCATATATGTCGATATGTTGTTTAAATATCGATATTGGTATCATGATAAAAAATATCGCGGTTCACTGGCGCACCGGTGTATCGTTGCAGCATTAAGTGTGACACGTTATTACACTCCTGAGTGTGCGCTTAGGAAAACACTTTCAAAAACTTAGATTGCCAGGGCGTGGATAGTATGATTTAGGAGAAGATGACTGTCATATAATAAACAATTTATTCATTGAAAAGTTATGTAGTACAGCTGATCATTTTTACTCGTCAGTTAAAATTTTAATTTTTCTCGCCAATAGGCTTGAAGAAAATAGAAACTGACTTGTAAAAATACACAGCTGTATTACACAACTTTTTGCTGAATAACCTTTATTTATTACACAGTGAATTGTAAAAGTTACTGCAATTTCCCTTACCAATACAGTTCGTTTCACATAGTATGTAGAAAAAATTTTCACTTATTTCACAAGGGGTCTTTCCTACAATGTATTTGTTGTAGTTATTTTTTTTTCAGGTAATTGAAGGGGTGAGTGGAATAAAGCCCTAAGTGAATTCTGATCAACTGCTAGATTCTCCTTACAGTCTGTCTTGTATATGCTCATGTAACAAAGGGAGAATTTGGCAATAGATCAAGAGTCACTTAGGGCCTTATCCCAAACTGAAATAAGGCCCTGATCTGAAACCAAATTCTCCCTTTGTTACATGAGCATATACAAGACAAACTGGAAGGAGAATCTAACAGTTGATCAGAAGTCACTTAGGGCTTTATTCCACTCACCCCTTCAAGTTTTGTTTTTTCTTTTTAGCATATATTATCATACCCAAAAACAATGGAAAAACAAAAATTAACTGAGGTAAAAAAATTAACTACAACATATATGTGTCAGTTCTACTTTTAGTTAAGAAAGTATTATTAATTAGTTATTACATAAAATAGCCATTTTGAAATTTTTTACTATTTTGTACAATGTACATAAGAAGTGGTCTTCCTTTATTATTGTATCTTAGCATTGTTTGCTTGTCATGTAAAGAACTTAACTAGACAAAAGTATCCATTTTAAATGTGAACATAACTACATGTATTTGTTAATAGTTTTTTTGAAATTTAAGATTTGTACATATTTAGGACATACACGCAACCTGAATTTATTTTACCTTTTTTCCTTTGTTCTTACAATGACGCAGTAAGCTGTTGTTTACTGAAACTGCTTTGTCATACACACTGAAACTGCTGGGAGAATGAGCACCAGCTTTCTGGAATCGTTTGGGTAACCAATGTATGAGTTATGATTGGTTAATGGCTGCCTTTGGAAACCATCAACCTTTCGTAACTAATGCTGGTTACCCAAACAATCCCAGAAAGCCTACTGCCGAAAGCTGGTGCACGGTCTCCTTGAAGCTTCTGGAGTGGCAAATTGGAAGTTATTAGAGTCATTTGTAGATACCGGTAGGACTGGTTAATTGATTGATTTGTTAATACAATTTTTGAGTTAATTTTTTATAATAATTATTTCAAGTTTAATTAATTTAATTATACTGCAACATAATTATTGTTAGTTTTCTGGAAGTGCAGTTATATGATTAGATCTACAATGTAATTTTGAAGATTGCTTAGCATTCTTAAAATTTCCCTTTATTCAGTTTGGGCTTTCATGCATGCACCACTTTGATTTTTCCTTCTCAAATTCATTAATAATTCATCAAGTTTGTCATAAGCGTGACAGGAGTTTGGAAATCCAATCAGAATTAGCATAGATTTTGCAGATTTTATTCTGTCGTTTTCTCTGTATTTATGATCCGTTTGGGAAGCTGTATCACATGCTCGACAGTGTTTAATCAGGTATCCAAACACCTTGAAGTTGGTTTAAAAAACTTGGCATGCCTCTTTTTTTAACTCCCTTATTGGTGTTTGGAAATTCTGATGAAACCCTCTTTCTCATGTTTGATATGTTACTTATATAACAGTCGTTATTAGAACCTGTTTACATAAACATTACAGAGGGTCTATTATAGGGGGTCGCACAGTCCGCAGACTGCCATAGTTTGTTCTTCCTAGACCGCAAACCGCTTTGGTTTTTTCCTCAAGACCGAAACCGCCGATATTTCTGGACCGTAAACCGCCAGATAAATACGAATGTACCCGCAAACCGACACTAAAAAATGGCTTAAACTGCTAGCCCGCCAGAGTATAATAGACCCTCATTGAAGGATGATGATCCTAGGACTAGGGTAATCCTATCCCGTGATCAGGCGCTCTTTTTAAGCAAAAGTTGGCGGAAGCCTGAGAAGGAAAAAAAAGTGTGCCTGATCGCAGGCTGTGGTGATCCCAGAAGGTGGAACTTGCACAACACGTTTTCTGCTTTCTGTTTAAACACAAAGGGCTGGATGATCCTAGCACAACAACCTTTTGCATGTGAACTGAGAACAGGAAAGATGTCATGTCAGACCTACTCAATAGGATGATGCTATTGCTTGAGAATGATACTAGCACAAATTTATTGTAGAACCCTTTAACAAAACTTGTACTAGTTCGAGGATCATTGTCCTTCCATTATTCCATTAGAACAGAATGTACTTGTTCCCAAATAGTTGAGTTTATTGCAAAAAACATTTTTCAGTATTTGATGCTTTTTTCGTCTGTAGAATATGCTGTAGTAAGTTGTTCTGTTGAAAAAAAAAAAGAAAAGTATTTTTAATTGAAGCTTTTGGCTCTGGAAATCAGTATTTTGTCTTTGAGACTTTTTTAATTCTTACAAATCTAGGTGCTAGATTCTCTGTAAATTGTCAGATTTTCATTAAAAATGGGAGAGGGTACAGTTTGTAACATTGTGCTGCTTGAAGAAGTGAAAAATGCACAATGCGGCGAGATAATGATTGCTTTTGCACACAAGACGTGGCTATAGGTGGAATGATAAAATAATAAAGTGTAGTGGAGTCAAAGCTACAGTTATAATTATGAGTGCAGTTTGGTTTCTAACTTAATGCCTGTGATTGTGATGCTAGAAGGGGGATTTGGTGACAGCATGTGCAGAATAAAGGAAGTAAGCTGTGCACTGTTTGGAAAACTTCCCTTCCCTCCCCTCCTGCCATAGCTTTGCAGACTGACAGGAAGCCATCTCTAGTCCTTGCAAATCTCTTGCAACCTAATGGAGTCAGAAAATCTAGCACTTTTGTTGTGGAAAATAGGATTGAATGACTTGTTCCTTAAGGAGTGTTCACTCAACAATTTTCAAGAATTTATCAGGACTATTGAAGAATTCCAGAAATTGAAATTAGTGTCAACGGTTTCTTTTGATACTGCCAGAAATTCAGAACTGTGAAATTTATGCATTCCCCTTGTGAAGAATACAAGATAACACAAGCTTAATTATAAAAAAAAATATAAATTAAATTTCAGCTCTCTTCTAAAACCAAATTCTGGCAAGTGTTTCAGACCTGCATGTACAGTTCGACTACAGTTAATTAAACCAGAGAAGAAATCCCAAATATTTCTTGAGCCAGTTTAATTAATATTCTCAATTCTTAAAAACTCTCAATTTACAAGTTTCTGGTTTTATACAAGCTTATTACTCTTCATAGCTTTACAATTTGACTTTTCTTTCTGTCATAGTACACTGTTTTTCCATTTTTGCAAGCAAAGCTGCTTATTACAATAAATAATTCTGCTAGTGAAAGCATTGCAATTCCAAAGTGCAAGTCCAGCTCACAAATATTGTCACAAATTCAGAATTTGTAGAACTGTTTAGAACAGCGCAAATTCCATACAAACAAAGCACACTCATACAAACACTTATGCACGCTCTCGGAACGCTTTTCCTCCATAACAAAATTGCTCATCTTGCAAAATCTGGCAGTTTCAAACTGCTTACAAATCATTAAGCTGATGTCTAAGGATCCCGTCAAAGTCTTAAATGGCAATGTATTCTTTGGTCAACAGTGTCTGTTATTTTAACGAAAGCTACTTAAAGCTAGCTTTCTTTTTATGCGCTGTGGGTCGACATTTCTCACTCCTTTCTGGCTGACTTTCAAATTCTCAACGCGTACATTCATCAGGTCGAACTGAACACCGCTTCCATTTCTCTTGTCTTCGGAACAGTCCGGCGTCCTTGCAGAATTTTTCTCTCCTTTGTTCACCTCTTTATTGTACTCGGGGATGTTGCTTGATAATTCTTCTTCCTCTTTTCTTTCATCTTCTTCCATGGGGAATATTAATCGCTTTCTAATCTTCGAATGCGTGTTCACTCTTGCGCCAGATCGAGTATCTCGAATCACCCTTCGATGCAAGCGCTTCTTCTTCGGGGCCCACAAAATATTCTGTGCGAAGGCTGGCTGGTCTTCCATTGGTGGGGTGACTTGCACAGTCGATATGCATCCCTCCATTTCCTTTTATCTGCGCTAATTACGAAAATTAGGCAAGTTTTCAGTCCTTAAATTGCGCACAATATTTCTTCAACTGTGTTTCTCTTTCTTGAAGACGCGAAGGTGACAAAAACAAATTTGCCGCGGACTTTTTGCGTGTTTGGTCTTGCCGCGTTGTTGATGAGCTCTGATTGGTCAACTGCTGTTACGTTGCCATAGCATCGACCAATCACAACTCTGTAGCAACACTGCAACCGCTGTAGTATTTTACTGCAGGCGCTTAAAGCATGGTAAAATGGCGGACGAAATGTTCAGTGTTACAATTTTACAGTTTTGAAGGGTTTATTTTCATATTTTGGCCGAAAAAGGACGATATTTGTAAGTACAATCGCCCAATATGGCGAAGAAAAGGTTATCAGCGTCATCGAAAGGTAAACCTAGCAAAAATTTTAAACAGAAAAAGGCCAATAAAGGAGGGAAGACGAATGCACAGGGTTTTAGAAGAAAGAGGGCAAAAGACAAGGAAAGTGAAGAATTTGATGAGGTAAGCTTGGAGTGATTTTAGAATACCCGGCCATTTATTTATATATCCCTTGATGTTTTGTAAAACGAGCCACATGAAGAAGGATCCATTGTTATAACAAGATGCAAACAAGTGGCCGGGTATTCTACAGTTTTAACCTAAAGATACAAAATTACAATTTTTGTTTAACATTACCCAACATTTCCTTAGATTTTTAAATATAAAAGCATACTTAATGAAGTCGACAAAGTTCCATTTAAAAAATATAAGCTAAGTATACAGTAATTATTATGGGAAGAAATTGTCTGTCTTTGGTAGATTACATGTACACTGTAGAATGAGAGCCTTATCAACTTCATTAGCTTATCATAGAGGATGTAATAATTATAAGCATTCATTCAAACATGATTCGCCAGTTATGATTCACCTACCATAATTCACCTGTCATGATTTGCCAGTCGTGATCTGCCTGTCATGATTTGCCCATAATTGTCAGATCAAACGAGGCAACCTTGGAATACGAAACAACGTAAGGTTAAGTCCACAGATCGGTATTAATTTTCCATACTGAGTTTGAAGTCAAAGACTGGAAGAACAAAACAGATTTAAAACAACCAAAACATCTTAGCGTGACATAAATACATGTATGCATTGTGTGAAACGAGACTGTCTAGACAACTGAGTGATGTAATACACTGGGGAATTAAAATACAGCAATTATCTTTTAACGTGTAATACACTGGGGAATTTAAAAAGTTTACTGATGATGGAACAGGTGAAAATTTGCTTTTCTGTCCCTGTACATTGTGTATACTATATCTTGTTTAACGCTTTGCGTATTCACGAGATACAAATGGTGAACGAAATTCTCAGATGTTGTTGTTTGTAGATGTTTCTCAGGGTTCTCCCTAAATTTCAGCTCAGTAGGTAAGGGATTTTTGCTAAGCGGTAAAGGGAAAACTGTGTGTCAGAGGCATACTTTCCTAGGGGGGTCCGGGGGCATGCCCCCTCGGAAAATTTTTAAGAGCTAGGTTCTCTGAAACCCCATTTCCTGCATTTTGAGACCTATTTTATGCAAATCAACTAATGTGCAAGTTCAGCCTTCAGAGGTTAAACAACTTACGGCAATTTAAACAACAATAATTTTTATTTTCAATAATTTTATTCTGAGCTCAAATATGTAGAAAGAGCGGCAATTTCCGGTGATACCTTTGCTGTGGCGTACATGAAGATAGAATTAAAAGTTAGCAGTCTCATTTTGTTCCTGCGTCGAAATCGCTGCAAATCTGTTTACACTTTCAGTGTCTTGAATTCTAAACATTCACGTTCTTGAAGGCTTTTATTTTCAAGCATCCTGTCGAACGGTTCACCGGAACATATTTTAACCACCTGACGACAAAGAAATTCATGAACGAAGACTGCTTTGCCGCTACGGTCAATTCAGCAACACAAGCCAGAACTTTTCAGGAAATCAACAATTTTCTCCTCGCTTTTAAAGCTTAAAGGTTTACATAGTAAGCTTAATGTTTAGTTCTTATGGTATTCTTACTTGCTTGGCTTTGTGTCTTCTTTGTTGTCCACGGAAAGAAAAGAAAGTATTGACTGCTGCCGCTTCATCATGGAAACTGTGACACGCGTACGGGTCACAGCTGTACGAAGGATTGAATTGCGATAGAAAGCCCGCGAAAAATTGCTGTTGCTTTGAAAGGTACTGTACCAGCCAGTAATCAAATAAAGTACTCACAGATAATAGCTGCGTACACTTTTTATTATTATCATTGGTGTCACTAGCTCGATTTTGATTGGCTATAAGCACGCAGCTAATTATCAGGGTTCTCCCTAAATTTCAGCTTAGCAGGTAAGGGATTTTTGCTAAGCGGTAAAAGGAAAACTGTGTGTCTTAAAAATTTCCCGGGGGCAAGCAGTTACAGGCGGTAATAAGTGCTGCTTCAAGCGGTAAATTTTACCGGTTACCGCCTGATAAGGAGAACCCTGAATTATTGCTTGCTGTTTCTGTTACGTCATACCTACAGACAATAGTTTTATGCATGCAGAAGTGACGTCATACCTACAGACAATAGTTTTATGCATGCAGAAGTGATGTAAGTTGTTTACTTACAAGTTGACGGCTGTGCATTGATCACTTTTTTGTGCGCGCTCTTGTCTTTACAAGTGCAGCTCAGGAATATGCATAATAAAACAATTATTGGATTCAGTTTTCGCATGATAGCGATAATTATCAAGGCCTCAGTTTGTGTTATCCGCCTCAGCCTTCGGCTTCGGCAGATAACACAAACTTTGGCCTTGATAATTATCGCTATCATGCTCATCCTCATCCAATAATTGTTAATTATTCCATCTTTTCATTTATTTTCTTACGATCACGACTACATGGGTGGAACGAAATTGCACATTTTTTTTAACAACTTGTTGAATTTCCAAAACCTCCAAGCGGTTACAGGCGGTAATAAGTGCTGCTTCAAGCGGTAAATTTTACCGGTTACCGCCTGATAAGGAGAACCCTGGTTTCTATTTCAGGAAGCACCGTAAGTATTTGCTCTTTGAGCTCATTTTATGGGCACATTTCTTCACCATTGTGTTGTCTTGGGTGAATCATGACTGGCAAGTCATAACCCATGAGTCATATTTGGAAAAACCTGGGTCTACACACAGCAGTGAAATTGGCTATCATATACACCTTATTCATAAATGGCAGCCGATTTATTATTCTTTTGTATTTATTTTAATTAGCCTCACTGACCTCGTTAGCATGTGCAAAATTCAAAAGAACTTATACTCTAAAATGAGGCTAGTGAGGCTTATTAACATAAATATAAAAAAGAATCACAAATCAATCGCCATTTATGAATAAGGTGTATAGCATTGCTAAGGTGGTCAGTGAAGAGGACTTGACCCAGAGACTTCAGATTACAAGTCCTGCAGTGTCCTTCCCCCTTATCCCTCGAGTGCCCTGCCTGTCCAAGAGTGTTTAGTAACTGTAACTTGCTACTTGTTCTTTAATTTAACATTAGGTAGAAACTGGTGGTCTCTATAATCATGAAGAAGATGAAAGGTTTGGGAATGACAATGATGCTAATGATGACATGGGACTTGACACAAGGGGACTTGTTTCTGAACACAACAAGAAAAAGAAGAAGTCCGGAGGATTTCAGTCGATGGGTAAAATTTGATTCTTTCTCCAATCATACTAAAGCTAATAAAATTATAATGCCAAGGGGCAAAGGGGGTACTCCTTATCATTTAAGACGCCAGTAAGAATGAGCCCTGGCAATGATTATCCTCTTACACTCTAGTTGTTTAGTCCATGGGTGAGTCAGTGGGCCTGCGCTTAATATTATTATTGATGTGGGTCTCCCCAAGCCTCAGTCACTACCAAGTATTTTGCTTACAACTTATTTATACACTTGATTACGTGATATGCCCGTATTTACTTTATCAAACAAGATAATTTTGTTTGGGAGATAGGCCTTCGATAACAAAAGACCTTTTTTCTTTCATTGATTACTAATCAGCTGCCATTGGTATTTTGTGAAGCATGCCTTCAAGCATGACAATAATGTCAAAGGCTGGGAATTTTTATTTTTTGTAAGTGATACAACTACCGGTATCTGAAACAAATTTTCCCTCTGGAGACAGTCTGTTTTGTTTTTGTTTCACAAAATACTGTAAGCCATCTCTGAGGCTAAGAAACAACTACAGCATGTATCAGGCAAAACATAAAGAAGAAAGAACAATTAAAATTCTTTATCTCCTTCAGTGCTAAAAAAAAAATGAAATGTAAACTTGCCCTTTGGGCGAGCATTCCAAGTCTTAAGTTTTGCTGGCCCAGACAAGATTTTATACATTGTTATTTCAGCTTAATTCATGAGCAGCTTGTCCATATCCTTGCCTATCAGGCAAGTGATCATGAGTGGGGAAAGTTACTTGCCCAACACAAAAATCTACTTGTCCCAGATGACTGTATGCAACTTTTTTCGAGCCCTGCCCCTTACCAATGCATCAAGACTGCAACTGCAGGGATGTAGCTAAGATATCCAACAGGTAGACTTTTGTTTATCACAGGTGGAAAATTTTGGTAAAAAAAGAGAAAGAGTTAAGCATACACAGTTTTCCAGGTGGGAAAAATCAAGAAAACTCAGTCTTCAGGCGGTTATTTTTTCCGTCTTCCGCCTATAATTTACATCCCTGAACTGTACAAATTATTTATCAAATGAATAAAGGGGTTCGTTTCAAAATAAACAGTTTGTAGTGCTGCATCAGTGATGGAGAGAAACATTAAATATTGGTTTTATCAACTGAGTTGATAAGGTAAATTGAAGGGGTGAGTGGAATAAAGCCCTAAGTGACTTCTGATCAACTGTTAGATTCTCCTTCCAGTTTGTCTTGTATATGCTCATGTAACAAAGGGAGAATTTGGTTTCAGATCAGGGGTCGCTTAGGACCTTATTTCAGTTTGGGATAAGGCCCTAAGTGACTCCTGATCTCCTATCATGAGCTTTATTCCACTCACCGCTTCATTATTGGCCATCGTAAAGAGATTCAAATGTTTATGTTTTGAGTACACTGTACCAGCCCTTTGTCAGAGCGAATAGAAGGACTAGCAGTCAAAGTTTACATCAGCTGATGAATGTCTTCTTTAGGGTGGCCAATATTATCTACCTTATCAACTCGGTTGATAAAACCAAATTTTCATATAAATTTATGCATCAAGACTGTGTTAAACTCAAGTTGAGATTTAATTTTGACTATAGTGCTTCTTGAATGCTTTTCTTTCCAGGTTTGAGTTTTCCTGTGTTCAAAGGAATTATGAAGAAAGGTTACAGACTTCCAACGCCAATTCAAAGAAAGGTATTACAGTCAAAACCGGTCTAGCATTCCAGCCTACAATATTTACTCAAAATTCTGATTTTGATTAATAATATGCTTAACAGTTGTGAGGATTTGACAGGTTTCCCAGCATTTACATACATCATCCAACAATCATCATATTTTTTTTCTTCTCATTTCTTTCTACCAAACACTTTTTTAACCTTTGATATAATTTTCTGTAGACAATACCTGTTATCATGGATGGAAAAGATGTGGTAGCCATGGCACGTACAGGTATAACAGGTTCTTACTTTAGAATTGAAGTCAGTGTTGTGACATGCATGTACCGTTACATAGCCAACTCAAGCTATAACTTACTGACACATTGGGGACTGCAAACTAGTGTCTGTAGTATAGAGAGTCAGAAGTAGATAAATGTAAGATGTAGGTAAATGCCATGAAGCAACAGGAGTATTGCTACCCCTACCTCGGTGGATGGGATGCTATTGTGTCGTTATGCATAATGGAAGCAGAGGTGGCAGAGCGTTTTGAAACGCGGGGGGTATCATTGTACACCAAGACAAACGCATAGCTATACCCCAACCCAAATTTCCCAAAATGTACTTTGCATAACGTTCATTGGCACAAGCAAATCTTAACAGTGTCCAGTGTGTCCGTAATCGATTTGTGACAATGCAGAAGTAGGCAGTTGTTCAGACGATCCTGCTTCATGGTGCTTTTTATGTAGCTCTTGAGTCGCCAGAGGGCAGAAAATGTACGCTCTGAAAAGATCATGAGACTGAATATTTTGCCAAACCAATTTTATGCTGCACTAGCGATATTTTTGGTACCAAAATGTGCGCCCCCCACCCCCCAAAAAAATTGTTTGGTGGGGCTACAGCCCCCCTTGCTCCACCGCCTATGGGGAGTAGCTTTTCAGTAAATTTCATTCATCAGGACTTTAACTCCTGTCTGTAAAATAACAAGGCACATCCTGTCATCCATTTTAATAGCAAGGTGCCTTCAAGACAGGAGTTGACTGTATCAGATGTATTTGACTTATGGATTTGTTTGACATAACTATAGCCCTTAAGAAAGATGTCAGTAATGTTTATTGTGTCACAAGCATAGGACAAAGAAAAAATCTGGGGACTCTCCAACAGGAATTGAACCTATGACCTTCCGTGGATATGATACTGCCCCTTTAATTTTTTTTTTTTTAATTTTTGATTTCTCAATTTGTTGTTGTTGTTAGGTTCTGGAAAAACTGCTGCATTCTTAATACCAATGTTTGAAAGGCTAAAAACACATTCAGCTAAGGTAGAGTGTGTAACGTTATTAGTCTATATTTAACAGTAAATAATAAAATGAAAGGCTCTGTGGAAAAGTATGTGGTACAACTGGTATAAACGTTGCCCAAAACATCCCAATTTCTGCATTTTGCATGCTAATCGTTTTTATAAATTTAACAGTGATCTAATTGTTTTTGGTGTATAAAAGCTAAATTGTCAATAACTTTGCCATGAATAACTAAATTCACAATATTAAAATTAAACTCTAACCTTAACATTATGAATGTTGAAATCTTATTTTTAGGTTGGGGCTCGAGGATTGATTCTGTCCCCCACACGCGAGTTGGCTCTTCAGACTTTGAAATTCACCAAAGAGGTAGGGAAAAGTAATAGCCAGAATGTTAATATAATACCTTTTATTTGTTATTAACTTTAATATGAGGTAATTTGATGTAGCCTTTAGCATATTACTGTAATTTACTATTAGTAGTAGAATGTAACCAAAACAAAAATTCTCTATTAGTCTTTTGTCATATACTAGCATAATTGAAAAAGCTACAATGTATATGTACCCTTATCAAAGTTGATTTATATTTTGCAATTTAGTAAATAAATGTGATATTTTCTTTCCATCTCATTTTTGCGTAGCAATCAGCCCACTTAGCTGGCATTTGCATTTTCTATTTAAATTTGGTATCTTTTTACCACTGATTTCAATGTTATGCCACTTTTTGAATCAAAACTCCACATACTGTACAGGATACTTAATATGGGTGGAGTTAGCATTCCAGCAAGCTCTGGTTGTAGTTTGATTTTACCAAGAGTAAAATTCAATATGGCAATATACAGGAGTCACTCTACTGTAAAATGGTAACTTGTGATCAGGCGCTTTTTTTCTGAGCACGAAAGTCGATGAAAGGGTGCTTTCCCTCCCGCACCCTTCCATTGATAGGAATCATGCCTTTGTGCTTAGTAAAAAAGAGTGCCTGATCGCAGGTTAGAAAAAAACTATGGATTGCATTGGAGACTACATGTAAATAATTATATTATATTTACTTGTTCATGTATGAGGCATCAAAATCTTAAATATTGTAATCTACTTGAACACACTGTGGAGACATTTTTATCATCTGTTACAATCTAAAATAGTAAAATTAATGTTCTATCCATTACATGTAATTAATAACTAATATTATTATATTTTTTATTAATTTTGTAAAATCTCAGCTTGGCAGGTTCACTGGTTTGAAGGCAGCGGTAGTGTTGGGTGGAGACAGGTCAGTGTTTGTCATAACCACATAGAGCAGTTTTCATTTGAGTGTCGTAAAACCAGAACCAAAGTAATTACTCTGATCAATTACAGCAGTCGTAAACAATCCAATGAACCAATCAGAGCTCGAAGCAATTACATGTCGCGCCAAGCGCAGGAAAACATGTGCGAGCAAGTCACGATTGGTTTTGGTTTTACTTCTGATTGGTTGAGAAAGTGGTGCGGGATTTTTTAGCCAATCACAAAGCATAGCAATGCAAAACCAAAGCAATTGTGTAATTACCGGTACTTTCGACACTCAATTGAAAACTGCTCTAACAAATAACTTTATGGAATAACTTACTGGATAATAATTTTTTATGTCACCCTGAAAGAAACCATAATGACTTACAGATAAAGTATGAGTAGCAGATCTGTATGGGTATTTGGAATGGCGATGCATACTTGAATGTGCTTTTATAATAAAAGAACAATAACTACAATGAATCAAGCTTATTGATATTAATATGAATTCCTAAGTTTTGATGTACAGAATAGTAATAGGGCCTATCAGTATACTGTAGTTGGTATCAACAATGCAGTACATGTATATGATGCAGGTAAAATTTGGTCTCAGGTTAGATCCCCATTCAGCTAGTATTCAATCTAGGTTAAATGTGTACCCAGTATTTAATCAAGGTAAGTTAACCCTAACCCCAGCACAAAGCTAACCTTAGCTAACTCTAACACAAAGCTTTGTGCAAGGCATGATGATTAGCTTTGTGCCAGGGTAAGGGTTAGCTTACCTAGATTGAATAGTTCACATTTAACGTATGTGGTACTGTATGTGCTTGGGTTATGTATGTATTTATACTCAATTTTACAGCTCAATATTAACTTTTGGACTCACTAGCCTAGTGGTAATTTTTTTTCCATGTTTTGTCATGATAGTTTTGCCTGAAGTTCAACACTTATTTATCCAAGCCATGTTGCAATTTATTTTTTAACATCCAAAAAGTTACAGAGTAAGAGTCTTTAAGATGCAGTCAAAACCGTATTAAGAGATCAGTTGAAAAGGCCCAGGAAATTAATTCTCGATCCCTTGATGACTGTTAACCTGACCTTAATAAATGGTTACCACAGCTCTTCTCAGAGGTCACCACTTACAGTGTATTTCCAGCAAGCCACACACAAATTTGGTTTCTCTTTTTAACAAAGTATTAAATTAAAGCACCTTTTTATAAAATAATACATTGTTATTTTCAGGATGGAAGACCAGTTTGCAGCGCTGCATGGAAACCCAGATATGTGAGTTTTTTAAGCACAAACAGACTGTAATATTAGTAATAGTGTATGAATATTGGGTTTACCGATTTTCATTTAACTTCACTGAATTAATATTAACCATTGTTTGTAGCATTGTGGCCACTCCAGGGCGGTTTCTTCATGTCATGATGGAAATGGATCTGAAACTAACAGCAGTGGAATATGTGGTGTTTGATGAAGCTGACAGGTAAGAATCTAGAAGAATGTCAGTGTGTATATTTTTTTGTAGGATGGCTTGCAACAGTTCCTGGCATTTTCCATCACTTAAATAATTTGATGGTTCAATACAACTGTACAACAATTCTTTATCAGTTGATGCTACAATAATGTATCAAACAAATGCCCAGTTTAACAAGTTATGGTCACTGTCGTGATGTAACTTGTTACCATAGTAACAGTATAACATGTTAATGGCACCCTTAATTTTAGCTTAAAGTGCTAATAACTAAAAAATTAGCTTGGTAACCCATTTTTCATTAAAGAATTGTAATTACATGATTTATTTTAATTGTAATATAATAAATATGATGTCAGTAATATGTTTCTTAATTTTGGTTTTGTTTCAGGCTCTTTGAGATGGGATTTGCTCAACAACTTCATGAAATCATCAACCGTCTTCCGGATTCTAGGTAAAATGTCACTTGATAATGCAGTTGTTTTTTAAAGTGCTGTCAATCACAATAATAAATGTTATTATAGTTACATGTATTATTGTGACAAGCATTGTACGCCTGAAGATAGACACTGACAAAATGGATCAAAATTCACCAATCACAACCCATATCCCCTGTTGAATTAAGCCTCCATATTTCCTGAGAAATTTGCTATGATATCCACAATAGTGAAAAATGAAACTGTTGGTTGAGTTGTGAACTTCAGAGTTTTTAAAAGTGCAGTTATCAGAATGTAATTACATGTATTACAATGCGTGATATAAAATAAATAAGTAAATAAATAAATATTAAATAAATAGGTGTTGATTATCATTTTAACATTTGTAACAGCAATGTTGCATACATTGTATCATGATGCATGCACTGTACAGTATGTGCATGTATGTTTATCATTCATTTATTTGCATGTTTACAAGAATGTTTTGTTGTTTGTCTTTTCATAGGCAAACTCTTCTATTTTCTGCAACTCTACCAAAGTTGTTAGTGGATTTTACTAAAGCAGGTATTAAACATGATATCCATATTATTTATAGCATAAGGCTGTCATTAATAGCTGACAGTCAGCTGTTATCGCTGACAACTATGGTGAAGATGACTGGTAACTCAAATTTTCAAAATGTCTAAAGGACAACAACCATGGAAGGCTACATGTTATATGAACCCTTTTACTCACAAGAGTGCCAACACTCAAAATGCAAGAATAATCCCAAATTTCATTATATAAAATATTGAAAAACAATATTGGTACCATGTAAAAGTACTGCTGAAGTGGTTTCATTTGAATGGTCACACCATATGATTTTGTCCACAGACTCAAAAGTTAGAACAAATGGTACCATGTAAAAGTACTGCAGGTTTCATTTGAATGGTCACACCATAGGATTTCATTAACAGACTCAAAAGTTAGAACAAATGGTACCATGCAAAATTACTGCAGGTTTCATTTGAATGGTCACACCGTAGGATTTTGTCCACAGACTCAAAAGTTAAAACAACACTACATGTCTCCATAATTGACTCTGGGAGTGAACGGCCAGGGTTAAGTTTGTGACCATCTTATGAACTGATTGACTAAGTAGGAGGGCGGGAGGCGGGAGGGCTCAAGGTCAGGTGTACCCACCAAGTGAAGCGAGGTCTGTGCACCATGACCACGAACCGAATATTTTCCCATCCGGCCCTACCTAACTTTATTAATAGTCAATGAGTATTTTACCATATGACCAATTTTGAGACAAAATTGCTTGAAATTTTAACCCGCAAGGTCCTACACTTTTGTAGTAGGGACATACAGCTTGCGCAAATATGTACAGCCCTCATACGGGACTTTCATCAATGGTTTTGCACAGGAAAAGCTCTCAGGGCCATCGGTCACATGATAAATTTTCCTTATGTTTCTGCACCAGAAGGCTTAATGACAGCCCCGTTAGCAGTGGATTCTTATAAATAAATTAAATTTTCCTTAATAGTGTTAGTACATTTCCTGTGTGACTAATTTTATTGTTATAAAGCATAGAGCATTATTCTAGCTAAACATATTGACAGAAATTTCTCTGGAATAGTTTTGCCTTTTGATCCTGAGATGCTAGAAAAATGCAGAGCTGGGAAGGATGCTTAATAAATTGAGGAGGTTTATGTACATTTGCATTTTTTAGATGCTTTAGTTTGGGAAAGAGAGTATGGTATTAAATTGAACCTCATCACACCCAGAGTCAATCATGTAGTGTACACTGTAGTTCTAACTTTTGAATCTGTCAACAAAATCTTATGATATGACCATTCAAATGAAACCTCTTTGGCAGTACTTTTGCATGGTACCATTTGTTCTAACTTTTGAGTCTGTTGACGAAATCCTATGGTGTGACCATTCAAATGAAACCACTTCAGCAGTACTTTTGCATGGTACCATTTGTTCTAACTTTTGAGTCTGTTGACGAAATCCTATGGTGTGACCATTCAAATGAAACCTCTTCAGCAGTACTTTTGCATGGTACCATTTGTTCTAACTTTTGAGTCTGTTGACAAAATCCTATGGTGTGACCATTCAAATGAAACCTCTTCAGCAGTACTTTTGCATAGTACCATTTGTCGTTGTTTTTTACACTATTTTACAAAAAGAAATTTCTTGAATTTTCATTTTTGGTACTCTTGGGATTAAATGTTTTTGTTGCGTTGTCATTTGCTAGGCCTGACTGACCCTGTTCTCATGAGACTGGATGTTGACTCTAAGCTAAGTGAGCAGTTAAAAGTAAGTGGTGCATACAGCTGTACATGTACATAAACGGAACTGATGGTACAATTTGTCTTTCAAAAACTCTGGGTTTTGCAAAATTTCAGTCAATTTGATGGGTCTCGCATTCTTGGTTGGTGGTGTTCTGCTGGGACACTGAAACCCTTACCCTATAACAGACCATGTTCAGCTGCATTTTGCAATCCTATTCTAGACTTAGACAACAAAAATCCCTATCCTATCCCAGACTCGTTATCTTCATATCACTGATCAGTTTCCCAGTAAATGATACCCTATTCTAGACCAAAACTCTCTGATTTCTATACCCTATCCCAGACTAAACTGTTTGAAAAACATGCCTTTCACAGTGGCACATACCCTTGTAAGTTATAATAGATATTTAAACTTGAAGTTTTGTGGTTGGTCTTGGTCTTTTAATTTCAAAAGTCAAAGTCTTGCAAAGTCTAGAATATACCATCATCCCTATTAAGTGATACAAACAAACAGGTAACTGTTTTAATTTCCTAGCTACAGTAAACAGCTGTTTCCATCAAATTGGTGACATTAAACTTCATGTATTAAAATTCAAAGTTGCTTATGGTGGTGAGCACTAATCAATCCAGGATGAGTACAAGTTCACATGTAGCTATCCAGCTAATTCACAGGAATGCTACTCAGAAAAGGAAACAAATATTGTAAAATGAACATTTAACAAAGTTAGGAATCTCAACAGTTAGGAGGCAGACTAATTTACAAGCGTGGTGAGGAGTTGAACTTACTGTAGGCCCACCATGAAAGAACTGAACCTCAGCTAGTGGTCAGAGCAAGAGTTGAATCTGGAACCTCTGGAATTGAAATCCATTACCCTAACTATTCATATTTTGTTCTTTTCTCTTAAAGCTGGCATTCTTTTCGTTGAGGTCAGATGATAAACCAGGTAACATAAACATAATTATACATGTTAAGTTTTACAGGCTAGCCTGTAAATAAAGGTGTCTGTCTGTCTGTCTGTCTGTCTGTCTCTCCTTTCATACACCTTCCTAACATGGATTCCTCTCTATTATGGACATTTCACTTGGTCCTGGCAGAATCCCCTCATAATGTATTTTCTATTTAAAAAACCTCCATAATACCAGCCCCACTAAATGTCGGCCACAAAGAGGAATTCATATAAACTTAAAGGGGGCTGTGTCGCGAGGATTTGGCTGATCTTTGGCCAAAACTCTGCTATTAAAAATTATTATTGTTTTGTTTTGTTTTTGCTTTTTGTTTGTTTGTTTTTGTTATTTAAATTTCTTGTTTTTTTTTTAATGTCACAACTCCACCTATACATACACAATTCCCCCCTATTCCGAAATCGCTAGCACTAACTCCCTCCTCTCCCCATGTGATGTCCGTTGTTTTGGGGCTTGTTCGACATCATCTGACGGTGGAATATTTCCACCAATCACAGTACATTCATTTCCACTCTTGAAATTCTTATTAGGACCAACAAGCACTGTGATTGGTGGAAATGTTCAATGGTCAGATGACGGCACGAACAAGCCCTAAAACAAAGGACATCAGACAGGGAGAGGAGGGTCAAGCCCAAATCATACCGTCCAGAAGGACGTTGGACACCTTATTGAGACTTATATAACAGAGTAACTAGTTAGCTTTCAGTTGAGGTTGGGGTAGCAGTTTATATAGTTAAATTCCGAGAAGCTAGGTGGTACAGTGGTACGGTAGGCTATGTAAGCCTAAGCCTAGCTGAGGTCTTTTTTACTCTTAAAATTTTTATTGAAAATAAAAGTGTCGACATTACGTTATATAAGTCTCAATAAGGTGTCTGACGCCCTTCTGGACGGTATGATTTAGGCACAACTGGAGAGGAGCGAGTGAGTGCGAGCGATCTCGGACCGTCTGAGAATCAGGCTACTCAATGATCTTTTTTTTTTCAGCTGTGTTGCTGCACATTCTCCAAAACTTGATCAAACCATCTGAACAAACACTGGTATTCACAGCCACGAAGCACCATGTTGAGTACTTGAAAGAGGTACACATTTGTTTGTGTTTCTTATTTTCTTTAATTCCATCGATTTTGAAGTAACACAAACTCTAGTTGTGGATCCAGTCCGCCACTGAACTCACACAACACGGACAAAATTTTACTCGATCGATCAGCTGTTAACATTGACGCAAGATATGTGATGGTCACCTTCCTTACCCATGAGGACAGCGTTGAAGGGAGGGGAGGGGAGGGTGGGGAGTTGGACGCAACAAGGGTGAGGGTGGGGGGGGGGGGGTCACTGAAGCGAAACGTCTAGAAGAGGGCATGGGTCCGAATGTTTTGTATCCACGAGTTGGCTCACAGGAGCCTTGATTTTCTGTTTGTTTTTAGCTGCTTGACGTTGCTGGAATAGAAAGCTCGTTTGTTTACAGCACACTGGATCAAACAGGTTAGTTGATAATAGTGAGTATTTACCGTTTTTTTGGTGGATTTCCACTGTCGCGTAATTTTTACTTGCGTACGGACGTAATTTTAGTTGACTTGTGAACGATTGAAGTTGAGCGCGGGTCAACTTTTTACGTTTCACGAGCCGTGCATAGCTCGCCTCTTCATCATGTTATTCACGCACGTAAAGCCAACTTAAAATATGTAAGTACACTCGTAAATATTACGCGACAGAAGAAATTCAGGTAGTTAAGTCTAAAGCCGGTCGATATGTGGCACTAGTGCTTGTCCCAGCTACAATCCAGTGGAAGGGGGGGGGGGGGATTAGGGGGTAGGGGGTTTGGAATGAGGTAGTGGTGGGGGCAAATTTGGGGTGTACAAAACGTTGTGAAACACTTGCACGTTGTTAATTTGTTAATACTTTGTGCCATTTTTGCAGCGAGAAAGATCAACATTGGCAAGTTTCAACACAAGAAGACTAACGTTATGGTGGTCACTGACGTGGCTGTAAGTGGCAGAGGATGAATTCTCCCTTTCTTATATAAATTCCTTTTCTTCTATACTTTCACAAGGTGCCAGCCTGTGTGGTATTTCGCCGGGGGGAGGTTACGATTAGACGAGAACCTGTGTCAGCGTAGCAGATTATAAAAAGTGGCTGAATTTTTGTCATAAATGTTAGGACTAAGCTAGTAGTCTTTCTTTTCTCGCGCGCCCGTCTCGCCCTCAGTTTCGCGCGGCCATTTTCAGCTCGCCAATGTTTTTTCGTTTCTCGCTAAACGGACTAAGCTGGGAAAGAGGGACTGCTCGTAGTCTGCAATAAACTCCGACCGAGAGATTGCAGCGTGTAAATGTTCTTCAAGACGAAAATTTCTTGAAATTCGTGTTTGTAACGATATTTTATTTGGACCATTTGTTAGTTGTTACCAAGGTGAATGGAGCCGAATCATTTTGAAAGAGACTAAATCATTTGTAATGTAATCTAAATCGGGAGTAAAATATACCTACCACGCAAGACAACTAGTGACGTTATTATGTGGAAAGATTGAAGAGTTTTCCTCGGTCATAGTATTACCCTTTAACAAAACATCCTCGTTCAGCGCTTATTATAAACTTCTCTGTACATTTATCTAGACTGTGAACTGTCAAAACAAGCTTACGGTAGTCATCTTTATATAATAACGTGCTTTATTCGCCAAAGTGGAGATGAATAGTGGTTTTACCAAACCAGTGGATATATCCAGCCAAAAAAAGTTCTTTAAACCTACCAAATGGGGAAAAAGCGCGAAATCTAGAACAATGCCTGGAAGTGAATAGCTAATACTGTGTTTGAATAGCCAATCAGAGCGCGCGAAATTATACACTGGTCTGGTATATACTAATGACCAATATTCGCATGTGTTTCACACCAGGCCCGTGGTATTGATATCCCCATGTTGGACAATGTGATTAACTACAACTTTCCAGCCAAACCTAAGCTTTTTATTCACAGAGTGGGTAAGTAAGTAATGTTGAAAGTTTATTTATTCCATTCTTTGGAAATTAAAGTTACGTTTATAAGACGTCCTTCTTGTATTGTAACTGCTGTACAATGTAACAACATTTTTCTCAATTCAGACCCTTTCGCATTTAGTATTACCCCTTATTCATTCTTTTCTATCTGTACACATTTACTAAGGAAACAAACCTGTGAATAAAGAACCGGGATTTTTTTCTACGGTTACATCCTAGTCTTCAACCGTTTTTCAACCGAACATTACAGAATTCAGTCTGGTTTTAATGGAAAGCATCCGTACTATTGGTCTCTGCCGTACATCAGTCACACGCCAAGCAGCCATGAAGGATACATCGTTATGGAAACAAGCTTTTATTTTGTCTTATGAAGTTCATAATTGTCTACCTATGGGCGGGGGAGGGGTTGTTTGTCGTCTGTTTTCTTTTCTTTTTTTTTTTTGGTGGGTTGGGGGGGGGGAAGGGGGGTGGATGGAGGGGTGTTTGGGCAGAGAAGATCAAGCAGAAATCCGCCCGAATTAAACTCCACATGTACGTCACGACACCGTAGATCTCGCAGTTTGAAAGACAACAGGGAGCGGGGGTATGAAATTATCCTGGTTCGTCATTTCCAGGTCATGCCCTCTTCTTTTGATAGCGACACAGCGATGTTCACTTTGTCCATGTACCTAACACAAGCTGTTTTACTCTCGATTTTCCGCTGTCTTGATTCCCGAGTTCCCGAGTTCACCCCCCTCCTCCCCCTCCCTTCCTCCCCCTCCCCCTCCCTTCCTCCCCCTCCCTCCCTCCCTCCCCCTTCCTCCCCCTCCCTCCTTAGCTTGGGCGATTAATAAATGACGAACTTGTTTTGCTCTGTTTAAGGTCGAGTGGCAAGAGCTGGACGGAGTGGAACAGCTTATTCTCTTGTTGGTAGCGATGAGGTAATAGGATTCATATTCAATATTTATCTATGATTCACTGATTCAAAATAATCCCCTGTTCACGTTAGTCCTGCGAGCAGACTTCTTCTTTTTCCTTCATGTGTCATAAACCTGCGACAGCTGAGAATTGATTCATCGTCGTTGTCATAAATAAATGGGAATTTTAGTGGAAATCCACAAAAAGGCTAATGCTTTCACTGCTTCTGGGTCGAATTGGAATTTGGAAATATTGGTTTTTGTGGAGAAAGGAAAACCGGAGTACCCGAAGAAAACCCCTTGAAGCAAGGACGAGAACCAGTAACAAACTGTACACCATCCCTACTCCCCATCATCGTCATCACGCTTGTGATCTTCTTTATCATCACTGTTTTGCCTCTTCCCAGGACATGTCTTCAGCTCTGACCCCGTTCACTGTCACCTATTTTGCCGTATGTTGGTCGAGTACGATCGTTCAGTTCGCTTTATAGCCGCCATCTTGCATGTAACGGCGCGATAAAAACTGGAGAGATTACAAAAACTGCTCATGGGGTGGGTTAAAGTGGACGCCGTGACATTCAAGATGGCGGCTATTAAAAGAACTGAACGATCGAACTCGACCAGCACACGGGAAAATAGGGACTATAAACAGTCTACGAACCTGTGGGTTCTCCATTACGTAGAAGCAGGGTTTTTGCTTTCCAAAAACGATGTACATGAAGAAATTTGAGACGTCTACATGTAGACTCCCTGATTGGTTAGAAAATTAGCGAGGAACAAAACGGGGCAGTCTCGTCTCCAGGGCATTCTCCGTTTTTAAAATGGCGGAGTCGTCGTAGAACTGCCTTGGAGTATTTTGTCACGTGACGCAATGAAATGGTGTTTTCGGGGGGTTATCTCCAGCGATTGGCAGCGGCTTTTGTGTCCTGATAATCTAAAACCGTTGTTGTTTTCTAAGCCCTCCCGCCATTTAGGATAAAGGGGCCATTATAGGGACGAGGTTAACTCTTTAATTCCCAGAGTGCCAAACATCAAAGTACAAAAAAAAAATCCCCAAATTCATTTTGTAAAATATTGCAAAACAAATGGTACCATGCAAAAGTACTACCGAAGAGGTTTCATTTGAATGGTCACACCATAGGATTTCATCAACAGACTCAAAACTTAGAACAAATGGTACCATGCAAAAGTACTGCTGAAGAGGTTTCATTTGAATGGTCACACCATGGGATTTCGTCGTCAGACTCAAAAGTTTGAACTACATTACATGTCTCTATAATTGACCCTGGGAGGAAAGGGGTTACTGGTTCGACCACGGGTTATTTGAGAGTCCTGTGTTCTGCAGCAAAGTTCACATTTGCAACATTTAGTCATTCTGTTGGTCACACAACAGCCTGTCGCTTTTTAACGACTTGAAGAGTCCTTTTGGAAGCCATGTCACACAGGCGTGATTGAAATTCATTGTGGAAGGTATCCTGCCCATTTCTTTCCATTCTTCTTTGTCCTTATCGTAACACTCCACAATTCCATTACTGAAAGTCCCTCCGAACACGAAGATCTTTTTCTTTGCTTTGCCAACGGCTGCATTGGACCGCGGTACGTTCAGTTCCGCCGGAAGTAAAGTCCACATGTCCGTGACTGGATCGTAGATCTCGCAGTTTGAAAGCGGAAGAAAACCTTCCCCCGTCCCACCCACTACGAGGATTTTGTGCCCCATAACGGTCGCGCTGGCAAAGCAGCGCCGTTCATCCATCGATGCGACGCTCTCCCATTGGTCACTCACAGGGTCGTATTTTTCCACGCTGTTGAGCCCCAGGTTTCTAAGCCCATCATGGCCCCCAATCGCGTAAACATGTCCGTTTAACGCGACAGCGCACAGGCCCCTTCGTACAGAGGCCATCGCCGCTCCATCTTTCCACGAATTCTCCGCTGGCTTGAAACACGACACGTCATGTTCCTTGAGGACATAAATGCTGTCCTCGACCGACACAGTCGCCATCGGTCGGGTGCTTACATCAGACAGTATTTCCAACCAGAGGTTTTTTCGCGGATCGAATTTCTCGATCGTGATACGATCATCTTCCCAGCCAATCGCGTGGACAAAGCCCTCGCAGATTGTCACTGCTCGTACCTCGTTAAAGCTCGGTAATCTAGCCAGGTCGAACCAAATTTCTGTTGCGGGATTGTAGCAAGAAGCACAGCCGTTCTTGCTTAGTAACACAATACTCTCCGTGACACCTCGCGGCTCGTCACGCTCCTCATCCGGGGCACGAAGTATTTCCGTGACTAAACTTTGACAGTCGTGACTGCGTGACACAAACTCGTCACGGTTGATAACCTCAAGAATAAAATTCATGGATATGGCCGACAAACGAACACAGCGGAAAAGTTCAGTGAAATACTGCTCCCTATTTTCCGGGTCATGCCTCACCCAGGCTTTTATTCCCTCGAAAACATCTTCCTCCCCTTTCTGTGTTTTAATAGCAAGTCTCTCGCCTGAAAATAACTCTTTCACAATGTCATAATCTAAACATAAAAACTCGTCTGTTTTCCAAATGGCGCAAAGATTGTTGCATATGAAATCAGTAGCCGCTTCGTGTAAAAGTTCGTGACGATAGCGATCAGCAAATATTTGGATCGATAAACAGTTCGATGGCTTGAGGTTGATTATCAAAAACTCTGCACAAAGTTCCTTAAGGTTAGGAATGTCGAAATAATCAGCTGCGACCAACAGTTCCTCGGCGTTTTCTTCGGTGATCCCAACTTCGCCGGTATAAATAAAATTCAGAAGTTCTTCGATGCTGTCCGAATCGAATTCCGGTAGGTTAACTTCGAATTCATCGCTTGCTTTTTCTTGAGTTAACTCGCTCGTAAATGAAGCTTTGAAAACTGGGCTGCTCGCAGCGAGGACAACTTTGTGAGCCGAAAGACGGCGTTCCTCGACCACAAGAACAACATCGCAAAATGCTTGCGACTTTCGAAACGAGTTCATTGTGTGCAGCATGGTTTGTCTTTGTTGAGACTTTCTTGCGTTTGTACATGTGCTCCTTGTTGATTCCATGGTCGAGCTAAAATATCTTCGGGTACCGATGAAACTTCTTCAAAGACGCATACGTTTATACAAACGGAGTGTGCATGACAATCATCGAAGCAAGCCGGAATATACCAAAGTAAATCGAGTCAGCGGTTGAAATATGAAGTTTAACTCAAAACTGTCACTAGCACTTACACAACAAGTTGTTTCTCTTACTTATTATAACTGTCATCCGTAATTTCGATTTTTAGAACTTAAAAAAAGAATGATTTGTTTGAAAAGCAAAGGTTTTGATGTTATTTTGTTCTCGTTTGACTAAATTGAATCGATGGTTTGATGATTGACATGCATGAAAATGTATTGACATTTATGCAAATTCTCTGACTATTGTAATCCCCGAGGACAGAGATGATGAACTCATGTTATGCGTGTGATGTTTTTCATCTGTGTTTTTGAAATTATATTAATTTTGCGCAAGTTTGCTCACAGGTTTACCATCCTGTGTTTTGGGTGCTGTGCTGTGTATCTGTAATGGCCGCATCAGTTTATCAAACAAGGCTCACTAAAGGCGAAATTTAAGGCTCTTAAAACTAATGAAAGTGAAATAAAAACTATCAAAATCACTGGCATGTTGTTGAACTTTGTTTTTCTTCGTTTATTTTGGTGATTTGTGGCTCGCGGAAGCGGTATTTTCAAAATAACGGTCCGAGTTCTCTTTCTCTGCTTTTAGTTTTGATCAGCTTTTGTTTCATGGTGCAGTTTTAACTTTAAGTAAGAATTTGTCGTCGTTGTCAAGGCTGTTAGTTCGTAATCCACATTCACGGAATACATGTTCCTTAAAATTGTAATTTAAATTTGAAATCGCGTTGTGGCTTTTCAGTTTGTCATGAATTTTATATTGACGTTTGCTCCAAATCTTTCATTTCGTTCACTTCCTTCAGCTCCAGTGTACAAAATACTTTTCAGCGTGACCCGACTAATTGTTTCGTCAAATAGCTGTTCGGAATGTTCATACCACCGCCTTTTTTTGGGTTATAATAAGATGAAAGTGAAGGTTCTCAAACCGAAAATGTAAACTGACGTTTTCGGACCTAACCAAATGTATGCCTGACGTAGTCTGTATCAGCCTTGCACGGTTTGTCGGTTATGTTTGTTCATTTTTTTTGGCTGATTAGGTCTTTCGTATATCCTACGTATCGTTTACAGCATTATCGTTTGCGGTCCTTTGCAGATTTCACTTTAACTTTAACTTTAATTAACATAATTGCCTTTAGCAAGCTAATCCGGCAATGGACGGTCAGAACACGGAAGCTCATGACATTGACAGCGAGAAAAAAAAAATCGTCAATACGTGAAATTGTTACAAATACTTGAATGAAACGCAGCAACAGAGTCAGCACATACAAAAGCTGGAGACAAAGCGTTCCAAGCGGGAACAGTTCTTACAAAAAAAGAAAACTTGTGGGCGTTAACATTAGATGAATAACGTCGGTCTGTCTGCAGACCGATTTATTTTTTAGCCCAGCTCGAGCGAAGCGAACGCGCGCGAGTGCGAGCGCGTAGCGCGAGAACGAGCCTCTAGGGCGACGGAAAAACATTTTCAAATGCTCGTATTTTTGGTTCACAGGAAGTCCAGCTAAATAAAATTCCGTAGGCAAATAGCTCTCTTAAAAAATCCTTGGAAATCATACATGAGCGAACTTTTTCCCGGCCTGTTGAATTTTTGAGCAAAGCTCGGCATCCGAACGGATCGGAAATTGGTAGCTGATAGAAATATCCCTTGACACATCGTTAAATCATTAAAAGAAACATAAACTTGACTTTTTAACCCTTTGCCTCTCAAGAGTGCCACAAATCAAAATTCAAGAAAAATCCCAAATTTCATTTGTAAAATATTGAAAAACAAATAGTACCATGCAAAAGTACTGCTGAAGAGGTTTCATTTGAATGGTCACACCATAGGATTTCATCAACAGACTCAAAAGTTAGAACAAATGGTACCATGTAAAAGTACTGCTGAAGAGGTTTCATTTGAATGGTCACACCATAGGATTTCGTCCACAGACTCAAAAGTTAGAACTACACTACATGTCTCCATAATTGACTCTGGGAGTGAAAGGGTTAAAGCTTTGGTGAACTTGGATCTTTGGGTGACCCTGACTTGATTGAAATCGTGTATTCACAATGGTCAATTCGTTAAACAAACTACAAGCTCTTTTACACTTTAAAATTACATGTGTAAAGTCCGACTTAGGACACTTAGGGGCTGTTTTCATGTTACCGGTATGAGTGTCATACCGTTATGAAGTAATACCGCGTTTATATGAAAGGACTGAATGGTCACACCATAGGATTTCATGAACAGACTCAAAAGTTAGAACAAATGGTACCATGCAAAAGTACTGCTGAAGAGGTTTCATTTGAATGGTCACACCATAGAATTTCGTCCAAAGACTTAAAAGTTAGAACAAATGGTACCATGTAAAAGTACTGCTGAAGAGGTTTCATTTGAATGGTCACACCATAGGATTTCATCAACAGACTAAAAAGTTAGAACAAATGGTACCATGCAAAAGTACTGCTGAAGAGGTTTCATTTAAATGGTCACACCATAGGATTTCGTCCACAGACTCAAAAGTTAGAACTCCACTACATGTCTCCATAATTGACTCTGGGAGTGAAAGGGTTAGAGCTTTGGTGAACTTGGATCTTTGGGTGACCCTGACTTGATTGAAATCGTGTATTCACAATGGTCAGTTCGTTAAACAAACTACAAGCTCTTTTACACTTTAAATTACATGTGTAAAGTCCGAATTAGGACACTAAGGGGCTGTTTCCATGATACCGGTATGAGTTTCATACCGTTATGAAGTAATACCGCATTTACATGAAGGGACTGTAAAGCCAAGGGACAGTTCATATCGATCTACATACATTTTAAGAGGGTCGTGAAGGGGTTAAATGGGAACTGGGATTAGCCTTATTTTGGACTGGGAAAATGGGATTTACTCACTGGGACTGGGATTTAGCCACTGGGAATGGGATGAACAATTATAAAATGGGAATGGGATTTCTTTTCTTCAGCGGTCTTTGCTCCAATATTTTGAAATAGAAAAATAAAATTTCGTAGCAATAGACCTTGCACTCCTCAGTAGAGACAGTAGAGACCGTGTCTAGCTACCAGGCTTACACGGTTGCATAGTTACGTTCTGTCAGTTTTCCTGGTCAGCGGACAAGTTCTGCAAGTTTGCATATAGCGGGAAGATATTGTGAAGGGAAGATAAAAATGGTTTCGGAAAAGGTTTCTCGCAAAATGGTACTAGAAATCAAGTACGTCAATGCAAATATAACGCCGTTATACACACCAAAAACTCTAAACTGGGATTTGGGCAAAAATTAGCCTGGGAACTGGGATTTGGGCCAAATTTAGGCTGGGAACTGGGATTTGGTACCCCCCTTCACGACCCTCTTTTAATAACTTAATTTCAAGCCGTTACTTTCGGGGAACCGTTACATTCGAGGGACCGTTACATTCGGGGGCCGTTACTTTGGGGTAGCCGTCACTTTGGGTTTTCCGTTACTTTCAGGATAGCCGTTACTTTGGGTTAATAAATCAAATATCATTAACTGCAATCCAGCCAGGGTGTTGTTCACTTGCGGCCATTCTTATTCAATACAATCGTCTTTTCCACAGGTTGCTCACATGGTAGATCTTCATCTATTCCTCGGTCGACCGCTGAAAGAGGCCCAAAAGGACTCGCAGGATCAAGATGATGGGCTTATAGGCTCGGTTCCTCAGCAGTTGGTGGATGACGAGGAGAACTTTCTTAAAACAGCGCATGATCAGTCACATGACCTTGTAAGTTTGATGTGATACCTCGTACTGTAGATAGTTTATCACTCGTACATTCTCCATTCGAACCAACGTCACTTTTACCTACAATGCCTCCTGCACATAGTTTCTAAAGCAGGGCCAAGTAAGAATCTTACATATGAAAGCGAGGCTGTAAGCCCGTTCAAGTTAACGGTCTGTTTTGTATTTCCTGCCTAGGTCTCTCTCCGCCAAGTAGCAGCCAATGGATACAAACAGTACATGAAATCCAGGCCCTGCGCGTCCTCAGAATCTGTCAAGAGGTCCAAGCTGATAGACATCGCTACTCTGCCCATCCATCCGCTATTCAGTAAGTCTTCATAACACTTTCCCTCGCAAGGGAGACTGAGTGTTTACCATTGACCAAAATTCCGGAAATTTCGGTTGGAATGGAAGAATGAAACGACAAGAAAACTATGGGTTTTGCTATCGCTGCATTGTGTTCCCGCCAAAATGATTCAACTTTTCTTTGGACATTCCAATTTCCTATAAATAAGAGTGAACCGCACAGTTCTCACGCAAACCGCAGACCAACCAAATTTCCCATGTAAATGGTAAACACTGTGTATTTGGATTGTCTGCGTGTTCTGTGATTGATTAGAGTAATTACTTTGGTTTTGATTTCACGACACTTAGTTTAAAACCGTTATAGAGCAGTTTTCAATTGAGGTGGTAAAACCAAAACCAAAGTAATTACTCTGACCAATCACAGCAGTCGTAAACAATCCAATGAACCAATCAGAGCTCGAAGCAATTACGTGCCGGCGGCGCCAAGCGCGGGAAAACGCGTGCGAGCAAGTCACGATTGGTTTTGGTTTTACTTCTGATTGGTCGAGAAAGTGGCGCGAGATTTTTTAGCCAATCACAAAGCGTAGCAATGAAAAACCAAAGCAATTGTGTAATTACTTTTCACACTCAATTGAAAACTGCTCTATTACTATATACTCAATACTCAATGATCTTTGAATTAATGCCTCTTAAAAGCAACAGAGTCTGTAATAAACGTCCCGGAGTTTATTTGAAAAAAGAAATACGGTGACTGTATTCATTGGAAAACGTCTGTTCTTGCAGGCTATGAATCGCATTGTATATCTCGTCACATTCAAACATTGGCCATTCACAATCTTTGCTGTCTAGATTAAGCTGACAATTTTAAGCATTTTCTTAAAAAGGTCTTATGGTAACTGGTAAATAAACGTACCCTGCGTGACAATCGTTTCCTTCCCGACAATGCGAGAGCCACGTGGAAGCTCAAGGCGGTTTATTGTTTTTCTTTTCTAATTTTGTTTGTTTGTTGGTTTGTTTGTTTCGTGTGCCTCTCGCACTCTCCTAATGGAAGCGGTTTCTAAGCAGGCTAAAATAAGTCCGGTATATGATATATATTTGTGTGACAATGATTCGTTTGTGTTTTCTGAATGTTCTTTGTAGAGTCAGATAGTGTAGCTTCCAGCGAGGCTTCTGCTTCAAGAATTGACATTTTGGATGGAGTAAGAAACTTTAGGCCTAGACAGGTGATAAGATATTAAAACATCCTTTGTTACAATTCGGGTGAGGGAGGGAAGGTATGGGGAAGGGTATGCATGGTTCGTACAATCTTGAAAAGGTCTTGAATTTTAGCAGTCGTCGTGAAAAGTCGTTAATTTGGTTAAGGTCCTTGAAAAGTACTTGATTTCGTTATTTGGTATTGCAAAGTCCTTGAAATTTAGGACTTTGTGTACGCCCAATCACTTTTCTGATAAATCAAATGATTTTGCTCCGAAAAAATTGGCTACTAGCGACTAGCGAAAATGTCGGCGTAATACGTGAATGCGTACATGAAGCAAAATCGTAATCTTTGGCTCAATTTCATGTACTAGGGGACAAAGAGTTTCGATTTCGTAAATAAAACGTAGTCCTTGAAAACTATTTTTTGTCCTTGAAAAGTCCTTGAATTTTATTTGTCTGAAGTTGTACGAACCATGGTATGTATGGCGCTAAAGTGTATTGTGCTTGAGTTGTTGTAGCCTTATAAAGGGTTATGTTTGCCAATGACTAAGAACAGGTAGGCGATACTACGAATAAACGATAGTTAAATTAACTTGTTTTTTGGATTTGTTCTACAGACAATTTTCGAGATTGGATCGACGTCGAAATCCTCGGCGCAGTCCGTTATGATGTCAAAAAGGTGCGTCAACATCTAAGAAACACTCGCAAAACAGTTTGTTAAGCGTACGAACCACGTTTCGCCATAAGAACAAGCGAGGACAAAGAGCGAGCATTTGCACGTTACACGCTTTACCTTTAGCATCTCGCGTCTTCCCAAAAAGCTTTAAGAGAAGAAGTAATTTTCCCAACATTACGTACTCCTTGTTAGGCGATTGAACAGATAACACGTAGGTATACTTTTCGAGTTGTTCATATTTTTGCAAAGGCCCGCATGAGCGAGGAAAACGTGATTAATGAGTAAGGCCCGCTTACTCAGGCGATTTTTTGGGCAATCGTTTTCACAATTTGTGTTACCATTTTTGTCGCGCGCAAGTTGCATCTTCAAATCACCTGTGTAAACTAACGGCGATTTGTCTCGCGATGTCGCAGGGTGTTCGAAACCTGATGCAACTTGGTGGTGATTTTTGGGAAATCACAGCGCGCAGCAAATTTTGCACTAGCCTGCGCACAAACGGCTTCGTTTTCTTTGCTTCACGCGGAAAAAGGAAACGAAATAGGACAAGTCTGCGCGTAGGCTAATGTTGCACCCGAATCTCACATAAATCGCCACTAGTTTACACTTGCGACAACAGTTGCATTAGAGAGAGCAATAAAAATTGCATGTGTGAACAGGCCTAAAACTGAGAGGCAGGGAGCCTTCACAACAGGCGCTTCTTGGTGAGCTCGAGTGGTTTTTGCGCCCAAACGCGACGCGCGTGCAGTTCCCGCTAAAATTTGCAAAGAAAATACAAAGAAAGTCTTTGATCGTAGTATTCAAGGTCTTTTCTGGTTGGGGTATCTTATGCTGTGTTCACACTAGAGCGAAACATGTTTAGTCTGATCAGGAATGAAACATGTTTCAGTGCTAATGTGAATACAGCATTAGTGTCTATAAAACAAACCAGAGGCGGATCCAGGAATTTTGATTTGGGGGGGGGGGGGGGGGGGGGCAGACTTTGATTTCGAAAACACTCCCCACCCCCCAGTCGCAGATTAGTTTAGTGGCAAAATGCAACGCGCGTTTCATTGAAAAAAAATTGAATAGTGATATGCGATCCTGTCAATGCAAGAATTTCTGTGTCAAACAAGCAGTAAAAAAGAAAACCACAGGTCTGATGGGGAGGGGGGGGGGGGGTTGTCTGGACCACCGGACCCTCCCCCTGGATCCGCCACTGCAAACTTCGATCGAATAGTGGATCTCACCAGAAGCTTATTACCCCGGTAATAAGCTCCTGATCTCACCAATTTGGGTCATGTCGTACCTCCTTTGAACGAGTTGTTTTATTGGCTCACCAAAACAGTAGATGAATGACCTAAACAATGTCCCTATCCCTATAAACAATAGCAGGTACTGTTTTAGAACGGCCAATGAAAATAGAGGTTTATGCGAGGTACGACCCTACCGACCAATGTGTGAGACTTTTACAGTAAGGTAGTGGTCACAGTGTTATTCGTCACGCTATGACCGTTAGTTTACAGTAAGGTAGTGGTCACAGTGTTATTCGTCACGCTATGACCGTTAGTTTACAGTCACGTTGTGTTATCTGATCTGATTCGTTTAAAGGAAACGTCACAGTGAAGTCATTCAAAAGGCACAACGGCTCAAAAAAGACGACTCCATGACTGTCCAGGGGAGGGGTGGTGGCACTGAACGTGGAGAACAAGAGAGTAATGTGACCAGTGATGAAATAAAGGTGAGTTGTTGCTATGATATTTAGCTGGAAACTAACGAAAGGCAGCCTGCACGCAGACGTAAAGCAAAGAAATTAGGAGGCGTCTGCTCGCAGGCTAACGAGAGGTTACAGTTGAATAATAAATAATCAAGCTGTAAAGCTAAAAAAAATCAGTCAGTGGTTGCGGACTGCGCTTCCGTCAGACAACAAGCAACGTGCCTTAAAAGACAACAAAAACAAAAGGATCGAAATCCGTCAGTCACACCCACGGAAATACACCTTATTCCAAAATGGCGGTCAATTTATTATTCTTTTTATATGCATGTAAATCAGCTCTCTTGGCCTCATTTTCGCTTGAAAATTCTTTTGTATTTTGCACCTGCTGACGAGGCCAAGAGGGCTAAATTACATGGATATAAAAGAATACAATGGTGATGAATTTCGCCCATAAAATGAGCCCAAATTGTAAATACTTACTTCCTGAATTAGAAACATCCACAAATAAAATTTGTTAATCTTCTTCACATTTTCTGACAATGGGCAAATCATGACACGCGAATCATGACGGGCGAATCATGATTGACAAGAAACAGTTCATCATCATCATCATCATCATCATCATCATCATCATCATCATCATCATCATCATCATCATCATCATCATCATCATCATCATCACTTTTATTTATACACGGGTAAACATCAGGCTAAAACACAAATAAGGCTGATTACATATTCATATTCTTCTAAATCCTAAAATATTACACTCTAATGAAAACTACTATTGTACTTACAATAATGTAAAGTTAAAAAATAAATTAAAATTTCTGAATTGTTTTCGGGATTTTCCGAGGTTAAAATCTTTAAAAATCGACGTTTCGGCCAGTTTCACTGGCCTTCCTCAGGTCCTTTTAAAAATGTATCAATATGGCGGAACGTTGGAACGGAACGTTTAAAAGGACTTGAAGAAGGCCAGTGAAACTGGCCGAAACGTCGATTTTTAAAGATTTTAACCTCGGAAAATCCCGAAAACAATTCAGAAATTTTAATTTGTTCAAAGATGGGAGGTGAGAGTTTCAGGAATACGATTAAAAAATAAAATTAAAAATAAAGCCTGTTTTCCATGAATGCCGTTTTCTGCACACTGCGCTGAGATCTTAATGGATTTTTTGTACTTCAGCAAGTCAGTATTTTCTCTGTGAAGTGAGTTTATGTGTGAATTTCCTTCAAAATTGTCTGATCATGGGCGGACCATGACGTGCAAATCCTGTCTAAAAAACCCGGGTCTGCACAATGCATTGCAGTGAAATCGGCTATAATGGGGCGGATTGTTTATACAGTTGATAACGTTATGCTTAGATAACAACAACAACAACAGCAACGTTATTTTTCTGTAAATGAAATAAAATTACAGAGCTGTATATGTACAATCGTTATCAAAAACCTTCGACCACCTGACTAAATTTGGGTTAATTTTGTAATACATTAACCCCCTCCCCCCTTCCCACCCCCTATATCAATGTTGGGTGGTGATTGGAGATACCGGGGGCTTGCCAACCGCATGAAGATTGATTTGGGTTCCAAAGTTTAGATCCAACATTGATATAGGGGGCCCGGGGGAAGCGAACATCAGCAATGTAGACTTAAAATTGTTAAAAAGTCAATTAAAATATAGGGTGGTCGAAGGTATTTTGCAAGCGATTGTCTGAGAGAGAATTCGCAAAGCGTTGTTTATAAGAAGACGTTACAAACATATATGTATTGATAGGCTATGTTGACAGTATTGACAAAATTTTTTTTAGCTACATCCCTATAGACATGAAATATTCGGCATTTTATGTGAAATGACGTCATTTTCTAACATTAACCTCAGGTAATATACCGAAGTGTACAATAATCGTTTTTATTCGGTAATAATTTTGAAATTATTTTTTTAAAGCAACACAGACATATAATTAATTGAAAAATAATCAATATCAAGCGAATTCAACCAAGTATTTAACTTTTATCTCATTTGTTGGATCCCTGTGTAACACCAAAGAATTTCCAAAACAAGGATGTTGTCTTTGACAAAGACACCGCTTTCTTCGCCACCGCTGACGCTCCTATTACTCTTGTCAGAGGAGGTACCATAGACACCACGAATACCCAAATGATGGCAGTACGCTGGCGAGCTTTCCAGTTCACGTATCAAGTGAACGAAAGTGAACGCAAAGAATTACGGCCATTTAAACGCTGCTTCGCAGAATTCATATTGAGCAACAAGAGCTCCAGCAGCTAAATGTCACGCCGTGTCACGCTACTATAATTCCACGATGCTCGCCTATAAACTCAAATAGCTCCATCCACGTTAAACATTTAGCATTTCATGGTATTATTACATAATATACTACTAAAGACAAACATTATCTGAGCTAATTACTGTTTGTAATTTGCCATAGCTGTACATAATTGACGATTCTCAGCGTGACGACGAAACAAAGAATATATGTCATTGAATCTTTTTATGTCACCAAAAAGCGAGAACCGTTGAAATGTAGTTTATTTACCGTCCAAAAATTAACTTTGGGATTCCTAACATGATTATCCTTATTATTTCTCTCTAAGGAAAGTTAACATGCAGTCATATGCGAAAGTAATCGTGAGAAATTAACAATAATCACCGAGCACCGTGCATGAGAATCGTGAGAAGGACACAAACACACCAGCCCTCCCCCCCAAAGACATGTTTTGCCGTGTACAAAAATATTCGTTTATTTTGCTTTAATACTTTGTACGTCCACCTTTTCTTGTTATAATAGCATCGATTCTTTTAGGAAAACTATCGATTAAAGAGTTTATATACGATATATCAGTCTCTTTGAGCGTATTCAGCACTCGTTCGTTAAAATCCCAAAAAGGTTTCTTTTGTTATGTTTCTTGAAATGGCATCATTATCTAGCTATATAGATTGTACTATTTTTGACGTATTTACCTACACTATCATACACTTCCGCACTCGACAATTATTGTATGTTTTAGTTTAGACCTACAACATAGTGTGAAATACCGTGTTCGCTACTTAAAAGCTTGTGTTAAGAAAAATACTTCGGACAATCGTTATCAAAAACCTTCGACCACCTGACTAAATTTGGGTTAATTTTGTAATACATTAACCCCCTCCCCCCTTCCCACCCCCTATATCAATGTTGGGTGGTGATTGGAGATACCGGGGGCTTGCCAACCGCATGAAGATTGATTTGGGTTCCAAAGTTTAGATCCAACATTGATATAGGGGGCCCGGGGGAAGCGAACATCAGCAATGTAGACTTAAAATTGTTAAAAAGTCAATTAAAATATAGGGTGGTCGAAGGTATTTTGCAAGCGATTGTAGCAGATAAAATGTATTCATTGGTAATTTCCTCTTGGATTCAAATTTTGAGCGTTTTTTCAATTGAGTGCCGAAAGTAATTCCACAATTGCTTTGGTTTTGCATTGCTACGCTTTGTGATTGGCTAAAAAATCTCGCGCCATTTTCTCAACCAATCAGAAGTTAAAACCAAAACCAATCGTGACTTGCTCGCACGCATTTTCCCGCGCGTGGCGCCGGCTACACGTACTTGCTTCGAGTTCTGATTGGTTCATTGGATTGTTTACGACCGCTGTGATTGGCCAGAGTAATTACTTTTGTTTTGGTTTTACGACAAAATTAAAAACCACTCTAACGTCATTTAACGTCATTCACTCCTAGAACAACCGACACCTAATGATCAGTCTTCAAACTCTGCTTAAAAAAATTCTTCCCTTTCCAGGGCGTGTTTACCACCGTAATTGATCCAACTGAGACAAAGAAAAGAAAAAAATCGAAATCAGATCCCGACGGTAAGTTTTCCAGTTGATAACTTTTTGCAACTATGGGGGCCGATTTTTCAAATGAAGTTTTACTCAGTCTTACATTTCCAGTGTCAAAATACAAATTCTCCTTCTCTGTTTCCATATGTTTCTTTTAGAAGAAGTGGGATATCAAGATAATTCATATTGGGTGATCGTGTACTAAATTTTCATGATCTCTCTGATTGATTAAATATTGATGTTACAAGGAGAATTTTGATACTTATCACTATGGCGGCTTAAAGGGTTAACTAAAAGCAAGAAGTTCAAATGATTTTGTTAGTCTGTGTTATACCACTTCTGGACACAACGTTGTAATAATAGGAAGCATGGCTTTAATACTTTAACCTTCTTTCTAAAAGTCATCTCTAAATTCTTCCATTTTCTTGAAGATATTAGACATCACTTGAGAATAGACAGCAATTTATCAGTTTTGAGGTTTTTTTGCCAACATGACTCAACCTACCCCGGGTGCCAAAGGGTCTCTCACGGCACGCTTTTGTGAGAAGTCGGGAATAGCCCTTGGCCGGCACCGGGTGTCAGTAAAACGCGGGGTCGGGGCCGGGGTCGGGGCCGGGGTCGGGGTGGGATTAGGTCTAGGATTAGGTATGGGATTAAATATAATCCCTTTACCTAATCCTAACACTATGCCTAATCCCATACCTAATCCCACCACGACCCCGGTCCCGACCCCGCGTTTTACTGACACCCGGCCGGCACCAGCGGTGAAAATATAAAAGACATGAAAGGCGTGTAATATGAGAGAGATAAGTGAGCGTGAGACAAGCCCTCAGGGTAGACGCAACCCGGTGCAGTTTGGATCTAAGCACAAACACGTTGTGCGAGTGGTGGCGTGATTGGTCCCCAAACGTTAAAAGATTGAATATAAGTTTGGCGACATTTGCCATTTTTGACTGTCGAATATACACTAGTTTTGCAAGCGACATTTCTTTCATTGAGTTAATTTTGTTTGAACGCTTTATGGATTTATCTTAGTTTCGATCAAGCAGGGTCACATGAAGTGTTCGATCTACGGTCTTTTCACTTCTGCCTGATGAATTGTTGCCGTTCATTTTAACATACTATGCCCGGCTGTTATATAGCGTGTTTTCACTCACGTGACAGGCGGTCATATTGGAGTGCTAAAACAAAAGGAAATGTTTGAATAAGAATAGAGCTAAAGTCCCATAGGATTCGTTTAGGACACCAGTATGGCCGCCATTTCATTGTTTTGGGACACCAATATGTCCGCCGCGACGTCACGTGCAAACCCTCTATTTGCTTTGTCCTCTGTTTTCTGCACTTCAGGTCTTTCTACGAAGAACTTCAGAGACGAAAACTATATTCCCCATACTGCCTCCGATTATTATGGCGAGAAAGGACTGGGGTGAGTTTGAATACTAGAACTTTAGTTTTAAGCTTGTTTAAGCAACAGCATTTTGCTTTTCGTATTGATTTTGTGTAACGACTTTGTTTAACGATTGTGACACTGGACACTTTTGCGACTGACAAACCTGTGGCCATCTAATTCCAGGTCGAATTAATTTAGAAATGTTGGTTTTTGAGAAGGGAGGAGAAACTTTAACCACTTGTGTCGTGGAGTCCGGGAATCGAACCCGGGACACATTGGTTGGAGAGAGGCGCTCTCACTACTGCACCATCCCCGTTCCCCCTCCCCACCCCGCACCCCGCTTCGCTCCCCGCGATCCTGGTGCTCTTGGAATCACTTGGCATCCATAGCTTTCTCAGTGTTTGCGACAAAAAATGAAAATATGACAATCATATATTAACTGCGAAAATGGAACGAAAAGAAGAAATGAAACTAAAAGTGATGAGCGCACACGTTGAGGAGTTCATCCACTGACTCAATATTTCGGACCACCCTGACGCTAAGATGTAAAAATGTTATTTGTTCGAAGGCTTGGTTTGAACTCGTTTGAGAAGGATGTGTCTGGTGCTGTGATGGACATAGAAGCTGATGAGGAAGATGGAATACGGAAAGCAAACACGATCAAAAGATGGTACTAACAACTGACTTATGCCTGTAATTTGCTTAGTATATAGAGCAGTCTCCAATAGAGTGTCGTAAAACGAAAACCAAAGTAATTACTCTGACCAATCACAGAACTCGCGGACAATCCAATGAACCAATCAGAACTCGAAGCAAACGCCAAGCCGCCACCAAGCGCGGGAAAACGCGTGCGAGTAAGTCACAATTGGTTTTGGCTTTACTTCTGATTGGTTGAAAAAATTGGCGTGAGATTTTTTAGCCAATCACAAAGCGTAGCAATGTATAAAACCAAAGCAATCGCGAATTTACTTTCGACACTCAATTGAAACCCGCTCTATCTTCTGTTGAAACACTCTTTCGAGTCAGTGTTTCATATAGTTTCTCAAACGGATAATTAAGTACAGATAAATGGTAGGAAAAGATCATAGGAAACAATGGTATTCTTTCTATGTGTATTAACCACAGGGAGCAGAGGAGCCAAATTTGACCTAACACGTGTTCGATCTTTGAGCTTAAAACGCGCGCTGTGTCTTGCGTTATTCGATCTGTTATTTTCGAGTTTTTCCCCCAGCGGGACCCCAAGCGCAATCGGCGCTTTCCGGAAAGCGTAAGCTTTCCGAGCGAGGCACGAAGTGCCGAGAAGAAAAAGAGACAAGGGAAGAAACATAGTACCACGTGATTCGTTGGATGTGGACCGCAACATACTGGTGACGGAAGTAAAAACTTCGAAAGTGACATGCCGTCAATTAAATGGAAGTTATGCCAACCGTTCAAAATAGACCTTGTCACGGTTTTTCCAAATTTTTATATTGGCCTGACAGCAAAAATCCATCGACACTGCTGGAAAAAGCATCTCAAAATTAGCAAAGTGGCCGAGTTTAAAAGCGATATCTTTTAAATTAGTGGAGATATAGCAACGCAAAGTCGACCACAGGCGGCCCAAGCTCACTATTAGATAACCGGGACGTGACCCTTGCTTTATGAGCGGTATTGTGTTACAAAGATTCGATTTATAAAGGTTTGTATGGAAACGCAACGGTTTTGCTTCAAAACTTAAAATTTCGAATCTTATGTGAATAAAATTGACTTACCCTGTTGCTGTGTTGTATTCTTTGTTGTTGCTTGCTCCTCGGGGCGATTTAGCGCGATTTCGGGGAGTTATCGTTATTTCGGTGCTCCACTGCAGTGGAGAGGAGCACCTCTCGTATGACGTATTTCCGTCACCAGTATGTTGCGGTCCACATCCTACGAAAGTCAACTTTGAACGCCAAAAAGAGCGATCACCGAAAAGAGCGTTTAATGGATCTCTTCATCGAAATTGTTGAAAAGCTGTCCAGAGACTGTCCATATAAAGCTACATGCCAAAAATCAGAACTTTTTATTGAATCAAAAGCGAGTAATCGGGGATCAAAAATTAGGCTCAAATCTGTTTCCTCCCCTGTCTCTCTTCTTGCTGCGTAACGATTTTGTGGCGCCCACAGTCAGCAATTTGCGGTTACCCAACAGAAAGCTCCGCTTACGCTTGGGGTCCCGCTGGGGCGAAAAACAGACATCGAAGATCGAACGCGTAAAGGTCAAATTTGGCTCCTCTGCTCCCTGTGTATTAACGAAGCCTAAGTGGCTGTTGATTCAACCGGTCAAATGAAAGGGTCGTCAGCCGTGCAACCTCAAATTGTTGCGAGTAAACAGAACGGAAAAGGCAAAGTATGCGGACGGTTTTTGAAGTGTTTTGGCACAACCCAATTTATGCTATCTTCATAATGATTCATTCAACCTAAATACGGCTTTTTGCATCTTTTCAGGGATCGAAAGAGGAAAAATTACATTGGAGAAGATGGCAACACCAAGAAAATAAGAACTGAGAGTGGCGTGCGTATTCCTTCTACGTACAAGAAGAACATGTATCCTCTTGAAACCATCTGAGTGATGGCCTTATTTGATTATCTCTCACAAGTATCGAAAGACATGTCCAAACTTTTCAAGATGTAAAATTTCTTGCCACGAGGCCTATTCCTGTCCCTTTCCGTGAAAATAAATCCGTTTGTTGTAGAATGTAAAAACGAATGGACATAAACAGGCCTTTGTCTGAACAATTCTCGGGTATCTGGATAGGTCGATACATTTTTTTTTACTGTTTTCCTTCACTGTCACGACTTAGTTACCAGGACTGGTTAAGAAGAAACAAGATGGATGTTCCCGGATCAGAAGACCGAGAGGAGAATGGAACAAGGCCAGGACACAGGAAAGGGAGGAAAGGTAATAGGCATATCATACCTTGTAGTATGGCTCACATTTTATGGTTAGCTATATAATGTAGTCAGTGCGGCGCAATATTCCCCCTCACCCCCTTCTCCTAGCACACGGAATGGGCAAGATGCCGCCCTCCCCTTCTTTCCGTCTGACTGATAGCTACAAGCAGTTGCAAAAAGGTTGAGACACTTTCCAAGAAAATGTTCACTCCATATAACAGCGACCGCGTAATACAAATCAAATCAATGCAATGTGCTACTGACCCCCCCGCCCCCCCTTTCAATGTTGATCCTGAATGCCTGAATGTTAGTTTGAATGGCATTTTTGATCTGGTAAGGGGAAGGGGTGGGGACTTGTTGAAAACCATGTTATCCTCGAAATATGCACTACAGTACACAATGTCTCAATTCTTTTTGCAATTGCTTGTAGTTTATCTCAGGGTTAAATGCCAGCAGTTTGTTAGATTTCGCTGACGGTTTGCTTGTATCCTGCATTCATATTAATATATGGGAAGATACAATGTAGGGTGATAGTCTCTTCTCTAAGGAATATCCCTTTAGGCCTGGCTAAACTAGGTAACATTGTTATGGAAACATTGTTGCGGAGGCAAATGTTTCCCAGTTTAGCCGCGCGGGAAACATATGTTGCGGAAACAAATTTTGCTGCTCGGAAACAAGAAAATGTTTTTGCCTCAGGCAGTTCAAGAACATTTTTGCTAACCGGACACAAATTTTGCTTCCAAAACATATCTTTCCCAGTTTAGCCACCATGAAAGCTATGTTGACTAGTTTCCAGTGCTGCTCATTAAAAATGTTTCCTAGCAACGGCGAGGGGACCGGCGAGCGGACAACAATGTGCATGCGTGACCCTTTGTTTCCGAAACAATGTTTCCTCGTTTAGCCACCGGGGCAGCAAAACATTTTGTTTGCTTCCTGTTAATTTAGCCACCCCGGAAACATTACAGGAAACAATGTTTCCGCAACAATGTTTCCTAGTTTAGCCAGGCCTTTAGAGAATATCCCCAGGCTAGTATATAACTATTTCTCTTCGATGTAAAAAATTCTTAAGCCTCGACTAAACGTTCCAACATTGTTGGCCAACATTTGTTGGATGGGAATGCTGGACGGACGGCTAAACGTGCGGCTAAACGTTTCAACATTGTTGGGCCCAACAAAATACTGGAAAAAAATGTTTGATCGAAAACAAAACATTCAACATTAAAAAATATTAGTCAAACATGGGATGCTAAACGTTGTAACAACATCGTTGAACCATCAAATGTTTTACAACGTTAGAACTTTTATCCGATGCTTTATATTTGTGTTGTTTACTTTCACTAGGAAAAAGCGGCAAGACTCCTCCTCCAAAGGGTAAAGGGTTTGGCAGGAAAGGCGGAAATCCTCGAGGAAGCGAACTCAAGTCCAAGGATCAGATCTTAAAGGCTCGACACAGAAAGGAAAAGACGATGCAACGACAAAACAAGAGCCGACGTAAAGGAAAAGGCAGCAAGGGAAATTTTAACAGAAAAAAGTGAATCAAAACCAGTTATAAATTCAGACGGAAATTTTCGGAAAATGACAGTTAAAGTACCCGAAGATGTTCTGATTTTTACCGACCAATCAGAAACACCCAGAGCACAATGCAAACGGTATGACGTCATCAGTGTCACCAAGCAACGCTCCCATTGAAAACTGCGGGCTCAAACGTTTCTAGTAGACGCGATTGACGTGTGTTTCAAAAGTACTATTGTTCTTATCGCTTGTTTTAAATGCAACAAATCGCAGCCTTACAAGAAATGAACATTATTATAAGACTTGGTATGAAAAAGAATCGACTACGTGCTAAACCGCTGCATTACTGTCCAGAAAATTCACTCATTTATTTATTCCTTAGGGGTTGTCTTTCAAGGAAACGCAGTTAGGTTGCGAAAATATTGGGCAGCACTTATTATTTGGAGAGGCCTCATTGTGGGGGGAATTGGCGGGGGGGGGGGGGGGAGAAGCGGGGGTGGGTCTACATATCCTGTATCCCAGTTAACTGTATATTTGAAATTTGTTGTTTACTATCTCGAATTTTCTTTTCATTAGTTCCCTGCTACCTTCCCCAGACATTTCCGGTATCCTTATAAATTTTAGCCCCAATGGAGTATCTCGTATACTGCCGATAAGCTATGCCGGGGAGCAGCAACCGGGGCGCGAAATAGCTGGGAAAACAAGGGGAGACTGGAGAGAGGAGGTGCTCTCTTCCTCGCCTATTCCTCTCCGTCAGGATTCGCGATATTTTTTCTTCGCGCGCCACTTATCCTTCGCACCTAGCCCTGCGTAGCGGTCAAGCCCACATCATACTGTCCAGAAGGACGTCGGACACCTTATTGAGACTTATTGCGTTCGTCTGCGAACGCGATCCTAATTTCGTGTTGAATGTCCTGTATCATGTGTTGGGTGTCCTGTGCAATTTCCAAGCGGAAAAAATCGAGATTTTTTCTCATGCTTGGACATCCGATTAGCCGCCCCGAAGATTCTTTTGTGTTTTTCAGGGGCAAATTCACGGGTGGGAACTGGTATCTACTTTGGCCTAGGACGCTTTCATATGCAGCGCATAAAAGCAACTTTACGCTTTTCAACGGCCGGAAAAGTTGAGAATTGACCGATTTTTATCACATAGCAAGTGAAATGAAGCCTGGAAAATCAACCACGACATTTCAGGTCTGTTTACGAACGCTGTCGATCCGCGTCGATCTCTACACAGTTAATCGTCTCTGTTTTTAATATACGGCAAGTGAAATAGTGGTTGGCTGCGATTTTTTTATTTCCTGTTTGGATCCAACAATTCTTCCCCGTAACTTATGACCGCATGGTTTTGCTCGCTGTTGTTGCTGTTTTCAGGTATTAGAAATATAGACGGCTGCATCACGGTGTTCTTTTGTTTGCTTATCTTATATATCATTGCTATTTTTACTAAATAACATTCGATTTCTTATGATTTTGTTTAGTTTTATTATAGATCGTGTAAGCTTATGTTTGAATCACATCATCTTACAGCCATGCTCCGTCACGCGTGACCGGTATTTTTGAAAATTGAATCGAGTTTCAAGATTACGCGTCGGTTTTGAAAATTCATTCCGAGATTCGGAATTCCCGTGAGAAATTTTACCGCATTTTCGGAAACAAAGAGCAACAAAATATCATTTTGTTTGAAATGTTACATATCCGAACAATATTAGGTTTTTTAAATGCGTGCAGCGAAGTTATTTTCCGTTAATTCGTGACTTTCAAAGTGTTTTCCACAGAGATCTTCAAGGTTTCATTCAAATCTCGGACGTTACAAAGAAATATTCAAATGTTCATTTCATTCTCCAGATTACTGGTCACGCGTGACGGAGCATGGCGTAATTACATCTGTGCTGCTGTTGGTCAAATATTCAATATTATTCGCTTGATATATTTGCATGTATGTAAATGTAACAAAAAGTAACGCAAATGTCACGCTGTTTCTTCCTTGAAGACAGTGACTGAGAGATGGACCTCTGAAGACGTCAAATTTTACAATAACTGCTTTTGGCAAATCAGGTTATTTATGTTTGCTTTTAAACATTAACTAACGGATATTTAAATAATTTTTTTTCTAAGAAGATTTTGTTGTCCATTTCTATGTGTTTGTTCATTAATTTCATAGGTTGAAAAGCGATTTGATGTAAACAAAACAAGACTTGGATTGTATAGTTCTGAACTGAAAATATCCCGAGAATATGACAACGATATAATAACTGCCACTCCTTGAAACCCCCCCCCCCCCCCCAAATGCAAATGCAAATGCAAGGAAATGAAAATTTTTCCATTCCTTACGTTTGCATTTGCACTTGCGTTTGCATTTGCGTCGCAGGTGTGAACCTGGTTTAAGTGTCGACATTACGTTATATAAGTCTCAATAAGGTGTCCGACGTCCTTCTGGACGGTATGATTTGGGCACAACCCTGCGTAGCAGGTGTCGGGGAGAGGGGAACTAGGGAGAGAGGGAGAGAGAGAGAAAGGACGCCAGCAATAAAGACCCCCTTTTGTTTATTTCTGCTGCGCTGGCGGCAAAATTCCAATTGGCTAATTCGCGCTGAGCGGTAAACATAGTAAATTCTCGCGTGAAGTCATCCATGCGTAAAAGCGCGTGCCAGTTTCTGATTGGTGAACGTATTGACAGTTGACATAATCGGCTACAAGGAAATCGGTGGGCGTAATGCGAATAGCCCGGTTCTTATAGTAGGCGTTCCTTCCCTTCTCCTTCACACCCCCCCCCCCCCCCCCCCCCCCCCAAAGTGCCCCTCCCCGTTTACGCCTGTCACGCAGGCTATTCGCACCACATTATCTGAACGCCAGGAACAGGCTAAGTTTTCAAATCTTTTGTAAACTTGTGAAATTAAACAACTTAAAGGGGCCAGTCGAATGTACCGCGGCTGTGTTGAATCAAACTTCATTCGCATAATAAGTGAAGCAGACGTTTTTTCTGGGCTTTTAACTGTGTTTTGAGCTGTCTTCAGTCCAACGCGCTTACCACTACAAGCATGGCGAAAATTATAAAGTTCTCTTGGGGAAATCGAGATTAGAAATCGTTCGACTGTTTTAGTTGCTACTGTTTTCATTGACAAACTTAAAACACGTTTTCAAAGGTTCAATTATGGAGAAGAAACTCCAAGATCAATGGTGCATCATTTTGCGTGAAAGAGTTTAAAGAGATCAAGAAGGGATTCGTGGCCAGGTTTTCTTTTGCCCTGGTTTGCTGGGCATGGGAACGAGGTTAACAACAGCTGGCTAATAAAGGGGCAGTACGCAGCTCTTACAAGGTCTTCTCTGATTTGCTGAGAAAACAATAGAACAAACAACACAACAATGGACCCTAGCCCTGAAAACAATTGAGCTGTGTGATACCCAGCTCCAGTGAAATTAGAGGTTGTTAAGAGGTGCGTGGTATCTGCTAAAAAACCGGTTTAATTCCGGTATACACAGTTCAGTTTTTAGGTGGTTTCTTGGTGTTGCGGATGGTGTGATCACCAAATGACGTAAAACAAAAGATTCAAAAGACACTGAACAATACCCACACCACAACACAAAAGCTAACCAACAATGGCTTCAGCAACACCAAGAAACACCCAGTTTTTATCATCTCAAGTTTGTCGATTTGGAATAACTACAGAGTCGATAATAATCGTTTGATATTTGATCTTAGGGACAAAATCATGATTGCCTATTTGAATATTGACAAACGATAACAAAATTTTCAGTAGGGTTGCAGCTCTTCGAAACGTCTATTTTCATTGGCCCGGTAAAACACAGCTGCTATTGTTTTTAGGGTTAGGGTCCATTGTTGTGTTGCTTGTCCTATTGTTAGCTCTAAGGGTTGCAAACCAATGGTGTGAGACCTTACGAGAGCTGCAACATCACCAAAATTTTTATTTACCTCGCTGTTGTTTACTTCCTTGAAATTATTATAAAGCGAAGATATTGCTTAAAAATATTCATCAGTTCTACCACACTCTCCCACGTATTTCCGATGATTAAAAAAAATCGATTTTTTGTTGTCATAATAATGCTTTCAACTGCCAAAACATTTATAATGTCGGTTTTGTTCTTATGCCCTCGAGCAATTCATTTCAAGTTGGCGTTTTGGGTCGGTTGAAGCGATTATCTTCAAGACTGATATCAATTTGTTTACATCTTGCATGAATTGAGTTGTTTCATAACACGCTCTAGCGCTCTTGAAGTAAAGTAATATTTTTTGTTCGGGGGGCGCGGGGGGGGGGTTATCAACATTTTTCGTGGGGGCTTGCTGCTTGCTACTTGAAAGCTTACCCACTGTGAGAGCAAACCTTTAAACTACTGCCCCCCCCCCCCCCCGTTCCTAACAACACACACACACACACACACACACACACACACACACACACACACACACACACACACACACACACACACACTACTTCTATTGGCCCAGGAGCTGGGTAATAAGCTCCTGATTGGCCTTGATGGCAAACATCTGTCCCCAATTTCACATTAAGTTTGGAAAGCAAAATGGTCAAATTCTTTCCCATTTTCAGTCCAAAAAGGGCTAAAAAACATACTTACATGATGTCATACCTACCTACCCGCCAGGTAAAGGCAGGATCCCACCTGAATAGGAATGCTAGTCCATTGCAAGGTTACCCCCCCCCCCCCCCCCCCCCCAAGCATTATGTTATACACCTGGGTGTGGAGAGACAACGTGGAGCAAAGTTAATTGGTTGAGACCGGACAACACGACGGCAGAGACCAGGCCCGAACCCTGATCGACTTTCAGGTTGAAAGTCCAACGCGCTAACCACTACCCCCGAGGCTTTCGTGTAATTACATTTAAACAGAAAAGGCCGTGAGAAAAATACTTCTTTATCCCTTAGGCACTTGAATAATCCTTCTAGCATTTTCACGGTTAATGTATAAAATAACTTCAACTTTGACAATAATGAATAACAATTAATATTCAACACTTTGACTCCTTGGCGAACACACAGTTTTTAGGAGAATATTTGGCTGTTTATATCTTGAAAATCTCTAAAATAATTTAAACTACATTAGTTCGATGACGATAGATGAAAGAAAAATTTTCTTATTTCCATGTAATTGTTGAGTCTCAATAGTGTTTTGACAAACTCTAAATATGATACAACTCCAGCTGTTATTGGTAGTTAATGTTCGCCCGGATCACTAGAAGACTAAACATTCAGGCCGATTTCTCCAGTAAATACTACCTCATTGTTTTTATTATTCTATTTGACAGCTAAAATCTCAGTTCACTGTTGTGTGATATTTGGTTTGCAAAAATCTATGTTTCAATCCAAAAGGAAGTGTGCGAGCTGTGATGTGCGATGTTTTGGTTCAATATTGGTTCGATTAACAGCCGCTTTTCGGAAAATGAATCCAGTTCAATACACAGAGCCCACATAAAGACCGGAACTCGAAAAAACGAAAATCCGCTGGAAATGACGTAAACTGTTCCCACGGAGCTAGATGTTTCTGGAGATATTGAAAGAAATGAAACTTGGGACATGTTTAACGAACAACCCGATGGAAAAGACCGTTTGTAGAGACAGAATTTACTGGTTCTTTAAGAAAGCGGAAAAATCATGCATCTTGAGAATATTTCGAATTGAATTGTTAAGTATTCATGGACTAGAAAACAATTTTTTCCTGGCCGATATTTTTTGTTTTTTTGTTTTGTTTTGTTTTGTTGCTGTTGTTGTTGTTAAAAAAACTATAATTATGTCTTAAGTTTTGTTTCGCTGGGCTTTTCACGCAAACTCTGACAAAAGCAAAATCGTGTGGCCGGAACCATTGATTTCCGAAGACAATATTTCCCGGCCCCGCGACTGCGAAACCGCCGGGCAGTTTCTATATCGGCTATATTCACTCGATGTGCGCGCGTAACCTCGACAAACAAACTCTTACGTAATCGGTGATATTTCACGGTATCTTTCCACGCATCAACAAACGTCCAAACTTTTGGGAAACAGGCAATTTATTACTGAATGTTTTTGCGCATGTATAACGAATCCATTTCCCTTGCGGGTAATTTATTTGGATCCATCGCAAAATACGAGAATACTTTTCTAAATTCAAGCCGGTCTGGTTACTGTCTACCCCGCTTTTTCAACTTCTTGTGCCAATTCCAGCCCGGGTGTTCACAGATCTCTTTCTGTGCTATAGCAGGTCATAGCAAGCATATAAAAATCAGTCTGCTTTATACATTTAACTCCGAACACAGCGTTAAACACATGGCCGAGTTGTACGATTATTTTCATGGAAACTGATGCCTTGTTTAAAATTAGCATTTTAGTTAATTTTTTCGAAAACAGCGTGAAAACTGAGGTAAACACTCTCCCACTCATGAGCCCATATCAGTTGCCTGGAGGCTTTAGTGAAAATTCTAAATTGGAAATGGAAGTAAATCAGTAAGCGGTCCGGCAATTCTTGCTTTTAAATGAAAATATCAATTCTGAAGCAGAAAATAGTATACAATCGTTATGCAGAGAAAACAAATCATTATTTTCACGGAGAAGTCATTCTGAACAGTTCTCACCGCTAAAAAGCCGAAGACATATCTGATACGATTGAAAATTCCTTTTTTTGAAAAATGATTTTATTGATTTGTGAGAATGGCTAACTATCGAGAGCTGTCTTTAAAGGCGGCTAAACGTGCACCGAAAATACAGATAAATGGTAAAAGATATGTCGCCACTTTAATAGATAAGAAATGGATAAACAAAGTTGTTTTTATCAAGTTCTTCCGGATAAGCGAAGCATTTACTACAAACAAACTAATGCTGGCAACGAGTTACAAACTGCATTTTGTCTTTACGATAATACCAAAAAAGAAGTATTTATTAATTTCACATTGACCGTACAACAACTAGTATATTTAAGTGAGTAAAAATATGGATATCTATCGATCTATCTATCTTACCCCAGGCTAAATTCGACCTGGTTTTGCAAGCCTTTTTTTCTGCGAGAATTCTTAAATCCAAAGAACTTTCTGGAATGTTAAAGTGGGTGACAGCAGTTAACAACCTCCGATTTTCACATTTGTCGATAATTTTCATCTCGCAAATCGCGGTGATATCGCGCGGGATCGCGGCCATGTTATCACACTTCTCATCCCGATATTTCTCACGATTATATTACGGAGACTGGTACCGATTGGAATACGCACTTGTTTGGTACATAGTAAAACGGACCATGATTTCTCGAGGATTTCTGGTCTTCAGTCGCACCTGAAGCTGTGTAGTTGAAATTCTAAGAGGATAAAAGTCTAATGAAGTAATGACAAGGAATAGAAATAGCAAAGTTTTGAGCTGTGAAGGAAGATCTTGTTATCGATCAATGTTGACCGCACGGTGAAATCTGTCCATTCAAGTTGAGAGCTCTTTCGCTCGTTGTCTTGGAAGTTTGAATAGTTTGCCGATTTCTACAGTGCTTCTATGGTTCTTAGGCAATTAAACACCATGAATGATGGGGATATCGTTAAGGAAGGACATCTTAAGAGGCTCAAGGTAAGAATTTCATTTAGTAAAATGCCCGATTTGAGTAAATCTTGCACCGACCCTTGCCGGCATAGAATCTCGAGTTTCCTACTCTTAAACTTTTCCTTCTAGTCAAAATATTGGACTGATTTCCATTAATTTAAATTGCTCCTTCATTTGAATTGTCTACTCTATATTTTTGGCTTTCTGGCGTCAATTTTGCTAGCAGTTTGGAAGTAAAAAGTTGGATTATGTTCGGTCACGTTCGACTTTTGTTGTTGTTTTGCAACCTCTAATTTGCACTCCTACAAAATAAAACCACATCAGGCGTTCTATGAGCAGTCTAAATATATTCACTCTTCGATCACATTTTTAAAAGCTTCTGGAACGTTCTCACGTAATAATGATTATCTCAGCGCTTCCTTTTTATCTTAATCTTGAACAAAAATCTCGATTGTTTTTAGAAAATGTAACACAAATTCAAGTACCAGTTTTGTCGGCAAGCGAGTGATTCATTTAGCGGATTAAGTATGTTTGGAAAAATACAATCTAGTTTGGATTAAGCTACAAGATTTGGTATAATCTCTCGAAATGCCCTTCATTTTCAAATGTTTTTTGTTTTGTTTTTTGCCTTTAGGGTTTGTTGAATAAACGAGGGCATTTTATTGTTTTTTTTTTTTCAAATTTTGAGAGTTGTGCGACAAATTGAACGACAATGTCATTTGTGTGACATGATGCGCAGGGAAGCGAAATGTGGCTAATATTAAAATGCTGAAGTTTGACATAATTTCATTAAGCTTAGGTAAGTAAATTTTCTTTTAAAATTGCCAAACTTCAGACATTTTACCGAAGCTGGTTATAGCTTTCGACACTAATGCTGTGCACACATCGCTTTTAATACATTAGCTTATACGTGAAATACATTTTATAAGCTAATAATTTGTTTATTTCTCATTTTGTCAACAGACTCAAAGGAAGCGCTACTTCGTTCTTCGCTCTTCACCGAGGAAAGGAAAATCGCGGTTAGAATACTATGAAAGCGAGAAAAAATTTCGTCAAAAGAGTCCCCCAAAACGAGTCATTTATCTCGCTAACTGTCTAAATATCTCTAAGAAAGACGATTCGAAGCACAAATCAGTCTTCGCTTTGTACACACGCGAGGATGCTTTCGGGCTTATTGCCGATACAGAAGATGAACTAAATTCTTGGCTAAAGAGCTTGAGGATTGAGCAGAAAAAAGATGAAATTCTCAATGCATCCGGTGAGTTTTTCAGTAGGATTTCATTATTTGATTTGCAAACTAATTATTGCCGCCGTTTGATCTTCATAAAGCAGCATTATGTTTGCATAAATAATAATAATTATAAATTAGTGATTGATGGGTGCCCCATTTGTGCCATCAATAATTTTTAAGAAATGCCGTTAAGAGTCTCAACTAAGGCAGCTATACATTGTTCATGGGGGACAGAGTATTTTTATGGGATCTTAAATTCTTTTAACTCTGACACAGGGGTGGGAAAATAAATCTAAGAAAGAAAAGGAGATGCTTATTGTCACTTTAAAAAGAGAGTTGGAAATTATTTTAACTAATGTATTTAAGCCCCTATAATATAAAAGTATACGCTTAACAGTATATTAAGTTTATAATATATTACAATATATTTTTAATACCACATTGCATAATTTACATTTGATTTATGATAGCTTATCTTTAAATTGTATCAGATTTTTGTTAGTTTCCTGTTTAAGTTGATAGGCAAAAATAGTTTTGTATTACTAAAATAGACTTGCCTACTAAAATTAGACCTGCATCAGCATATCAAATGACTGTTAAAGTATCAAATTAAAGATTTGATGTCCAGCTGCATAATAAGTCTTCAGTATAAACTCTACATATTTTATCATTCAAACAACGCAAAACTGCAGGTGAAAATGGACAAAAACCCAATTTTGTGTCGAAAATTGACAAAATAATAAAGCTTCATTTTAAAGGATTTAATATTTTGCATCTCACCATTTTGTTCAGAATTCTAAGGATACAATTGAAGGGGTGAGTGGAATAAAGCCCTAAGTGACTTCTGATCAACTGCTAGATTCTCCTTCCAGTTTGTATTGTATATGCTCATGTAACAAAGGGAGAATTTGGCTATAGATCAGAAGGCACTTAGGGCCTTATTCCAAACATTATTTGGAATAAGGTCCTAAGTGCTTCCTGATCTGAAGCCAAATTCTCCCTTTGTAAAATGAGCATATCCAAGACAAACTGGAAGGAGAATCTAGCAGTTGATCAGAAGTCACTCAGGGCTTTATTCCATGCACCCCTACAATTTTGAATTGGATACATGTATGTTGAATACAGTGAACATTCTTAAAGGTGTACACCTCTATGAGGTGGACACCCCTGTAAGACGGAGACCTCTCTAAGGTGGACACTCCTGTAAGGCAGACAATAAATTGGTATTGCTGGGTTATTGACTGAACTGCTTACAATTTTTGGTCTTCCACCAGTGTCAACTTGGCCTGTCGCAGTCAAGCCAAGAGGACTGGGGACAAGCAAGAACCTTACTGGACAATATGACCTACAGTTGGCGAGTCGCACATTGGCTTTGGTGAAGAAAGATACCAGAGATCCAGTTACGGAACTTCAACTTGTCAATATCAGAAGGTGTGGCCATACAGACTGCTTTTTCTTCATGGAACTTGGCCGGGCTGCAGCTACAGGGTGCAGGAGAGTTGTGGATACAAGTCGATGATCAGGTTATTGCACAGAATATGCACGAAGCTATACTGGGGTAAGTTTCTCTTTAAGTGTCCTGGTTGAAATCTTGCATTCAGTAGAGACCTCTGTATATCAGTGGCTGCTCTACCAGCTGCATGACCCTAGTATGAAATTCAAACCATGTCATTTTGCAATTTGCAATTTTGCTGGGTTTGTGCATCACTGTCGGATTTTTCACTACCACACTGCAAGTTAACAATTTCACAGAATCTTCTTTTCGTTCAATGTCATTTTACCTTGCCGATGTTGCTGTCTTTGACGCAATGTTGTTCGTTGATTAACCCTAACAGGGCCTCTGCTCTGGCCATTTTTGCCACCCATGAAAGTGAGACTTTGCTTTTCCTGAAGTCTTTTCCTAGTTTAATGCTAAATATTCAGATACCACACAGTTCTTAACAACCTGTAATGTCGTTGGACCTGGGTATCACGCAGCTCTATTGTTTTCAGGGCTAGTGTCCATTGTTGTGTTCTTGTTCTATTGTTTTCTCAGCAAATCAGAGAAGACCTTGTAAGAGCTGCATACTTCCCCTAAATATTCGCATACTTTTTCATGGTTTAGGGCAATGCATAATATCTCCATATCTGATATTCAACCAACTGTCAGACGCCGCTGTGAAAGTGAGGGGAAAAGGGCAAAGGGCAAACCACGCCCTGTATCAGCTGTTATGTACCCAACCCACCGTGGCCGCGCAGACACTGAGCCAAGTGCTCCTCTATCTCCTTTTGATGTTGGCTCTGCAAGTTCCACCAAAAATTTGTCATCAAGTGAAAGTCCTAAAAGTAAACAACCCTCTGGTCTAAATCGCTTTTTGCCGCGCCGAAAGTCTAAGGATGGTAAGGAAGACAATTTCAATTTAGGTACAATGCTTACCTTTTTTTGTGAATAAGTAGTTGTGATTTGAACAGTAGAATATGACATTGCACTTGAGCAATTTGTAACACTCATTTAAGTGTTGTCACTAGCTAGTATTTAGTACTGTAGAATTGTGATGTAAAAATAATGCCCCCATTACTTTTGGATTAAACAGATCATTGTCTTTGTCGCTCATTGTCGGGAAGCCGTTACTTTTGAGTGGTAAAAAAAAAAAAAAACGTTTGAAAGAGCATACACTAGATAGCCCAAAGCCATTCAGGATTTCACTGTGGATAGGTAGATCTGTAAATGAAAGACAGACATTTTTTTATGCTTCAGTTACTTTCATTGTAAGTTCATGCAAATATAGAAACAACTTATTTCATTTGAATATATTAATGCTGTGAGTGTTGGAGTCAAACGTTTTTCACCTAGTTATTTTGTGGCGTGTTGTTAAAAATGGGACATTACTGTTTGGTTTTTGTTGGTTAATTAAATGGGAGGTTGTCTTCAATTCACTGCCAAGTTGTATTTGTAAGCATCTACCATGGGCACAGTTCGAACTGTTACGTTGAAAATGCAACAGATTTTCTTGGTTTCCTGTGGAAGGGGCTTCTACTTTTGGAGGGATTGTTTCTTTCAGAATTCGTAAGCAATTACGTAAGGCCTGTTGGCCTTGTGCCACCCTTTCATCAAGCTCTGGCCTGTATCCCCTTTTTCAGGGCTGGCATCACATCTGGAGGGGGGATACAAAGCAATACTCAGGACTAGGTTCTTTGTGCTACTGAACCTGTATTAAGCTCTAGCTGGGGTGCACCTACTGTGACTTGTGTACATCTTTAGGTACCTACGTATTCTTTCTTTTTGAACAGTTAATGCAAGCTTGGACAATTCATACAGCAATCAAGAGACAAGCTCGGATTTTAGCAAAAAAGTGTTGTTGAGGCCATTTTCAAGCAGCCCTCCATCATTTGAGCAGAAAGACGTTCAACCGGGTGAGATATGAAACTCACATTAAACGCTGATATGCATACCCTGCTTCAAATGCATTAAGGGCCCACAATCTTGGTCAGAAATTTTGGGACACTTTACCTTTTTCCCCATAAATTGACTTTGTCGTTACCTCACCCTCCCCACCCCCAATACAATGTTGAGTTTTATGCATATAACCAAGCCACAATGTCACAACTTTGTATTGGGGGGGAGGGGGGACTAGGAAATGGAACGATAGTTTCTCTCTTCGAAAAAAATTGTCATTGTGTGGTATTTTCTTAAGTGTCCCAAGCTGTTTTGTCCACGGTTGTATGTTGAATTTTGAAATTTTGAAATAAAACGGCACATTTGATGAAATGGATTTTTACCCATGTAAGAGGTACCTATTGACAAATATTTCCTGCCATATTTTTTTAAGGTTCAATACCTTAAACGGTACTTCGATAATTCTAACGGTGGTCATTTAAGATTTTAGCACCGTAAGCGGTACCAATCTACAAATTTTGACCCCTTAAACATACAACGAGCCCTTATCATTTTTATATGGGCCCCCAGCTTCTGTCAAGATCTTCTAGTAGACTAAGATAGTTATACTGTAGTTAAATAAAAATTAAATTTGTTGTACATAAAAACTTCCAGACTCGCTGGTCAAGATCCACTGGACAGAACAAACACTGACTAGTTACACATGATTATTTTTTTTTTTACAGAATATGTAAACATTGGAGGAGAGGGTGTTGAAGAACCAGCCAGCTCAGAGGACTTTGTGAAGATGGGTGGAAATAGAGTGAGTTTCTGTTTAATATTTTGTCGATGTGCCTTACATGATACACGAGTGTACTCAAGCTATAGGTGGTATTTATTATTACTGTATCCATTAATTCCAAGGGAATCCTTCCCTGGCGAATCACCAAGCCATTTGTTAAATTTTACTGTGCCAAAAAAAGTTATCTTATCTTATCATATCTCATCTCTTCTTAAATCTTATCCTTACTTTATTGAAGAGGCGAGGAAATATTAAATCCCTAGGGCATCCTTGGAGGGTTTAATGATGAATATTCCCCCTCAGTATCTATCCCCCTGGAGGACAAGTCGGGCATCTGCTTCCATTTGTATTCCTAGGGGTTGCTCATTTTCATACCCCAGGAACTTGACAGCCTTGTGTTTTTGACCTCACGATATGCTGTATTCATTTCCAGTGAGATGCTGCTGGAATGGACTGATGCATACACTATCCACTCAGATATATCTAATGACTTTGTTCTCTCTGATTTCTTAGCGACGGAGCAGTGACTCTTACATGGACATGCAACCATCAAAACTTAAAGGTACGAAAGCCTTCAGAGTCCAGCAGACACAGGCAAGCACAAGAACCACGCAGACCACCCCTGAGGGGGGATACATGGATATGACGTCACTAAGGCAGCAGGCGGTGCAGCAGAGCGTGACTCCAAAAATTCAAAACTCAGGCATGCGTAGTGAGTTTGTACAACAGAAGAAAACTTCATCACCTAGGCAACTGCGGACCAGTGAGAGTCCACTGCCAAATAAACCAGACATTCGTGAATTTGTTTGCATCAAAAAATCGCCGTCCACACCTCGAAGGAGGTTAAGTCAAGATTATATCGACATGAACCCGCTCGCAGTTCCAAAGGACGAGTCTCGATCTTACGTGAATTTTGTCCCTGCTTCAATCTCAAAGAAAAATTCCTCGAGTTCTGATTTCACCAGTCAACGCGATGACTTTCCTTCGTATGTGAACTTCGTCCCTGGAGACAGTTTTGAAAGAAAGGGAAAGCAACTTGAATCTGACAGCCCTAAGATGCATCCTAACATATTGGTTGAATCTTCGTCTTACGAAGAAATGCACAGTTATGTTAATTTTAGCCCTGCCAAAATTAACGATCAGAGACCTGTGTCCAACAATTTTAGAAAGCACAGTATGGAGTCGATTCTCACAGGTCAACCTCGTGAGTACATGAACATTGATTTCAGCGGTATCGCAAAAAGCAGAAGCGCAGTAGACATGCCTGAATACGTTAATTTTGTTCCTGGGCGTCTCTGTGAAAGCAGTCAAAATGGCACTTCTTTAGCCAATGGGGAAGCAGAGACCAGCACGGAGACCAGTACAGAGACGGACCTCGATTACGTCAATTTTTCACCGGGAAAACTTGTAGTTGAAAATCAAACATGGCGAAAGTCGCCTCGTTCTCGCAGGCGAGAAAGCGAACCAGCCATGCTGCATCCACGGAAGGGTCTCGTCAATTCAACACTTGATTCAAATAAAGAAGACGAGGAAACTGCGAAACTCAACTACGTAATGCTTGATTTGAACAAAGATGAAAAGAATTCACCAGAATCGCCTTCCCGTCGACGCCCGCGGCCGCCAAATATTGATTTGAGCTCTTGCCGCCGCGCGGCGCCTGGGCCGAGATCGGCGCCCATCAAGAGTGCATATGCTGAGGTAGATTTTACGAAGTCTGATGGAATAAGGCAGGCAAGACAGGTGACGAGAGAGCCTGCCAACACAGCTGTGTGAATGCCCATAATCAAAATTAAAGAAAAATCCCAAATTTCATTTAAAGTACTGAAAAACAAATGGCACCATGCAAAAGTACTACTGAAGTGGCGAAAAGGTTAACTGATCCGTATCTGGGACGGAGTAGTCAACCATAGTTGTCGGACGAAAAAAGCCATTTAGTTGTTTTCTTGTGACAACGTTTCATAGCGTGGTCTGGTGATAAAATCAATTGATCTCTTTGAATCCCTGTTGTGGCCAAGGAGAAAATTGGGTGGGGGGGGGGGGGGGGATTCTAACTTTGTTTTGTGAAATATTGAAGAATTAACAGCACCACAATAAAGTACTTCTCAATGGTTTTCATTTTCCACGGACTCAAAAATTCGAACCAGCTTGTACAGCGTGAATAAAATTATTGACACCAAAAATAATTGCTCAGTAGCACCTTATACAACATAAAAAACAGCACCACGGGAAAGTACTGCTGGATAGCTTTCATTTGAGTGGTCACACTTTAAATTTGATGTACGGACTCAAAAATTAGAACCACCTTGTACAGTATAATAGACAATGACACGGAAAAGTACTTTTAAATAACTTCATTTGAATTTAACGAAAACAATTCATTTCGCGACCCCGGCTCGATTTAATTCCATGCAGCCTTTTTGGAAACTCTAGGAAATCAAGTCTTATCGTGAGTCGATTTCATTTACATTTACATTTACCAAAATGAGAGCGGTCCCTCTCTTCGAGGCTTATGTGCTCTGGTCGCGGTCAAGTTCTTAAAAGTTCTTAATGCGTCAGCTGACAAACCCCACTCTAAAAAGAGTTAATATTAGGAGCCGTAAATTGATAAATATAATAATTGATAAATATAAATTATATATTTAAAATTTCTGGAAATTTAATTGTTAAAATACATAATGGAAAGTGTAGAAGTAGACCGTCTACGAATTCATGTTTCATTTTCACAACCAAATATTTCATTATTGTTAATTCTCACATCATGAGCACAAATTTTTTTCGCACGTTTGTGAGCACGGTTACGATTTCTCCACAGCCACCAAGATGTAAAATAAATTGACCACACCAAATATGCAATGGTTGGATTTTAGTCTAATGTAGATCAGGAATATTTTATACAGAAAACAATGCTGCTGTTAATATTTTTGGATGACTTGTTAATTTAATTAAAATTATTTTCAATTTCCCATTTATCCGTGGTGCACTTTGTAGTTTTTAATCCGTTTTGTTTTAGTATCTAACATTTTCGAATAGACTATTGCTTCTACTATAATTGTGAAAAAAGTAGAAGCTCTCTTGACTTAACAATTATTTACCGAAGTGGAAATATCTTCTTCTCTTTTTCGAATTGGACGCGAATAATTGTTTTAGAGGATACCACACCAGTTGAGAGTCGGCCAAAAATAATTGCTTTGTTTCTTACAAATAGACAAATTCGGCTAACGCATTGTTGTACCCAATTCAAACCTTTTGGGATTAGAACTCTTTGTTCGTCATATTTCCATATGAATGAAGCATTGACATGGAAATGATATGGAAGTATTATGAACAAAGAATCTTATTCCCAGGAGGTTTTAATTGGGTACAACAATGCGTTAGCCGAATTTGTCTATGGGGAAAAACGCTCGCCCAAATCCAGGATAATGCTTGGGCCCAGTCGTTCAAAGAGTGGATAACGCGGATAAATCACTATCTGGATAAATATCCAATGGATAAACGTTACCAAAACCCAGTGTGCATATCCACCGGATAGTGATTTATCCGGTGGATAGCGCTATCCACCGGATAGTGATTTATCCGGTGGATAGCGCTATCCGCCGGATAGTGATTTATCCGGTGGATAGCGCTATCCACCGGATAGTGATTTATCCGGTGGATAGCGCTATCCACCGGATAGTGATTTATCCGGTGGATAGCGCTATCCACCGGATAGTGATTTATCCGGTGGATAGCGCTGTCCACCTTTTGAACAACCGGGGCCTGGAGAATAGCAAATACTATCCCAAGTGTGAGAAGCCAATCAGAGCGCACAAAAAAAACATCCCCTGGTTTGGAAGATACCAATCAATAGTATTCCCCATCCAATGACCACTGTTTCCCTCCAAGTTAGCAAAAGTACGAGACTGAAATGGGAACAACACAGATAATTCCTCCGGGTACGAGATTGCGAAGTATCCTAGAGTTCCTCTGATCTACCGCTGGCCAAGAAGCCTGAGGACTATGGGTACCAGTCCACAGCGGTCAAACGTGAGGCGAGTTGCATCTTCCACTTTAAACACCGTTTCTGAAAACTTAAAGCGGTTTCTTAATTTAGCTTATTCTTTATCTTACAACCTCGGCTTCTCAAGCAGATGATCACTTAATTCTGGTGACCATCCGCTGACTTAGAAGCCCGCTGGCTCTGGATAACTAACAATTTTGGCGCATGTTACGTTGCTACAATTATTGTGGGGGCTACTTCTCGCACCGACTGCAAAAAACGGATTACAAATGCTGATATATTCCTCTGCAATTTACTTCGCAATTTTGTTGCGAGGCAAGTTGGTAGAAACTTTGCCTAACACTTCATAAATAATTGGTTGTCCATATTAAAATTGTTGAGCAGAGGGGACGAGACTAGAATTACTTACCGGGACCACCACGCTACCGAATTACTGAGAGAATGCATGGAAGCGAACACGTTTGAAAGAAACGGCAACGGTATCGAAATTTATTGTCTTTGAACTCATATTTTAGGCTTTGAATGGAGACGTTCGCAAAGAGAGATTTTAGCTTTCAATTTCCATACCAACGTTTAAATTTCCCAGCATGTTGTCCTGATTATTCGAAATACCAGCCTCGTTCCCAGGCCTCGTCAACGCGCTTATCGAGCGAATAGAGCTCATAGAAGCTTGAGGCCGAGCGCGAATCTCCCAATTTGCTCGATGGATGACGTCACATTCTATAACGCGCCAAGGACGACTGGAAACGAGGCTGCGAAATACCGTGACTGGATCTTTTATATACCACAAGCCTGTTAACGGCCGCCAAGTCAGGGGACGGGGTGGACAAAACCAGGATGACAGAAATAACCTGCCTGTTCACAGACTACAGTACCACAGGAATACCAAATAAATACTGTTGGATGGTCGCCTATTAGGAGGCGATTAATTTATTTCATAGCCACACAAGATAAATATGATAAATAGCAGACTCAACCTCCTCTGATGCGTCGTTATTTGCCTGTGCGTTTTCTAATTCCTAATATTTACAAATCGCATCAAGACTGATAATCAGAAATCGACAGAAAAGATGATTTAAATATAACGACACGAACCTCTTATAAGCTAATTCGGATTTCTAAAAACGTGCGCGCGTCGGGATAAAAACAAGCATTAATCAAAAAATACAATAGAATTCAAATTCAACTATTTTAAATAACAAAAGAAGAGAATAATCTCGGGATAAAAACGCATGCCCACTGAACCTATTCTTCAAGCTCCGAACTCGCTTATTAATTAGCCTTGGCAACTAGCAAAGGTATTTCTCAGGCCAGAGGAGGACAAAGGAGAGGACGAGGAGAACAAGCCGCGAGAAGAATGGTGACGAAGGTTATTTCCTCTCCATCCTCGTCCCCAGTGCCTTCTCCATTTTCAAGACCCTATACACAAGGCTGCCAAAATACTCCAACAATCGTGGAGTGTTTTGTCACGTGACAAGCGATGAAATGGTGTTTTCGGGGGTTATTTCCAGCGATTGGTTGGCGTCTTTGTTTTCTCGCGATCTGAAACCATTGTTCAAACGAAACGAGAACATTTCATGTTTTACGCGACAAAATACGCCAGGATTTTTGGAAAATTTTGGCGGCCTTGGTCAGGGATTTCTACGCTCGCCCGCCAGAACACCCTAGGGACGAGGTTGTTTCCTCGCTTTCGGCTTCGCTGGTTGAGATTTCATTGTTCCGCCACATTTGCCCTCGTTTTGCTGCTTCATAAAGCTACGCAGGCCAGTCTTTTAAATTCCTTAGGCTTACTACACATTGTCGTTGTCTCCCTTAAAGTGGTGTTATGAGCGAAAAAGGGTAAACATAGCGACTAGTATACATGAGATGTAACATATACCAGGCAGTGTTGGCGTATTTTGGGGGCGAACGAGTGCTAAACCGTGGATTGGCGCACTGAAATCAAAAGACGCGACCAAGGAAGTGGGAGCTAGGCTCCTATCAACCCCCGACGTTTTGTACCAACAGAACACCAGACAAATGTTAAATTCAGCACACGGCCTCCAAAAAAAAAACGCCTGGTCTGAAGACTATGACATCATGCACACGCATTCTGTTTATTGAGCCTGTTATGGCTGATGATTGATCAGCAACATTGCTGACAAAATTACTAGCTGGGTGAAATTACTAAACACTTGCTATACATATATAACATAACATCGCTAACTAAAACTCCGTGACCTTACTGGAAGTGCATATGACCATTTTAGGAGGGTAGGGAGAGGGGCACGGTAAGATTTACCAGTGACAGGTGTCACAGTGCAACCTCGTTCCCAGTGTTACTCTTTTTCTTCCCTCCCTCATGGTGCGAGAAAACAGATCCTGGGAACGAGGTTGGAGAAAGCAATGGAAGAAAGAAAATCGGCGAATAATGAAGCCGCATTAAAGACCCAGTATTGTCCATTATGCGTTGCGTGCTGCGAGCATCGGCGGCCATTTTCTTGATGTTGAAAAATCCGGTAGGCCTTATAGCTCTTTGTAATCCGTTTGCATCGGCCATGTCGGTCGTTAAACGTTTATTCGAGTACCTTATTTAACAGGCAACACGTAAGAACGTAATTTACAGCCATGCTCCGTCACGCGTGACCAGTAATCTAGAGAATAAAATGAACATTTGAATATTTCTTTGTAACGTGCCCGAGATTTGAATGAAACCTTGAAGATCTCTGTGGAAAACACTTTGAAAGTCACGAATTAACAGAAAATAACTTCGCTGCATCGGCGTTAAAAAAACTAATATTGTTCGGATATGCAACATTTCAAATAAAATTATATTTTGTTGCTCTGTTTCCAAAAATGCGGTAAAATTCTCACGGGAATTCCGAATCTCGGAATGAATTTCCAAAACCGACGCGTGATCTTGAAAAGTCCATTCAATTTTCAAAAATACTGGTCACGCGTGACGGAGCATGGCTGTAATATAAAACGTTTGAACAGAACAGAAGCACGGGACGATATAATTCCTTTCCACGCGATAGAATGTTTGCCGCGAGAAAAGCAAACCCCCTGAAAACAATAGAAGCCTCGCTCCCGTGCAAACTAAAACAATAACAGAGGCGCGTGAAGCATAATGGGCAATACTGGGCCTTTAACATTTCTAAAAAATACTCATGTGACAAAAAAAAAATAATAATATAAAGTAAACACCACCAAAGTGTTTTGCACCCTCAATATCATGAACATGAGCACTATACAACATCATGAACATGTGTTATAAATAAAACTGCTTTTACAGAGCAGTAAGAAAACAAAGTGACAAACGTGTCACGCCAACCCTGTGTAACGCAATGCGAGACAGCATTGGTAACAAAATGTACGTTTCAAAAATAAATTGTTTCGTGTATTTTTGCAATATAAAAAAAATGCAATCCAAAGCTCTTTTACGCCCCAGTCATATAGTACAGTACACACTACAACCGACTTTCTGAACAGACAATCTAAGAAGAGACCAGCTTCCTTCAGCGAGCATCTTTATGAAATGCCGTTTGAAATGAGGGAAATTGTCAAAACTATTGTACTCGGACAGAACCCACCGTGCTTAAAAGAAATATGGTCTCTTTGCGCATCCCATCTCCTGCCCACCTTAAAAGATTGTGTGTAGGATGTATAGCCCAAACTCTATCAGGAGTAAAACCTGAGAAAAAGATTCAAACCTCCCTGGGAGTTCAAGCTTCATGCACGCAGAATATTAAAGTCATCATCTCACATTTTCAGGCCATCGGATAGGTAGTGTCTTGCATATCCCCCCCCCCCCCCCCGTCTCTCCTTACACAGGGTGGATCCTATTCGAGTATACTTGTTATGACCACTTCCCTAATGCTCAGTCAAACGCTGTTTTTATATTACAATGGCCATACTATTTCTACTGCTTGAATTTCGCGAGTGTCGTATGCGTGCGACGAAGCCGTTAGTTCGGAGACAACTCAGTTCTTTGAGAGGTCGGTTTCAGATAAACATGGGGTTTACCACAGGAATCCCAGGCTCACAACAGGACGCCTTAACGGCAACGTCAGGTAACAACAGACAGACTTCAGTTAATAAGGCTTACACACTTTAATGGCTGAAATGGTCTATAAGTCCTTAAACGACCTCGCACCGAATTATTTGTCCTCTAAATTTATTCAGCGGAGTGATGTGATTACTTCTTACAATAATTATTTGCGGGATTCTGATAATAAGCTTGTAATACCATTGCCACGTACTAACTATCACAAAAATAGCTTTTCCTATAGTGGTGCAGTCCTCTGGAACAGTCTACTCTCAGCTGCTAGGCAGGCAACATCTCTGACTAATTTCCGACGATTCTTAATTAATTCCGACACGGCATTCATGTAAAACAGGCTTTATTTTAATATACTTTTCTTTAATAGTTAGTTATATTTTTAAATTATAGAAGACTAATTTACATACATAGTTTTTTATTAAGTTGTAGTTTATATTAAATAATGTTAATGCCTGATGTATTTACCGTGTTTTTTAAATAAAGATGATGATGATGATAGGGAAGTTCATTTATTATGACAAGGGGGGGGGGGGGGGGGGGGGATGAAGATATTGAAACTCGAAGCTTGAAATTTTAGCAGCCCCCCCTCGCTAGCGGTTCAACTTTTTAGGAGGACCCCCCCCAACCCCCTCCCCCCCCCCCCCCCCCCCCCCCCCCCCCTCCCCCCCCCCCCCCCCCTCCCCCCCCCCCCCCCCCCCCCCCCCCCCCCCCCCCCCCCCCCCCCCCCCCCCCCCCCCCCCCCCCCCCCCCCTTGGTAGTCGAAAAAATTTCAGACCCCCCTCCTAGCCCCCGTCCAAGCCCAACAATTTTTTCAGAGCCCCCCCTCCGGGTGTCTAAAAATTTTCGGAGACCCCCCCCCCCCCCAATATCTTCATCCCCCCCTCCCTTATCATATTAAATGAACTTTCCCTATTTATAATTTTGATATTTATATTCGGACACGATAAAATCCCATCGAGGAGTCTTGTTGTGAGCTTGGGTTTCCTGTGGTTTTACGAACCCAAAACTGTATCGTAAGCGATACGATTTCATTTTACTGACGGAAAAAGAAAGTCACGGTCTCAATGAAAAGAGAAACAAAGCTCTTGGAGCGAATTAAGTGATCGTTTTCAAAAGGACCCGTATCGTTTTTACATGTAAAACGCTTCAGGTTTTGAAAACGTATTCAGAACACTCGTTTACATCTCTCAAACGGACGTCGGACACTTCATGAGGTTTACACAATGTAATAATCTTCATCGTTTATATGACGTACACGTGAACAGAACCCCATTTGTTAGGCACAGAACTGAGATGATAGAGCTCGCAAAGAATAGCGTTTTGGGGTTTGGCACTGATCTACAGTGTTTAAGGTTAAACACTGATTTGAAAACTGTTAGCTTTCATTTGTTGTGGAAAATAAATACGTTAAAAATTACAACTCCTGGCAGCTAGCCTTTGTTGGTGTAGTAGATATGGATGTTGGTTATGAAGCCAACGACTCGGGTTCGAGGCAAACACTATTCTGATCTTTTCCATCTTTTAATCGAAGTGTGCAATAACTTTTGCATCATGTAATTTAAGTGAAAGAGAAAAGTCAGTTTGAGATTTGCAAACGAGTATTGACTTTACAAATGACATGGTTTCGTAACGGTCTTAAGCCACGCGTGTAACGTGCAACGTGTAACGTGCAACGTGTAAACAGAGGGAGAAACAGAATTGATTACAAGACGCGGGTTCCGCTTGAGAAAAATATACAGCCGTATTTCATAACTTTCTGGATATCCTCACATGGTTTACAACCTTTTAACTCAAAAGATAAAACGTTATTTAATTTAAATATATTAAATATATTTGCCTTTCTTTTAGGCACTGCTATGTCTTGATCTTCCAAACCTAGAAATGAAAATGCAAATCTACATTCAGTATAATATCAGGAGAGTACGAGATAAGAGATCCCCATGTTATACCACAAGCAGCACTCCTCAAGCTATTTTTAGATCAATCTTTGACTCGGCAATCCCAATTTGACACCAAATGATCCAAAAATGAAAACGAAATGCTGCATCAATATTACACCTTGGGATAGAATCCCCATTCCTTATACATATCGTATCTCAAAGTTAACTCCAAAGTTATTTTTAGATCAACCTTTGACTCGGTTATCCCAATTTGACTTCAACCGCTCTAAAAGAAAATTGAGAGCCTGAGATGCTTACCATTAAGCCAAGAAAATCGGTATTTTCGGTTAGAAAGCAAATGGTATGGTTGATTTCCGGGAATTTCGGTAGGAATTAGTAGACAACCTTCAGAGGTTGCCCTGCGATTTCGGTTGGAACAAACCAACCGAAATCTCTCTTACCATTTGACCATTTCTCTCGGTTTCAGTCAACAAGGGAACAAGGGAAAACAAAGACCGGAAAACGAATTGTAAATGGAACATCTCTTTTGGCTGTTTCGGTTGGAATGCTGATTTTACGGAAACTGTTACCATTTTTCAACGGTCAACCCCACTGTTTTTTTTCCCGCAAATGGTAAGCACCCCTGGATTCAGTTCTCACCAAGAGAGCATAAGGTAAGAGAGTTCTTATTCATCATAGATGGTATTTTAAGTTATTTTTAGATCAGTCACTTTGACCCAGGAAACCCAAACTGAAACAAACTTATTCAAACATGAAAATAAAGAGAGTATATACACATTAGTATATACTGAAACAGTGGATAGCATTGTTGGCGCGCTCTGATTGGCTACTGAAACAGGGAATAGCAAGTGCTATTCACCTCCAAGCAACTCGCGAAAATTTGCGCGCGAAAATTGTAATCGTTGACAGGAATAAATGAGTTAAAAAGCATCATTTTCGTTATATTATCTCACTGTTTCAGTATATACTAAAACAACTATTCACCTTAGTGTAGGTGGGTAGTGGTGGATATTTACCTCGCCGCGAATATGCACTTATGTCCAGGATTGCAGATAATTAGATGCATGACAAATTTTGATATCCAACACAAAGTGTCCCATTAGTTCTAAGTGTTAACTATCCCTTTTGAAATGTAAGGTAAGCATCAGTGTTAGTGTTGTTTATAGGTTAGGGTAAACGCACCTGTTTATCTTTACTTAAAGAGGAGAATTTAGGGGACACTTCGTGACGTTTATTGTCTGTATTCTTGAAAACAAGTGATGTTAAAGTTGAGTAGAAGAGCAAGGGGACACTTTGTGACGCTTATTAAATTTGTCACGCATCTAATTATCTGCAATCCTGGACATAACTGCGAATATCCACTGACCACTACCCACCTCCACTTCGGTGAATAGTTGTTAATTATTCGATGGTTTAACACATAATACGCGCGGATATTTTACGAGTTGAAAATACGAGCAATAAGTAAAATGTCCGCACGTATTATCTGTTAAACCATCGTTCGAGTATCGACTAAAATTCTTTTCATTATAGCCGTCTGTGTCTTCAAATCGGGATACTAAGGTGTAATACGATAATCTACTGCGTAATATGCTGGGATATTTTGCGTGTTCTCTTTTTCTTATAACGTAACATCACGTCGCAGTCGAATATTAAATCTTTATATATGTGGAAACCCAAAAATAAAAGCCCAGTTTTGTTTAAAAATACTCTACTAGTGCTCTAAGAGTAAACAAAATTATCTTGGGCTGCAGATGGCCAGGATGGAAATGGATTGCATCTTGAAAAACTTGGGTTAGTTTTTTCATCGCTTCTGCCCTAGAAAACTTGCTAAAACTCTTTATGGTTTATTTACTCTTCGAAAGTTCACTTGTTTCCTTCCTCTTAGTGTTCTATTTAGCAAATTTCCACCGGTTTTCCGTGGTCTGGACTGTGCTGCTGACTCACTCGGCTGCGCCTCGTGAGTCCACAACGTTTTGACCATGTGATCACGTAAATCGTGATAAATAAGAGTCCACACCACGGAAAACCGGTGGAAATCTGTTTTTTTTTTTAACAAAATTTTTATAAATTGCGTGACGTTAGCGTCAGCACCGTTGTCTGCACTCTCATTTACCACCCGCATCGACCAATCAGATTGCGAGATTACCGGCAACCGGATGTTCTTTTGAAGGCAACTTTGCAAACTTCCGCCGCAACATTGGTATTTTGATTGACAGTTTGCTTCGAGCAAGTTGGAAGTTGTGCGAGCAAGTTGCAACTTTCGCGAGCAAGTTCCTATTTCAATCTTACTGTTAGTTGCCGGATTTCTGAACTGAAAGAACTTGGTTTGGTTACCTTGCAGTATTCCACAAACTCTACGATGTCAGGAGTAGAAACTGTTCGTTCCTCTCAGCCAGGTTTACCGGGAAAATACGTCTCGTGTTGTAAAAATCTGTTTACAATATTGGATACAGTTTGCCTTGATAATCCAACAATGCGTGCGATTTGTTCTTGTTTTACACCAGACGACCATTATTCTCTCTCTTTTCTCAACCGAGGTGGCATTATTGCGATGTACGTGAGCCATAACTGAAGAAGGACGTGTTTTCACAAAATTCGCAATTTGCAACTGACAACAAGTTTGAAATAGCAACTTGCTCGCGAAAGTTGCAACTTGCTCGCGTAACTTCCAACTTGCTCGAAGCAAACTGTCAATCAAAATACCAATGTTGCGGCGGAAGTTTGCAAAGTTGCCCGCAAAAGAACATCCGGTTTGACTGTAACACTAAAAATTTTCACAAAGCCCCTTAAGCAAGTGCCAAGTACTTGATTTTGTACGCATGTTATCTTTTTGCCCTGATAGCATAAAAAAAGTGTTGTAACCACTCAAACGTTACCAACCTTTAGTCTGAAGCCCAGCAGATCAGACATGACTCCAGAGAACAGAGAGAGTACCACCACACGAGTGATATTATACAGTAATGGGTTCATAGATAACCCGGACATCTTGAACGGGCTTTCGATTTCCTAACAAAATGAACACATGTTACTATTACAGAGGTGTCCGCATTATGAATGTATGAATTTCTGTGTCTTCGGGACCAAGTGAAGTGTCCGCAGTAGAGACTGAGGTGTCCGTATTATGGAGGTGTCCGTAAGGAGAGGTTGGACTGTATAAAAAGTGATATAGGAATGCTGGTTAGAAACTGCGCTGGGCTAGTTTCCCATACAGGAAGGAGAAATAATGCTTCTGGTCGTTTATGCTACAGGCACCGAAATTAAACGCCAGCAGCGATGAGCAACTGAGCTCGTTTTACTTTAATCCTTTGGAGTGGAGTGGACACAGGCATTAGCCGCTAAAATCTGTGTATTGCAATCTGAGGAGACCTCAATATGACACGAGTTTTCCATTGAAAGGACAAATTAGAGGCAACAGCGGTTTTCAATTGCATGAGTGTAGAAAAGAATTTCGCCACTGGTTTGGTTTTGCATTGCTATGCTTTTCGATTGGCTGAAAAATCTCGCGCCACTTTCTCAACCAATCAGAAGTAAATCCAAACCCAATCGTGACTTACTCGCACGCGTTTTCCCGCGCTTGGCGCCGGCTACCAGTATTTCCTTCGAGTTCTGATTGGTTCATTGAATTCTCTGCGTCTGTCGTGATTGGTCAGAGAGATTACTTTAGTTTCAGTTTAACGACACTCAATAGCCTTTTTCACGGTTAACCTTTCTCATTTAAATCACAATAAAATTCAACACGATTGCGAGGCAATTTCGGGCAGAAACGACAAAATAGCCCGAAATAGGCCATTTCCGAGTTGCCTTTAGCCTCTCTATCAAAGCGAGGCCAGGTGCCTTATTTGCATGTGAATTAAAACTCATTTTCCTATGAAAGGTTTCGCACCTGGCCTCGCTTTGATAGAGAGGCTAAAGGCAACTCGGAAATGGCCTATTGCCTCGCAACCACGTTGACTTTTATTGTAATGCAAATAAGAAAGGTTAACCGTCAAAAGGGCTATTGAAAACCACTCTATAATCATAGTGATGTTACCTTAAGCAGTTTTGAGGCTAGCTTGAGTACATGGTTGGCAATTGTCAAATCTTCTTTCTTGTGCGGGGCTTTTTCCATTTGCAAGTAAAGGTTGATCTTCAAAAAAAAAAACCGTTGATTGAAGTTTCCAATGAAACGGCTGTAACGTGGCAACGGCATAGATTTTATTCTTAGTCACAAGAAAACCAGTACGTTAAATCATCTATAAAGACCCCCGGGGGGAATGTGGGAGGGAGCTTATTTGTTTCATGCGCGTTTGAGGTGGGGGATGCTTAAAACAGAATGAGTTAGGGTTGGGGTCACATTCACCAAAACGCGATGCCATCCGAACTTCCTCTACGTGGGCAAACGCCCATAAACCATACTTCGATTGATCAATGCAGTGTTATACATTCTGATTACCGTAAATACGACTATTATTTTGTACCAGTACCGGTAATATTTCCCCCAAAGCTCACGAATACTGTATGTGAATCCGTTTCCGGATTGGTGCGGTAAAAATGTACCGTAATACAGTCGCCTGAAGGAAAAAGGAGGAAGGGGAGGGGGAGGAGGGGGGGGGGGGGGGGGGGGAGGTGGGGGGCTTATTTGAGAGGAGGGCTTAATAGACAACTTACAGTATTCCATAAGCCAGTGTTTTCTCGCCCTTATGCATGTTTACGTCAGACTAGCTAATTTCACACCCAAGCCTTGCTTTTGACTGAGGGTAAACCTGTGACAATTTCATCGATGTGTTCTCAAAGGAGAAAAGTTTAAAAGAATACTCACTCAAAAACAACGTGAACTTATCAAAGGTTTGCAAGGAATTTCGTACAAACGAGGCTTGGTGGTGAATTTTGAGCTGGTGACGTCATCAAGCACAAGGCCTATTGGTTAAGAAAGGTTAATAGTATGTCGTACTACGCTGCATTTTCCTTTACAAGCAATTATGTATTTTAAAATGCATAAAGTATGCTATCCTTGTGAGCCCTCTTAATACAAACACCCCTTTATAAGGACAGTTTCCTGTGGTCCTTACGGATAACCAATTTATACTGACCTGTTCTGTGAGTAGCCCTGAAGTGTTTGTGAATTTACTGTTGATCTTTGATCCCAGGGTCATGAACCGTAGAACATAAACTGACAACACAAGGCACCTGCAACAAAAACGGCCCTCAACTAAAACAATAAACAAATAGCGCAAACTTCTTGTGGCTGGGTTATCAGAGAGCATTGACGCATTATTACAAAGTGGTTGGTTGTTGCATGGATTTAAATTCATTTACTTATGCACTGACCAACTGAAGAAGAAGAAGTGTAAGAGCTGGATTAGCACGGAAAGCTGGAGAAAGATCGAGGAGAGAAGGAAACTGAAAAAGAAGATAGGAGATGCACGATCAGAGAGGCTGAAGACCAAAGCACGAAACGACTACAGAGAAAAGGACAAGGTGGTAAAGAGGAGCCTCAGGAAAGACAAAAGAAACTGGATAAACGGTGTCGCACAAGAAGCAGAGGACGCTGCAAGCCAGGGCCAAATGAAAGGAGTATATGAAGCAACTAGGAGGTTATGTAACGAAGGGCCAAGAAAGGCAGGAATGGTGAAGAACAAGGAAGGAAAGCTATTGACCAAAGAAGGCGAGGCTAAAGCGAGATGGCAAGAACATTTCATGGAAGTCTTGAACAGGCCAGTCCCTGAAGTCGTTACTGAGGTGGAGGAGACAGATGTGGTGAATAACAGCATCGACATAGGAGAGATAACAAGGGAGGAGATCAGGAGCGCATTGAGGGACATGAAAATTGGAAGAGCACCAGGTATTGATAGCATCACGGCAGACCTTCTGAGGGTTGACACTGACACCACAGTTAACGTCCTGCATGAGTTATTCAACAAAATATGGGAGGAGGAAAGTGTTCCAGAGGACTGGTCCAGAGGGCTTATCATTAAACTCCCCAAGAAAGGAGATCTGACGAGTTGTGGGAACTGGAGAGGTATCACCCTCATGTCCATTGTAGCCAAGGTGCTGGGGAGAGTCCTGATTAGAGGATTAGAGGATTGTTGCTGGAGCAGATGCTGAGTTGAGAAGTGAACAAGCTGGCTTTAGAAAGGGAAGGAACACGACTGAGCAGATCTTCATACTTAGGAAAATCATCGAGCAAGTAGTCGAATGGAACTCCAGCCTGTACCATTGTTTTGTGGACTACGAGAAGGCCTTCGACAGCATACACAGAGACACTCTTTGGAAGATTATGAGGTGCTATGGAATACCGACAAAGATGGTGAGAATGGTGCAAGTTATGTACACTAACTGCACATGTGCCGTGGTGGATGGTGATGGAAGATCTGATTGGTTTGAGGTGAAGTCGGGTGTTAAGCAGGGATGCATTATGTCAGGGTTCCTGTTTCTCTTGGTGGTTGACTGGGTGATGAGGAGGTCAGTCGAAGGCACAAGGACAGGCATTAGGTGGAAGATGACAACCATGCTGGAGGACTTACATTTTGCAGATGACTTGGCTCTCATCTCAAGTACATTCACGAAGATTCAGACGAAGATTGGCCGCCTGAATAGAAATGGGAAGGGAACAGGCTTAAAAATTAGTACCAAGAAAACCAAATTGATGAGGATCAACGCAAAAAACAACAACGCAGTTGTAATAGATAGGCAGGAATTAGAGGACGTGGACAGCTTTGACTATCTGGGAGCAAGAATAACAACGCATGGAGGGGCCGAGGACGACATCAAAAGGCGAATAGGGAAAGCTATAGGAGCATTTAACAAACTAGCCAAGATCTGGAGGAGTGGCCAACTGAGCAAAAACACCAAGATCAGGATCTTCAAGTCCAACGTCATAGCAGTGTTACTCTATGGATGCGAAACCTGGAGAATGACAAAGAGGGATGAAACAAAACTGGACACATTTCTACACAAGTGTCTACGGAGGTTGTTAAAGATATACTGGCCAATGAAGGTGTCAAATGAGGAAGTCAGGCGACGAGCCAGAACCGTTGCCATCAGCGAACAGATCAGGAGACGGAGGTGGCGCTGGATAGGGCATGTGTTACGTATGAACAACCAACAGAATCCACGCATTGCCCTAACCTGGACACCAGAGGGAAAGAGGAACAGAGGGCGGCCGAAGGAGACATGGAGAAGAACTGTAGAAAGAGAGAGGAAGAAGATGGGTTTCATCACCTGGAACGAAGCTGTTATCGCTGCAAGAGACAGAGCGGGTTGGAGGAGACCAGTCAATGACCCTATTCTCCCAGAGGAGACTTAGGAATTAAGTCAGTAAGTCAAGACCAACTGATTGCTGAATGACTGATTAATCCACTGACTGAGTAACCCGTTGTAGATGATTGAAGGACTGACTGACGGATGGACGGACGGACGGACGGATGGACGGAATAACTGGCGGACTGACTGACTGAAGGAATTACTGGCTGACGGACTGACTGACGAATTAACTAACTAACGGACTTGCGGACGGACTCACTGACTGACTGACGGATGGACGGAAAGACGGAATAACAGACTGACTGACTGAAGGACTTACTGACAAACGGACGGACGGACTGACTGACGAATTAACTAACGGACTTGCGGACGGACTCACTGACTGACGGACTGAAGGACTGCTTGATTGCAGTAACATATTTACTTCATCAAAAGCACTACAGCACTTTACTCACCATATTGACACTTCCCAGTTAAATAACATTGATAAGAATCGCTCCTTTTCATTTCCTTTAATAAGCTGCAAAGAAAACAGAAACCTGGATGAGTATTTTACTGAACAGACATACCATTCAAACCACAGATAGCGCCTTCGGTATTTTTCTATTACTTTTGCTGGTTTCTTATATCTACGGTCAGCTGACGCACCAAGTACTTGATTCTAAAGCTGCTACGGTAATAAGCACCGAGAACGGGAAAATCTGTGCGAAGTTGCAACTGGTTTTGGCCTTACTTTTGACTGGTTTAGAAAGTGGCGCATTTTTTTCCGCCATCACAAAGCGTACTAATGCAAACCAAAGCAAACGCGAAATTTTGAAAACTTTTCTTTATAGTATTGTAGGAGAAAGAGCGGATTTCAAATGAGTGTCGAAAGTAATTTCGCAATTGCTTTGGTTCTGCATTGCTACGCTTTGTGATTGGCTAAAAAATCTCGCGCCACCTTTTCAACCAATCAGAAGTAAAACCAAAACCAATCGTGACTTGCTTGCACGCGTTTACTGTTCCCGCGCTTGGCGCCGGCGACATGTATTTCCTATGTGTTCTGATTGGTTCATTGGATTGTTTGCGTCTGTTGTGATTGGTCAGAGTAATTGCCAATTTCCGAGTTGCTCTTAGCCTCCTTTTCAAACCGAGGCCAAGTGCAAAACCATTCACATGGATATGAGTTTTGTTTCACATGCAAGTAAAATTTATATCCATATGAATGGTTTTGCACTTGGTCTCGGTTTGAAAAGGAGGCTACGAGCAACTGGGAAATGGGCCATTCTCTATTTTCGAATTGCCCATAATACACTTTGTTTGCCCCCAAAATTTTGCATAAACTATTGTTTTGAAATGCTCTTGGGAATACAACTGTTTCGAGAAAGGTTGTCGGAAAAAAGCGCAAAAGTGCACTCAACAATCCCGAAAAATAACATGGGATATGATCAATGAATTTTAATAAGTCAAATAAATACATGAAATCCGCGATGCCTCTTTCGTACAGGGACGATCTTAGATGGCGGGCCATTGGGATAAATGAGTTTTTAGGATATAGCGTGGATGACTACCCACAATACCTTTCTGGATTGTCGCGTGCACTTTTACGCTTTTTTCCGACAACCTTTCTCAAAACAGCTGTATATGCAGTCCTCCCAAGAGCATTTACAAACAATAGTTTATGCAAAATTTGGAGGGCAAACAAAGTGTAATATCGGCAATTCGAAAATAGAGAATTGCTTTTCTACTCAGTTGAAAACGACTCTAAGGGCTTGGCTAAACTAGGAAACATTGTTGCGGACGCAAATCTTACTTCCCGGACGCATGGAAATGTTATAACGACCCAAGCAAAAAACATTCCTGCTTCTCGGACTCCGACTTTAGTCAGGTCCAAACAGATTGAACTACAGCACTTAATTACCTGAACACACATTAGGATCACTAGAATCATTCCAAGAATAAAGGATGATGATACAATCATGTCCACAGACCTCTGAGGACCTCGCCTCTGAAAATAACAACAAACACATTTTAATTAGAAAGCAGATAAAGGAGTTTCCTGTAGCTCAAACTAGGGCTGCAACGATACATTTTCTTACGATACGATACATATCTCGATACAAGTGCCACGATTCGATACACGATACGATACATCATTACATGCATTTTTCCACCAACACGGTAAGACATTTTGCGACGAACCGCATGTTTTCCCCGTGGGCGTGCAAGACTGTGCCAGCTGACAACTAATTACGAAAAATATGTGTCGGAAGCATGCGAAGCTATACGAAGCAAGGATGGAACTTTTTTGTCTCTAATTTGTTTAATAAATAGCTGTAAAAGGCTTGGACTTGGGTAAGGAGTCATTTAAGACAGTAATTTCTGAATGTTGATGAAGAATCATAATATCGCGATATTTTGTTCAAATATCGATATTCGTATCGTGACAAAAAAACATCGCGGTTCACCGGTGCACTGGTGTATCGTTGCAGCACTAGCTCAAACCAGTGTACGGGACTAATGCTGTGTTCAAACTAGAGAGAAACATGTTTATTCTGAGCAAGAGTGAAACATGTTTCGCTATGAAAAGTGTTCGCATCAGGCGGCACATCGCGAGAATCACAGGGGACTCGCAGCTCTCAGATGCCTCTATTTCACTGGCCTTGTAAAACACGGCTGCTATTGTTTTTAGGGCTACGAGCCATTGTTATTATTTTTGTTTTATTGTTCTCTCTTTCAATGGTGTGAGACCTTACAAGAGCTGCGACGTCGCTCGCGAATCTTGATCGAAACTTGTTTACTCCGAGCATGATTGAAATTATCTAACGAGATAGTTTGGATCTAAGCCAAACGAAACACGTTAGCGCATATACCTAATTCAATAAAGGTTGCTTTGGCAATTGGTCATTGGTCATGTAGCAGCTCTCGTAAGGTCTCACACCATTGGTTCGGAGAACAATAGAACAAACAACCCAACAATGGGCTCTAGACCTAAAAACAATAGAAGCTGTGTTTTACAAGGCCAATGAAAATAGAGGTTTCGGAGAGCTGCTACACTACTGTTGGTAATAGTCCATTTTACAGTCGTGTGCTTGGTGACCGTGCCTTTGAGTGGAAGCGAGGCTGAAGGTGACCTTGCTTTGATACAAACCTACCAACTAAATTTACATCTGAAAAGCTCCAAGGTCTGTATCATAACAAGGTCACCTTCAGCCTCGCTTCCACTCAAAGGCAAGGTCACCAAGCACACAACTGTAAAATGGACTATTGGGCATCGGCATTTGGGCAAACGGAACACAATGCAATGCTTTGCTTGAGTTACCGCCAAACAATAGCTTCCCAATGCCCAATTACCAATGACCAAAGCAACCTTTAATGAATGAGGTATATGTCGCCTCCTTGTTAAACACTGCATCACCCTTCGTTCTCGAAGAGCTTGACAAGTGATATTATACATTGGTGTCACTAGCTCGATTTTGATTGGCTATAAGCACGCAGCTAATTATTGCTTGCTGTTTCTGTTACGTCATACCTACAGACAATGAATTTTATATATGTAGAAGTGACGTCATACCTACAGACAATAGTTTGTCTGCTGTGCATTGATCACTTTTTTGTGCACGCTCTTGCTTTACAAGTGCAGCTCAGGAATAATCATAATAAAACAATTATTGGATTCGGTTTTCGCATGACAGCGATAATTATCAAGGCCTCAGTTTGTTATTCGCCTCAGCCTTCGGCTTCGGCAGATAACACAAACTTTGGCCTTGATAATTATCGCTATCATGCTCAACCTCATCCAATAATTGTTAATTACAACACAAAATCATACAACAGCAAGTTCGAAATCTATTTGTTTCGGTTCATGTGTAATTATAACGGTTTTATGCGAGCTTATGTGTGCTTCTTGAAACAAAAATTATAGAATGAAGCGGGAAACATGTTTTGAAATTAAAGGGGCTATGTCGCGAGGATGGCGGGTGAGTACTGGGTACTAACAACTTGAAAAACGTCCGGTGGCTTTTTATCAAGTTGGCGGCCATTACTGTTGAATTCGATGCAATCCGTTCCATCCCGTCGTATTACGTGGAAAGATAGATCTCAAGTTTACAAATTAGTTAGAGTATTTACTTGGCTAGATTTTTGGTAAATTATTTCTGCGATTTGTTAGTCGTACCTTCGAAAAATTCGATGTCTTCCAGTAGTGGCAGAAGTTGGGGAGGAATTTAAAAGCGAAATCGATCGTGTGCTTGTTTACCTCGCGTGGTTCGACACGAGTGCAAGCGCGAAAAAACTTGCCGCGATCCGGGAGGGAATAGAAATTTGACATGTGTGACGTCAGGTGACGTCACATGACAGGAACTCATTGCGCAGACTCACCTTGCGACATAGCCCCTTTATCAACTAATGTGAAAAATGAAACGTTGAAACATGTTTACTCTAAACATGTTTACTCTAGAAACATGTTTACTCTAAACATGTTTACTCTAAACATGTTTACTCTAGAAACATGTTTACTCTAAACATGTTTACTCTAGAAACATGTTTACTCTAGAAACATGTTTACTCTAGAAACATGTTTACTCTAGAAAAATGTTTACTCTAGAAACATGTTTACTCTAGAAACATGTTTTGGTGCTGATGTGAACATAGCATAAGTCTTACTAGTATAATTCGTAATAAAAATGGTAAATTCTTTTTAGTAACAAACCGCAGTTGTGAACCCCACCTTTAACAGAGATCTAAGTGATAGCCATGTCTTTATATTCCGCACTTTGTGCAGTCGAAAGTGAGGCAGACCAGCTCTGCGTGACTTTCTTGATGACGTCAGCCAACCAAACAACTTGGCGTACAGACAACGCTGAAATGAGATATGATACAAAAACGTTCATGAGCAGGAGATAAATTTAAATAAAACTCTTAACATATGCTACAACATCTCCGTTCGGCGAGCATCTGGTACTGACAGCTGTATAAGATGGCTATAACACTTGAGTCTGTGGATGAAATACTATAGTGTTATCATTGAAATGAAAGCTATTGAGTAGTACTTTCCTGTGGCGCTGTTTATTATGCTGTACAAGGTGGTTCTAACTTTTGAGTCTGTACTTGAAATCCTAAAGTGTGACCATTCAAATGAAAGCCACTGAGCAGTACTTTCCTATGGTACTGTTTATTATGCTGTACAATTTGGTTTAAACGTTTGAGTCTGCGGTTGAAATCCTAAAGTGTGACCATTCAAGTGAAAGTTATTGAGCAGTACTTTCCTGTGGTACTGTTTATTATGCTGTACAGGGTGGTTCTAACTTTTGAGTCTGTGGATGAATCCTAAAGTGCGACCATTCATATTAAAGCTATTGAGCAGTACTTTCCTATGGTACTGTTTATTATGCTGTAGAAGTTGGTTCAAACGTTTGAGTCTGCGGTTGAAATCCTGAAGTGTGACCATTCAAGTGAAAGTTATTGAGCAGTACTTTTCTGTGGTACCTACAGGAAATTTCTGAAGTTTTGCAAAGTTCGTACTCTCATTGGTAAGCTTAGAAAGTAAAGCGGGGCTAAGGTTCTATGCTCCCTCACCTCTCTGTAAGATTTTTCTGCGACGCAAAGCATAAAGAAAAACGAGAAACTCAGAAAGAACCTCTCCAGCATGCTAATAACCACAATCACACGAGACCTACAAACAAACAAAGGCTACAGGTTAGCAAAAACATTTTTATTGCAGTCGCAAAATGTTAGTACTCCATCTTCGCCTCCAGGCCCTTCTCGTGGGGTTTTCGATTTTTCGGAGTGACTTTGGTTTTGGTCATTTTCTAGACCGGTTTTTCGGTTTTTGCACTCAAAAGTTCCGGTTGTTCGGTTTTTGTATCCGTTGTGGTTTTCGGTTTTTCCTTTTTAAACATCGGTGATCCGGTTTTCGGTTTTTATGAAAAAGAAAAGTGGTTTGGTTTTGGTTTTTCGCTCCCTAGTTTCCAGGCCTTTTTATTTAACCTCGATCAACCTGTGAAAGTTCACGTGATGCGCCATCCAAGTGACGTTGCCGGTGAAAATGCTGTATAGAAGTATAGAAGAAAATGAGAAAATGAGAAAATGCTGTATAGAAAATGCTGTATAGAAGTTTTGCCTAATTCTATTGCAATAGCTTTAAAATGAAAGAAAAAAATATATTAAGCTCATAGAAATCGCTTACAGAGGGTGAGGGCCGTTATGTACAGGTTCGTCTGTAGTTATATTTCGCTTTGGTATCAAGGGTCATGGGTTTAAGGTTTGCGAATTTGCTATTTTGATCATTATGTTCGGCGGTTTTTCGGTTTTGATCGATTTTATTGCGGGTTTTCGGTTTTCACGGAAGTTTTGAGCGGTTTTCCGGTTTCTTATAGGCCCCAATGCCCCCCTCAATACTCCATGGCTCTTGGAGTATTTTGGTTACTTTGTCCAGGGTCTTCTCCGCCCGCCCCGCCATTTTAGACGACGAAGGCCCTGGGGACAAGGCTGTCTGAATTTAAACACCCTACAATATTGATAAATTATCAAATCTCCCGAAGATTTCAGGTCCAAGACTAAGTTCAGTACCTGTCTGTTTATCTCTGCACTGAACTCAATTTTGGTTGCCCAGAGGGTGTTTAAGACATCCGAGAAAGGTGCGCCCTTATTAGAAAGGTGTCCGCGAGGACAGGTTCGATTGTACTAAGTTATCAATTAGTAAGACACGTGGGATTCCAAAGCATGACTTCTGGCGATGTTTGTTTGTTTAACTAACTGAGCTACACGACATTACAATACAAATGGAAATAAACTGGTACTCACCACATTGTATATCCAAACATTGTGCACAAGAGATCTTCGGTGTTATTAGTCAAAAGGTTTCCTAACTTTCCCTTATGGACAAAAAAACACATGCTTAATAACTACTTGTTGCTAGGCATCACAAATGATTAGTGAAATAGAAATGATACACGCGCCAATATAACATGTTGCTAACACGCGAGGGAGTTGGAGAGAATTTTAACGTTTAATAATTCCATCAGTGCCCATTCCCCGGGCATTAGTCAGGCATTTTCTCACGTTCGAATCCCAGGGGTTGAACGTTACCATACCCTCAGTGTACCCTAGGGCATTTGACATGCTCGAGTTTATTTCTCATCGACTCAAGATTTTATTGCTTAGTTTCAAAACGAACGAAAATTGAATCTTTGTTGGTAGATAGCTTACACAAAAAAATAGCTTTTCGGGCAGAAAATTCTACGTCAGTTTTGAGAAACGCACGCCTGACTCCCTTTCCGACGAGAAATTTGTTGCGAACTTGTTCTAATCCGTCACTAGTGGAAAACGGAAGGGAATGACTTCTCTGTTGACTTAGGACACTTACCATTCGTCAAAACTGGCCGGCCAGAACAGTCCGTTGGTAAACAAAATGCGCCTTTTTCAAGACCTGTTCCTGCGAGTCCATCAAAATGATGCATACTATCTACGGATTGGACAGTCTGGACGCCCCATTCCAAAAAAGTAAGGGCATACAATTTACCAATTGACCGGTGGCCCGGCCAGCTAGTTCTGCAAAATGGTAAGCGCCCTTAGTTTGTATTCAAATAACTTTTGGATGAGTCTAGATTCAAAGAATTTTTTTACTATACCTCGAGGTATTTTTACAGCATTTTTGTCTCCGCCATGTGGCTTTTGCCAATTTCTTTTTCACAAAACGCTAATGCCCGGGAGTTGTCCCCGGGGCGGGGTGGGGGGGGGGGGGGGGGGGGCTTCTGGAATTGACTTATGCATAAATATTAAAGTTTTCTGCAGTGCGGGAGCTGGAAAGGGAATAAATGAGCGAGCGCGGAAAGGGAGACACGCGGGAGCGCGGAAAGGGAGACACGCGGGAGCGCCGAAAGGGAGACACGCGGGAGCGCGGAAAGGGAGACACGCGGGAGCGCCGAAAGGGAGACACGCGGGAGCGCGGAAAGGGAGACACGCGGGAGCGCGGAAAGGGAGACACGCGAGGGCAATGAGAAAGAAAGAAAGAAACGCGTTTCTTTCCTTCTCCCCACCCTCGCATGACAAAATCGTAAAATTGGTAATTTCACGAGTGCAATCCTGGACAGAAGTGCGTTGATGGCCTTCAAGTTCGCACACACCGCACAAAAGAGCCTCAGTGTTTAGCAGCTTAGCAGGTTATATGATTTTTTTTTTAAATAAGTTCAATAAATTGAGAAAATCGCGTTTTTTAAAGCAGCCCTTTAGTAATGAATTACGCTGAAGATATCTGAAACTTAGTTCAAATGCAGAACACCACTGAGTACTTACAGTTGTATTGTAGAGGCGAAATAGTAATGGAATAAACGCCAGCAACACAGATACCACAAAAGAAAACTGCACATAACCCGTGTGGCTTTTGTGTGTATCCTACAATAGAACAAAATACACGAATTGATTTGATTACCAACCGAGGCTGGGCCTTACAACAGGACCCAAGGACTAACAAGAGAGACCCCAACATTAACATCGTGCCCTCAAACTCCAAAGCTCTGGGCAATTTTTTTGCCTATGAAAAACAGCCTTTCCATCTACAGTGACGGATTAAGGGCCCTTCTTCACGGATAGAAGCGCCCTATATAAGCGCTGCAACATGCACCCTTTAAAAAATACACTGTGTCCTCCTTTCTCAATGAGCATTCACATCCTTAACCACATTCAATAAAACTTCTTATTCTATCGCCAAATGCCACCAAATATACAACTTAGTTGGATAAAAAGATTCTACAGAGCAAAACAAAAGTTGTAGTTTAAAGATATAGTGCGGGATTGCAAGGATTGAAGTGGATTACAGTTCATGAAATTTGATTTATTTACAGGCGGTCAAGAAATCAAACTTGCCATTCTTGTGAAATTTTGACTTTTCTAGCCGTTATTTTGTCTATTTAGTTCATATTCCTTTGCTTCTATCACTTTTGGTGAGGGTTTCTTCCAATTTCAAGATAATAAGGTAAGCTTAAAGCAAGCTCCTGGCCATAATCATGAAAACACGACATTTCAGCAGGGGCAGTGTTCCTTAAACTACTAACATTACTGGATAAAGGGATATAAAGGAATTACAAATGAAAGACAAGTTTAAAAGTTCAGTTTGCAAAATATGTGATAGGACTGTTAGGCTTCTTTTCCAAAGAGGAGAGAAGAAAAAAAGTTTTCTTCTTAGAATGTTATGTGTTGATCTCAAAAACGGTCACTTTGCTCCATAGTCAGTTCGCCTCCCCGTCAGATCGTCCCTCACCGCCCATGAAAAAAAAGTTAGATCGCCCCCTCCCCCCTCCCCCCCTTAAAAAAAAAGTTAGATCGCTCCCTCAGGTAAGCTATACTATTCAAACTACATCAGCAACAGTTTTGACTGTCATGCAGGTTTGAAACACGGAGCGAAATAACTGAAGTAGGGAGCGATCTAACTACTCATCAAAAGCGATGTAACTTTTCTTATTTTTTTCGGGCGGGGGGGGGGGGGGGAATCTGAGGGGGAGCGAAATGATTATAGAGCGAAGTGACCGGATACCGTTGATCTGAGTGACTTACCACTTTATTCTTTATTGCAGTGCTTATTTCCATGAGAGTCAGCTGAGCTTTTTTACATTGATTTCCTTCCCAAATAGAAACCATAACTGTGGAATAAAATAGTGATTGGGGTTTACAAATCTCAGGCTCGGTGGAAAACACTGCCGAATTGGCGCCAAACTTGTCAAATTTTTGGCATGCGCGGCGGATTTTATGCGTTGAACGCATTAAATGTTTTGCCTAAATGTTATTTTCATAAGAATCTCACCAAAGCAATTTTTTTGTAACCTTTGTTATTTTATTGGCCATTTCCTAAGGGAAAAATTTAATATTAAACACTTAATGACTGGTCTCGAGGGAAACAAAGTTCACTGTTTCCCGAGGGATCAGTCATTAAGTGATTTGTTATATAGCAACACAAAAAAACACAACACAAGACAGAAAAACGCGCCGAGCACTCGATCCATCATAATCATACCACCTTTTGTCACGGTCTGATCACGTGCGCTAGCGGGCAACAGTGCAATGTTACCCTCTGACGTCAAAATTGTTGCCCGCTTTCGCAAATGTTGCCCGCTTAGCACAATTGGCGGGAAATGGTTTGTTTGTTAGATGTCATGTGACGATGAATCAACCAATCAACGCGCACGTTGTATTGACAAAAACTCCAGCTATATATCAAGGATCATTGTTGAACACATAAATCCCCAGTGCATGCAAAGAATGAGCAAGCTTGGAGCGTTTTCCCCCGTTTTTGCCAAAGTCACCACTTAGGCCTTGTTTCCTCTTAACTGTTCAATTACTGGCACTTCATCTGCCTCAATCTGACAGTAAAACATTCTAATGATACTTTTAATAGAGCGAGCATTACTTTACAGCAAGCAGCATGACATTATGAAGTGCCTTGTCATTTTTCCAGATCAGGAAAGTATATGTTAAGTGGTTTGATATCAAGTTATGAAAAAAGTGATGGCTGGTTGCAAGTCACATTTACCAGCTCAAATATGACACATGTATACATGCTACAATAGCAACACTACGAAGATGTAACTGTGGAAAAGATCAGCTTAAAGGCCAAATGCTTTGTAAGGAACCAAAATTAATGGCCTTGCTAAAGCATGCCCCTTGGAGAACTAAGATACAGGATTTACATTTTATTTATTTCAAGGGACTTTCAGAAAGTACATTTAAATGGGGGGAGCGGGGGCAGGGGGTTCCCAATGTCACCGACCCTGCTGTTTACAGTAAAATCAAGAGCGTTACCTTTCTCTGCTGTGGGGGGAGGTGTGGGGCTTGTTTCCAATCCTGGAGATCCATTGGTCTGAAAAGTTCATGACCATTCACATGTAAATTATTAATATTGCTTATTTTTTTATGAATAGCCTGAGAGATAAAGCAGTAAATTCATAATAGACCAATAACTTATTGAGCATGTATAAAATATGGACATCACTGGCTATGACTGTCGAATGTTTCACCAGGGATATTTGTCAGTGTGAACTGGCCGGCCGGACCGGTCAATTTGTATGTATTATATCAATATTTATCAAAAGTGGTGAGGCGGATCAGTCAATTTGTAAAAGGTATGAAAAAGGCAAACCATCTCGTGAACATTAAACAACGTAAGGTTAAGTCCACAGATCGGTTTTAATTTTCCATACTGAGTTTGAAGCCAAAGAATTGAAGAGTAAACCAGATTTAAAACGACCAAAAAATCTTAGCAAAAACAACTGTATGCACTGTGTGAAACAAGACTCTCTCGACAACTGGATGATGTACACTGTAATTACACTGGGGTATTAAAAAAAGTTTACTGTTGACAGCAATCAACTTTTAACAATTAACACGTAATACACTGAGAAATTAAAAGTAACAGATGATGGAACAAGTGAAAATTTGCATATCTGTCCCCGTATAGATGGTTTTCACTCACGTGACCTTCAGTCCTGTGGGACTCAAATGACAAAGGCCATGGCGGTGTACATAACAAAAGAAGTTCATTAAAATTCTTTTGTAGTTGTACACCAACATGGCCGCCGTGACGTAACGTGAAAACCATTTATACTACACCTCGTTCAATGCTTCACATATTCATGAGATAAAAAAGGTGCATTCTGTTGACCAGCTAACCAGTCTGGCCAAACAGTTCTGACAAATAGTAAGCACCCTACAGACTGAGATGATTTTCATTTTGTCCAAATTTGAGAAGAAAATAGTATATCTGAAGACAGTTATTAATTAATGAAAAACTTGTTCTGGACCATTTTGCAAATTAAAGAAAAATAGTGACAGTTAATTAAATTAAAATTAAAAACTTTATTTAAACTTGGATTAAGAGTAGCTCGAAAGAGCTAATATCTCCGAGTATACAAATTGGAACATAACATTTAAAAATCCCAACTGGCAGGAGGCAGACCAGTTGGCTATTTTGCAAGCGTGGTCGAGTAGTTGAACGCGGGTCTGCCGTGAAACAACTCCAGCTAGTGGTCAGAGCGGGACTTGAACCCGGGACCTCTGGATCTCAAGTCCGACGTCCTAACCACTCGACCACGCTGCCTCCCATAACCTCAACAGCCCTTCAAACCTGTTTATCCCAAGCAAACGGGTCCTCATTGTTACTATCCATTTCAACATCAGACACGTCACTCTCAGTTGTAGAAGAAGTCGTATCCCCACTCTCACTCATTTCTTCTTCTGTTTTATCATTATCAGCATCCTTCATATTTTCTTGATCCAAAGTATCCACAGCTTCAATGTTATCCCTATTATCACACACTGGGAATAAAAATAGAAACTGGTCAGCGCTCCAAGCTGTGACCATTTTGGTCACCATGGCGAGTGAAAAAAAAATTGGCGACTGAATTATCGGTGAACGTCGCCATTTAGCGACCAAAGGATTAAAGCTCAAACCAATAAAGTTGGCTTTAAGTTTTATCGATTTTTAATTGAATCATTGTTAAATCAAAGAAATATTAATAACCATGCTTTTCTCCTGTATAAGGTCAATGATGAATCTGTTCCTCTTGCATCGCAAAACATGTGTACTGGCATAAAGCCTGGTTCACACGTGTGACGCAAATGCAAACGCAACTGCAAATGCAAACGCAAGGAATGGAAAAATTTTCATTTCCTTGCATTTGCATTTGCGTTTGCGTTTCACACGTGTGAACCGGGCTCAACGCAAATGCAAGCGCAAACGCAAGGTGAAAAGCACTTCTCGCTTGCGTTTGCGCTTGCATTTGCGTTGCACGTGTGAACCAGGCATAAGGATCTGCGAAACGCAGCTTCAAATTCATTGAGTGGCCATTTTGAAAACGTTCCGCAGTAGTTTATTCATGTAAGGCAGCATGAAGTGTCTTGCATTAATGAAACAACAATTTTTGGCGACCAAAATTTTCCAATGGCGACCATTTTAAAAATGTATGTTGCCAAAACGCAACTTATTGAAAAAATGAGCTTGGAGCGCTGCTGGTGTCACTTAGATTGACTACATGTACAGTAAAGCCCAAGGATTACAGTGGATTCATTACTGATTTTATTTTGTTTGCTTGAAATGGAAATAACTGCTAACTTTCAACCCTGGTTCACAACGGTGTGCGCAGGGTCATAGGTTCAATTTATGTCAGGGATTCAGTTTTTCTTTATTTATCACCCCTCAGATGATTCTTCGACATTGCTGATCCTAGCAGTACACAGGACGCGTACGCGTGTCATACAATAGAGCTTATTATTTACCGTCTTTCTTTATTTATCACCTCACATGACGCTTTCAACATTGCTGATCCTAGCAGTACACAGAACACATGCCATACAATAGAGTTTAACATTTACCGTCTTTGTTTATTTATCACCTCACATGACGCTTTCAACATTGCTGATCCCAGCAGTACACAGGACGCATGTCATACAATAGAGCTTAACATTTACCATCTTTCTTTATTTATCACCTCACATGACGCTTTCAACATTGCTGATCCTAGCAGTACACAGGACGCATGTCATACAATAGAGCTTATCATTTACCATCTTTCTTTATTTATCACCTCACATGACGCTTTCAACATTACTGATCCTAGCAGTACACAGGACGCATGTCATACAATAGAGCTTATCATTTACCATCTTTCTTTATTTATCACCACACATGACGCTTTCAACATTGCTGATCCTAGCAGTACACAGGACGCATGTCATACATGAACCTAGTATATGGCCCAGGTTGCCACGAGTCTCTCGTATCTCAGTAGTTAGAGCATCCGACTGGTGTGTTAACCTAGTATATGGCCTAACTTGCCACGAGTCTCTCATAGCTCAGTGGTTACAGCATCCGACCAGTGAGCAGAGGGTTATAGGTTTGATTCCTGAAGGTCTAACCATTTGCAGATGAAATAGCAAAAGCAGCACCTTCATTCTCAGTTATTGTAAGACCCTGAATGTTGCTCCAGCTGGGATACAAACCAGCGAACTCATGCTCAACAGATTGGTGTTCTACCAACTGAGCTAACTAGGCGGCGGTAATAATATCAAGGTAAATATTATTTAATAAAAACAATCACCAGGCTCTGATCCAGTAGATTGCTGCGTTTTTCTTTGCCGCACTCCATTTGTAAGCAGTCCATCGTGCAACACTGTTTCTCCATTTTCTTGTGCACTACCTTTTCTTTTCTGCCTTGCAGCTGATCTTCTTCTATAAGCATAGATTTAATAATAAATGAGTGAAGAACAAAATTACAGCCCCATCCACACATTTGCATTTTCAGCCAATTTTAGTTGAAAACAGAGACTGTATAATTATTGTAAAATACACCAAAATTGTACATTGTAAAATACACCAAAAATGAAAATTCAGATTATGGGATGGCAAGACTTTTTGTTTAAAAGGCTGGGCTAAATGAGAGCAGTAGTTGACAAGAGTGCACAGTAGTCAGTAAGAGTGATCACGTCAAACAGAGAGAGAGGTCCACTGCTACACTGTACAGGTATAGGAGTTCTAACTGGAGCTGTCAAACGTTGCCTTACCTTCTATTAATGTTTTTTGCTTTTCGTCTTTGTGATGAACAAGAGTAATCTGTTGAGACCATGTACATGTACAACACCCCTAACAACACCATGATCTAATGAAACAAAACAACATTCACACTACTGCTATGACATGGTTAAATTAGCCTGTGCTTCAAATATTGCAATTTTAATCCTGTGTTGGCAATTAAATAGAGACCTTTCGCAACGACAACCTTGACTTCCTGACATCATGCTCAGCAACTGGAAGTCTGGCGTGCTTCATGCTTTTATGACATGCTTGTGCTTCGCACAAAAAAAGAAAAGCTCTTCTTTTAATGCATGTGGCATGATGCAATGAAGACAGAAAATGCAAAAAGGAAAACAGTCCACTTCTGTACGCTATTTGTGTCATCTTAATTTAATAGGGACCTATTAAATTGTATTTAGCATATAATTTTTACAAGTATGTATATTCTTAAAATCGTTTTTAAATTAGTAACATACATGTATATTTCCATTTTGACATTTATTTATTTAGTTATATATTTTATCTCTGTGCTACTCTTCAATCTGAGTTGAAATAAAGTTTACTACTACATTGTAGTTTACTACTAATCTGACAGCTCAACATTTCAATAATATTGCTGTCAGTAGGTCTCTAATAACGGAGCCAGTAGACTCTGGCCAGAGAAGATACATGTACAAGGCAGTTCTAGGACAGGTGTAATTATCTTTCAAGTGCTATCATTCATAATGAAGCCTCATCAATTTTCTGGGCAGGTATAAACAATGATCAACTTTCAGGACTGTCAATAAGTGCCAAGGCCAAGGATTTTCCCTGACTATTACATGTTTAAGCCTTGGCTGCTGTCATTGATAGAAGAACAAAACATTGACAGAGACCAATTTTCCCTGGCATCTTTCGTATTTCACATATTGCCTATTTAAAATCAAAGGCTCCTACATGTATGAGCTAACTTGTCAATACAAAACATCCTTTGGACCCTCCCATCTCCTAGACATTTAGCCCCACTGATCCCCCCCCCCCCCCCCCCCCCGCCCTCCCCCACCCTCCCCCGTGGGCCCCACCAGCTGTATCCAACTCGGCAGCCTCCAATGCTGCCCCCATGGATAAGGCAGGAGACCATTACATACTGTGGGCTCAACGTTTACGGTTGATTGAACAAGTGAAATTTCTGCCCAAACGCTGCAACTCGTTCAATGAATCATGTATTCACAAGTTAAAAATAGTGACAGCACTGATCTCTTACCAGAGCTGGCCCACAAGCTTCTGACCATGTCACAACCTAAAAAAGGTAAAGATAAAAAAAATGCAATTTACATGTATGGACTTGTTGTAAACAGCCCAAAGACTAAGTGCCTTAGATGCCTCCTAAATTAAAGCCCTGACCAAATGGGAATGTAAGTTGGAAAATGACAACTTGACTTGACTAATGCACTGTCACAAGTTGACTCGCAAGTACAAGTTGATGCAAGCTTGGTTGGCCTAGTCCCGCATGATCATGCTTGTAACTGTGTGACTGTTTGTGCTCCACTTGCATTGACTTGTGACTACTTGTGTTTGGTGGCCAAACAGTGAAAAACGTGTGCCTACTTGCAGACAAATTTGAGTTTGATCAAAGTGATTGCAAGTGAATGCAAGCCATCAGAAGCACACACAAGTCCTGGCCAAACAGAGTCGTGAGTTATTGCAAGTTTCCAACTTAGGATCATAACTTGCATTCTCCTTATTTTGTAACTAGCGGTTATTAATTATCATACCCCAGATTATTTTTAATATCAGATATCTTTAAAATAACCTCCTTTTAATTAATATGAGTGTGAATGAAAAATTCCCTTTTATTAAACATTAATAACAATCATGGCAGTCATTAACTCCAGCAGATAAGCCATGCATGTACTACCCATTGCAGTTAAGTCAACTCTGACCCACACCTCTTTAATACAGAAGCTTAAAAGTTGAGTCAATAGTGAGAACTGCTAAATACTGTCCAGATATAAACAAGATGGTGCCGTATATATAATAATTGTTCAAACCAAAGAAAAGATTTGAAACTCTTTGCTACTGTAGTCTGAATGCCAGGGATGCCATGTCTACGCATTTTGTTTCTTTACTAGGGTTTCGTTACTGAAGTTAGCTTAATCAAGGAATTTTACATCAGAAAAGATCAGAAAAGCATACATATAAGGCATACATGTATCATGCGACTGAAAGAAAGAAAGCTTGATTAATGATGATGTTTGTAAGAAGTGCTTTTGGTATAAACATTTAACACACTAAACCCTTTCTACTGTAGATGTCTTGAACTGCAAGCTTCAGTCACGCCCTGTTTATGACACTTTAAATAATTCATAGGAAAATAAAATACAAAAAAAAAACCAAATGTTTATGAAGGTTTGTAAATCCTAAACAAAGAATTGCTATTATACTGTATCATTGACACAGAATACTAACAGGAATGCTAATAAGCTTCAACAGACTTGTTTTTTTTTATACATGGAAGTAAGATAAAATATTTGAAGCAGAACTGCATGAATGTTTACAATGGCAACCCACATGCAGTTCTACCAATCATATTTTATCTATTACTTATAAAACAAAATGAAAGCCACTGAAAGCCATTTGTATATTATAATTACCTTCCAGTTTGATTCCCACTCTCTTAAATAAATTACAAGCACCAGAATTTCACATAAATATAGAAACAAGAACAGGAACCATAACTTTGGAGATAATTGCTGGATCCACCTGAAACAATAAAGGACAGCTAAGGCGAGGTGACTAAGGTGTAGTTCAAATGCTAAACTTCTCAAGGCTGTCAGGCAGTAGAGTCTAGATTCCATCATTAGGTCAAAAGGAGATTGGGCACCTTCTTGAGAATTATATAACATCATGTCAACAATAACGTTTTTTGTTATGATTGAAAAATCTACACTATATTTTTAATACATATTTTTAAGCGCTAAAGGAAAATCTAAAAGTCCCCATCCATAATCAAACTAGTGTCACTTCATGTATAATTCTCAATAAGGTGTCCAAACTCCTTTTGAGCTAGGAATCTACAGTAGACTCTACCCTCTCAGTAACTGTGGCAATGTCCCTGTGTCTTTTACATGTATATGTACTGTAAAAGTGGAGCACTTGCAAATGGATGAACTCACTTCTTCAAGAAAACAAGTTACAGGACTGGTGTACATGCAGCATTGTTACATTAGGTGAAAGAAGGTTGTACATGATTGTATGCAGATTGATTGGATTTCTTGCAATTTACATGTACATGTAAGTAAAAATCAACAAATAAAATAGTGTACAGTTGAACCTCGATTATCCAGACTTTTTTCTCTGGTCCCAATCTTTTCATGAATATTAATTACTTGCGATCTTGGAAACTCGAAGTCGCAACTAACATGCTTCAACATTTCAGACCATTGTAAATACACCAAACGTAAGCTTTTACATGTATTTGTAAATAAATACAGGATGTGTGCATACATGTATCCATGCAAGAATGATTTCAACAATTTTATATTAGATCAAAGTTTCCTTGTACTGCATTTCTTTTGTTTACATTTTTTCTCATTAATATTCATATGTTCGATTATCCAGATCTTCAATTATCCGGACTATTCACCGAAGTCCCAATGAATCTGGATAATCGAGGTTCAACTGTACACCCTTTTCCTGATGAAACCTTGAAAATGTTTTTCAACTTTCATAAGGATAAGGCATTATAACCTAAATATTTTTTCAATATGTTTGTTTAAGGAGGCAAAAGTTCAAGTAATTCTCTTGGATTCCTTACCATGATCGAAAGAAAGGAAAAAGAAGAACTCGGATTACACCTTTCTGTGTAACAGCAAACCAAGTATGAACTGGTTTTGTCTTAGGGAATGTTGAGCCTGCAAAAAAAACATAAATTAAGTTAATCTTCTGAAAAGGGTATTGGAAAAATTTTACTAAGAAGCTAGAACAATGTAAATTCAATTTCGCTCAGTTGAATTTGTTACAGTAACACAATTACAGGGCAAGAAAACAATTTAACCTTGCCCTTAAGTTTTACTTGCCCAGACAAGTTTGTATAAATGGTTACTTAAGTTTAGTTCACAGACAGCTTGTCCGTATCCTGACCCGTCAGGCAAGTGACTGGGGAAAGTTACTTGCCCGACATAAAAGTCTACTTCTCCTGGACGACTGAACTGGACTTTTTTCAAGCCCTGAATTTGTAGATACACCATTTCTGAAAAATTCAATGTGACTGTCTCCTTAAAAAATAAGGAGGGGAGGGGAGAGGGGGGGGGGGGGGTGTTAAAGAGACTATCTCAAGTGGCTATTTTTTAATAAAATTATTTAAAATTTAAAGCTGCTATAGGGATATAGATGTACTTAATTTTGAGAGCAAAAATGTACTTGCCCAAGCTCAAAATTACTCTTACAGAAAGAAAGACTTATTTAAACATCTGGTGCTGACATCTATTCATGAATGTATAAACAGGAAATATTTTACCTGAAAACTCCAGGTTTATCTACTAACTAACAAGGCTGTCACTAAGATTTCAAGTTGCTGGGTAAATGCAATTAGTAGGTGGGGAATCAAACAGCTGGGGAGTTCTTTTGGTTCTATTTTCCTTCTATTTTCCTATGAACAAAGTAGCTGGGGGTCATGCTCATAGTAGCCAGGGGAAATCCCCGGCCCCCGGCCCTTAGTGACAGCCCTGAACTAAGGATTTTCTAACATTTTAACAAAGACCAGGAGGGGTTTTTTATTATTAAGACAAATAAATTTAATATTCCTTGTCAAAAGCAAACAAAGTTTATCGTTACAAATAAGGATTTGTTAACCCAATGACATCTCAAATGCCCAAAACCACCTGTGACAGAACCACAGTCATTCTATCATTTGTGGGGGAGATCTTTTGTAACTTTAAACTCGCACAGAAGGAAGAAATCGTTCAAAAAGTGTCCAAATGAGAGAGATCTCGTGAATTGGGCCAGAGTTACCAGCCAAAAACCTGTCAGATTTGACTGACAAAATCAAAGCAAAATCTGGTTTTCCTTCACAACAGCTTGCCACATCTTTTTTAAAAATTTAACCTTCTTCAGCATTTTCTGGGAAACTTTCGCTACATAACTTACATCTACTGAAAGGCCAACAACGAGGAGGGAAAAATGGAGTAAGAATGAAATTTAAGGAACAGGGAATAAAACAAAGAAAGAGGAAAGTCAAGCTTATTATGCTTTTTCAAAATTTTGCTTTGTGTGCATACACGAAACCAAAAGTCAATTATTTATGTGACCCAGAAAGGAAAGGAAGCTTCATTTTCATGTTGCAAACAATGTTTTGAACAGTTTGCTTCTAATTTGCCTCCACAGCAGTCAGAAAACAGCTTTTGTGGCTTCAAATTGTCATTTTCTGAGAAATTTTTTAGGAGTCAATGGGTTAAAAATGTGATTGTTGTTCATGATTGTTTGTAAGATAGATAAAAGCTATTTTTCACTTGTCTCACGATGGAGTCACTTTGAGATGTCGATAATGGCATTTTGACTGCTATCTACATTGTAGTCTTCATCAGGCGATAAGGTTGATTGCAGATTATGTGTCACTTGATGTAGCAGGTTGGTTGGTGCATTTTAATCCTCAATAATTACTCCAACTAGATGTTGTTCCCTAGTTGGTCCGATTTTTTATCAATCAGCTGTTGTGTTCTTGATTGTACGCATCCATACTTCAGGAATTTCAATTCCACTATCTCTATTGATGTTATTAGGATGAAGTCTTACACTGTATGTGGATGGCCTCTTTAACCCTACGGGTGTACCAGTGTGGGTCACAGTCAATAAACTTAACCTTGTTCCCAAAAGGAAGGTGCATGGTTTTGTTAGCCTGTTGCAAAACTAGGAAGGTTTGGGTACAAGCAAGCTGTATGTCTCTGTCATGTTCTTTCAAATCCTTTCATGTATGGATCTCCCTGTTTCCCCAATCACTTTGCCGCCTTCGCAACAAATCTCATAGATGACAATGCAATCAACATCTGAAAGTGACTCCATCATGAGACAAATGAATATTAAGCTTTCATCTTAATAAGGACTTCTATTCATATTGGAGAGCAAGCATGTACATCACAAAAAAGTAACAGTCCATTCCAACCAGTTTTGTTAACGTTCTACTGTATACATGTGCTAGACCTGGTGCTAAACATGTATAAAAAATGTTTTAAAACACTATATAATCAATATAGTTCTTAGTCACAGAAACAAACAAAAGGTACAGAATACAGAACTTTGTAACTGTATTCGGATGTTTTTAGTGCATACCGATTACAAGATCAACATCTATAAGCTCCGGCTTGAGTCCACCAGGCTTCTTGAGAACATGAATAAAACCCTGCAGGATAAACAAAATAATGAAATATTACAAGAAAGCTGTAGTAATCACAGAATAAAGGGTGCATTTGACATGTTGATCGACCCACCAAAAAGCTCAACATTTCCTGGCTGTAAGACACAGGGTACCCAACACCAGCAGGGGAAAGCAGATTAATATGCATTCTACTATCCATTGAGGGCAATAAAAAATGATTAATATTTTTCAAACTAATTAGAAACCATCACTTCAAATAATAAAAGAAAAGAACTGAATGCACATCAAACTACTGTACTACAAACTGCTTGCTACATGTAGCTTACAGGCCATTACAAAACATTAACAAGTCTCAAGTCAGCTTAGACAATCTGAATACACCGAATGCAAATATGGCCGTCAGGCAATTTTTTGTTTGGCCAAGTTTTCAGAGAAATTAATGATATCATGTAAACAAGTGCTGCTAAGTGTATCATCTTGTAAAGTTTGAGTGTTTTTTGTTTAACGCTTGCAAAGTTATGGCTCACTGAAATTTTAAGCATTTGTATGAGAAAAGACATTCTATCCTGACTAGCCTCGCTTTCATGTTTTCCCCAAAATTTGATTGCCTATAACTTCTTCTAAAATAAGAATATGGCCTTGAAAATGCACACAATGACTTATTTTGACCTGATCTTAATCATTATTCAATTGTTTTTCTTTTCTTGAGAACCTGTCCAAACAAAAAATTGCTGGGCGGCCATATTTGCATTCGGTCTATATTAATAATAAAAAGCTTCTAATTAGAAAGACAATAGATTGTATATTATTTACCGTTTCCTGCTCTTGTTCTTCAAATGTTCTTTCCCATGATGCTTTATCGTATTTGCCAAGCTAGAAAAAGAAAACAAAAATGTAAGATTAAAGAGTGCTTTAAGTGATGATCCGCATAAGAAGAAAAGTGCTGAACGGCAATGCACGATGGAATGTCAACTTTTTTCATTGTAAGTTACAATTAGTGATCTCATTGGCCTACAGACTCAAAAACTGCTAAAAAGTTAAGGTGCAAGGTGCATTTTGTCTATTTTTTTTAAGGTTTTAAGTAATTTGAGACCCAGTTGCACAACATGCAATTTTTAAAAGATACTGTATTTGGGGAACTTCATCAAATAAGCAAAAAATTTTATTATATCTCTCAGTTAGTACGCGCACTATGATTAGTCAATTTTCCGGTCCGTAATTTACAGTATGGACCGCAAAATTTGAGAGTCCCACATCAGTCTAGCCTCTGCTAACAAACGTTGTTTTCTACATTAAAAATTATCCAGAGAAAATGTATGGAGCTAAATGGGTTAACATATCAGGTTACAAAAACTCTCTTCGATGAAATTAGCTATAACTTTAGCAAAAAAAAAAGCATTGACAATTTTCTGAGTATAAAGCTTCCATGCTTGTTGTTTTGGTGTTTAGCTTTTAGGCTGTAAGTTGTAAAAACTCGAGTAACTTTAACTTTAACAATTTAATTCAGCATTGAAAAAAGAGTACCTTTCTTTGTAAGAAAACTTCTCCATAAAAAACATAAAGCTACAAAACAACTTGAAACGGCTTCCATCGTTTGTTGTTGTTTGTCTGTTGTTCATTGTAAAGTGCAAGTTTGCTGAGTCTGAGGTTCAGAAAGTTACATGTAGTTCAAGTGTGGTTTTTCATTCCTTTAATTCTCAAGAGTGCCAAAAACCAATATGCAAGAAAAATCTCAAATTTCATTTTGTAAAATAATGAAAAACAAATTTTATCATCATCGATGCTAAAGTGCTGTTCACAAAGAGGTTTCATTTGAATGGTCACACCAAAGGATTTTATTTTAGACTCAACAGTTACAACTACAGTCGAACCTCCTGTAAGCGGACACCCTTGAAACCAACCTCAGACCTGTTAAGTGTCCACTTACGGGAGGTTTTAAAAAAAAAATTTTGCACTCGAGGCTGATAATGCACCAGTACATGTCTTTTAAAGCTTTTAAGACCACTTGTAAGACCCGGTAATTGCCCAATTTTGATATATTAAAATTCAACTTGAAACAAAAGACATCACTACGAGGCTTAGGGGAATAAACCATATAAATCCCTACTACCATTCCCCTAAGCCTCATAGTGATGTCTTTTGTTTCAAGTTGAATTTTAGTATATCGAAATTGGGCAATTTCCAGGTCTTTTGAGAAATGGCCCAGGTCTGTACAAATTTTTCTTTTGATGAACATCTAGATGTGCTGCCTCCAGAATCATTGCTTGCTCTCTTAAGAGTGGGAGTTTTAGTTGTTTGATTTGAACCCTGCTCAGATGATTCAGCTGCTTTTGAGGATAGAAATGCTCTCATATCCAAGCATGGCATCGTAAATTTGCATTTCTAGATGGCGGACGTTTGCTTTTTGCTAGCTTTGCATCATGGGTATACGACTTGGCCCCATGCTCCCCGGTCACGCAAAATCAAGATGGCGGCAAATAAACGCGAAACTGAAAACCGAATTAAGAAATATTTTTCTGATATAGAATTACTTTTCTTTCTTTTATTCATGCCAGTTGTTAATGAGGAAAAATGTTGAAAACATTTGAAGGCTTATGTTATTTATAGAGGTGAAAATTAAGTAGCCAAGATGGCTAGTAAATGAGCAAAATCCACTAGCCAAAATTCAAAATCTACTGATATTTGGCTAGTAGACCACCGCCAAGTTCGAGCCCTGCTACTTTGTTAGAAATTTGCTTGATATCGTTTACTATCCACTTACGAGAGATTATGTTAGACTCTGTGGACCCTGAATACAGCTGCAGTTGTCCATGTCCGCTTATGGAAGGTTAACAATTGTTTTGCGCTGTTTGCGCTCGGAGTGGACTGAGACTGAATTAAGCTACAAGTCACGTGACTAAGACCTTGTTTTCGCCATGTTTGCATGAAAGCTTTATATTTTGTTGAAGCACGTAAATTTGAACGCTGTTAAATCTTCATCGTAAGCTAGGATTAAGTTGTGTTTACGGTTTTTCGTGCTAGTTATTTACCCTACGACAAATAGTAAGTACTGTTACATTTTTGCCTCTTGCACGACTCTTGTTTACCCGTTCGTTCGGTGCTTTCACTGTGAACTTTTCTACATGTAGCATGCATTCTGTTGTTTTGTTTAGGTAATTCGAACTTACATCATGTAGTTTGGTACTATGGACTGTGAATAAAAAACTGGCACGAAACAACAATGTAGTGTTGGAGAGGATAAATGAGGAAGTGGAAGTGAAAACAGACAGCTATTTGGAAGAATCCAACGCGGCTAAAGCACAGGAAATGGAATTAAAAATTCGTAAGGAGACGGAGGAAGCGGAGATAAAGGTAACGCGAATTAGCAGAAATTGCTAAGGAGGAAGAAAATGAGAAAGCTAGACTTAAAGCAAAGGAACGGATAGAAGAATTGTTAGCTCGAAGAGACCAGGAGGAAATTAAAATCCAGACGTCAATTGAGACCATCCAAAATCTTATAGCAACTGCGAGTGCTACAACCGCTGAGCATCTTGTTGGTGCAGTTAAGGACGCCCGGAAAAGACTGGATATTAGGATGTCTGCCTGCGAGAAGGCGCAAGAAGAGTACATGAGATCTCTTACCAGCAAAGACGCAATGGAAAGCGAGTCGCAATGGATTGCAACCATCCTCGAAAAGTACTACAAGATTTGTGACAGGGCGGAGATCTTTATCAGCCAAAACAGTCCAGAGGATAAATCAGCTGCTGCACTCTATGAAAAGCCCGTTCCATCCAGTGGAATCAGACTCGAGAAAATAAAATTTGACCCATTTAAAGGAGACTTAAGAAAGTACCCGAAATTTAAAGAGGAATTTTTAAAGCACATTAAACCGCTCTACAAGCCTAGTGAGGAAGCATTTGTATTACGGCACTACCTATCTAATGAAGTAAGAGATGAAGTAGAGGGTTTAGGAGAAAACATCGAACGAATATGGGAGCGACTCGACGAGAAATATGGAGATGAGGGCAAGCTGGTGGACGCCATAATGTCGGAGATAAAGAAGCTGAAAAGGAGTGTAGATGCAGACCCTAAAGGAACGCTTGAGATGATAAATGTGATCGAAAGAGCGCACAGAGATCTGAAGAGTCTGAGCCTCGAAAAAGAAATCAGTAACTCCACCATTGTCAGTATGATTGAAGAAAAGCTACCGGAATCCATTGAGAAGGAGTGGATAAAGATTGTTACCAGCAAGACACAACCTGGGATCGCAAGGCAAGACGTTGATGCGGCCGAACGATTCTGGATCAGGGATGCGCAAGAGTCGATCGCTAAGGACGTCCAAGAGGGCAAGTTTATTAGACTCTGTCCGAAGTATAAGGATGGCTTGATTGTAGTAGGTGGCAGAGCTCAACGCTGGATGCAGGCGACGTGGAACAGGCAGGAATTCATCCTTCTCCCCTTCAGTCACCGTCTATCGCAACTGATAGCTGAAGATGAACACAGGAAGGGTGGACACCTTGGCGTTGCCGCTACTGTTGCTAGAATCCGATGTCGTTTCTGGATTACTAATCTCCAAAGGATAGTCAAAAGCATTTGTCACAAGTGCGTCATATGCAAGAGGAAATTCCAAAGATTGAGTGGCCAGGTTATGAGTAGTCTGCCCTTGGAGCGACTGCAGCCTTCGCCGCCATTCTATACAGTCGGAATAGATTTCTTCGGGCCATTTACCATCAAGGGAGAGGTGCAGAAGAGAGTTCGCGGAAAATGCTATGGAGTGACCTTTGTCTGTTTCTCCTCTCGTGCAGTGCATGTCGATGTCAGCAAGGATTACTCGACTGATTCCTTCCTTCAAGTGATGCGGCGGTTCTCAAGTATCAGAGGCTAGCCTAAGAAGATCCACAGCGATTGTGGCACCCAACTCGTGGCTGCATCTAAAGAGTTAAAGGATGCTATCAGCGGGCTAGACCAGAGCGAACTCCAGGCATTCGGCGTGAAGCATAAGATGGAATGGAGTTTTACTCCAGGTGATGCTCCCTGGATGAACGGCGTAACAGAAGCATTGGTGAAATCCATCAAGAAAGCGCTAAATGCGGCCGTTGGAGATCAAGTTATGAGTTTTAGCGAGTTGCAAACCGTGATGTTTGAAGCAGCGCAGCTTGTTAATCAAAGGCCGATTGGTAGTCACCCAACCCATCCAGACGATGGATGGGTTGGGTGACTACGGGTTGGATGATGGATGGGTTGTCCGAATGATCTGCTACTCGGCAGAGCTTCTCCTGACGTGCCACAGGGACCATTTAAGCAAAGAGTTGGGGACAGATACAAGCTTGACTTCATCCAGCGTGTTGTTCAGAGCTTCTGGGAAAAGTGGACCCGCGATTACTTCCCGGGACTAATCGTACGATTGAAATGGCACGTGGAAAGGAGGAACGTCAAGGAAGGGGACGTCGTTTTGATCCAAGACAGCAACGCTCTTCGAGGTGTTTGGAGGATCGGCATCGTTACTGAAGTCCATCCCAGCCACGACAACAAAGTTCGCCGGGTCACTGTATCGTACAAGAACCGGTGTCAGGGCGACACTGCAAAGTACACAAGCGTTGAAAGAGCGGTTCACAGACTCATAGTACTTGTCCCAGTTGTTGATGACGACTGAATGCTGACGTCACGAGCTTGAAGCTTTTTGGTTGCGTGGAGTGTTTCGCGCTGTTTGCGCTCGGAGTGGACTGAGACTGAATTAAGCTACAAGTCACGTGACTAAGACCTTGTTTTCGTCATGTTTGCATGAAAGCTTTATATTTTGCTGAAGCACGTAAATTTGAACACTGTTAAATCTTCATCGTAAGCTAGGATTAAGTTGTGTTTACGGTTTTTCGTGCTAGTTATTTACCCTACGACAAATAGTAAGTACTGTTACATTTTTGCCTCTTGCACGACTCTTGTTTACCCGTTCGTTCGGTGCTTTCACTGTGAACTTTTCTACATGTAGCATGCATTCTGTTGTTTTGTTTAGGTAATTCGAACTTACATCATGTAGTTTGGTACTATGGACTGTGAATAAAAAACTGGCACGAAACAACAATGTAGTGTTGGAGAGGATAAATTGCTGGGACCGCGGTTTGGTGTCCACTTATAGGCAGGGCTCGAAATTCTCAATCGCAATTTGCGAGTAATTTCTAAAATTTAGTCGCAAAAAAAAAGCTAACTACTACTACCGGAACCGGATATGAGAAACGAGAAATGCACAAATGCGCCCAATACAGGCGCAATTTCGAGCCATAGCTGCTAGGAGGTGTCCGCTTTCGGGAGGTGTCCATTAGTGGAGGTTTGACTGTACACTACATGTCTACATAAATGATTCTGGAAGTGAAAAGGTTAATGTATGGCTGAGAGCACCCTTTCCTTTTTGGTTTAGAGTTCTCTCTGTACCATCTTTGGGACTGGAAATATGAGTGTCATGAACTGACAGTATCAGAGTACAAAGTCATAGGAGCTGAGGCTTAAATATTCCTCAATGACGGCATTAGACCTTGTAAAGGTAGAGTCCGTGCAACCAACCTTGTCATCAATAAAAACAGTGAAAATGTCAGTTTCTGTTTTGTTTTAAAACCTCTTGGGCACTGCTGTTTGAAATAATTTCACATCCCTTTCCCAGCTGGCAATCTTTTTCCTGCCACATGTGCAGACCCATAGATGTTTATGCTTTTTAGTTACTCTTCCCAGTACCCTGCAACACCCACAAATGTTTTGGCCGCCTTTGTGATTTACATGATTCTGTGAGTCCACTTTAAATGCATCGCGTGGTGTATTTGTCTGTGCCACATGAATGTCAAGTCACATGTATATTTGAGTTGAAACACTGTAGATAGAAGTGGGATTGCGGATGCAAAAAGGATCGTCACGTAATGTACCATGTGATGCATTTGAAACAGAGTTGTGGCATCGCAATTGCTGAAGACGACCATAAAATTTGTGGGTGCTGCGGTTTACAGGGAAGAGTACAATAGTATTAATTATGCTTGAATTATTTCACTGAATAAAATTCCCAAAAGAGCGGGTGCCTAGCTCATAAATAAATAAATTGAACCCTCTTGGACCCATAAGTATCATGTTGGTGTCACGCTGTCAGTTTTATAAATTATGCAGTTACTGTATAACCACAGAATTTTATCTATGGTAATTACTTTAAGCTTATAAAATACAATTTTATCTAATTATTATTGGTATAACATTGTTTTCATTTTTCTAATCTCCTTGCAGAAAGCCAGCTGTTGCAATGATGTATTTTATGATACTGTGATAAAAGCAGCACAAATACATGCTAGCTTTATATTTTTATTTTTATATGAAAGAACGAGTTGACATTAAAATTTGAATAGATATTAACATTTCCAACACTCTAGATGGATGTTAACATGTATTTCCGCAGATTTTCGTTCCCTAGAGTTTAGAGAAATTCTAGTTGAGAATTTTAACAGGAACCTTCAAACCACAGCAGACTAAAAAGATATATATGCATTATTTTATCCCATGCGATGTTGTTCTAAGAAACGAAACACCAGAATATATTGTTGCATTTGGGAATTGATTTATTGTGTAAAACAACTTAACCAAATATTAAGCTTATTAAAATCTGGACAGATTGATTGTATTTTTTATAACTATAGTGCTTTCTATTTACTCTTACCTACAGTCCCTCAATAAAGCATTAAAATCTAATTACTGCCTGTCTTTAAGTAAATAAAATCCAAAGAAGTTCGAACAAAAGCTTTAGTATCCATTAAGTTATATTGAAATCATTTCACATAGAAATTAAATTAGTCGTTTTCGAGCTGGGTTTTAAGTGGCTTGTATAAGATTACTCAAAATGCAGATTAGTCCTAATACGTGTTTAAGATCTGAGGGAAAATCTTTCATTTCTTCAATCTATGAAAATAACTATAGGAAAGCTTATGGTTGAGAACAAACTGTAAGATGCTATAACCAGGATGAGAAATGAATAAAAATTGCGATCTTCAAAGTCGAAATGAAAGCATTTACAGTCCAAAATTAACAAAACTGCGCGGAGAGTAAATATTGAATTAACTGTCATTCCACGGGAACTACATGTGCATGGACTTTGACATTTATTAGCCCATGCAGCCCTTTGGTTAAAATATCAAGGAATAAAAATAGATCTTACCTTTTCCTGAAACCAGGATATGCTTTGGTCAAAAGCCATTCAACTCTCGAGCCACCGAGAGAGAGAAATCGCAAGCTTTGATGCCGGCTGGCCGCTAATATGTCAAAACAACAGACGTTCTCACGTGTACCAGCCAGCGAGCGAAAACTATGGCATTTCCTTCGTAATTCACGTCACGGAGACAACTGCTTTCAAATCGCCAATCGATGATAATTTTTCTCAAGATTTAAACCGTGTTTCAGCGCCTAGAAAATGAAAAGATGCGAAAATCACCTTCGCTTGCCTTCGCTTGTTGTTTGACGAGTATTTTTTGTCAGCCAATCTTTGATTTGTCGCGCGGGCTCATCACGAGAAAAACCATTAGTTCCCAGGATTCTCTCTTTGGGTGAACCATTAGATTTTTGAGGGTGAGGGGTGGGATAAAAATATATATACATATACTGTTTGAAAAAATATCTTGCAACTGCGAAAGCCAGACTTCGGGCTTTTTCTTTTTAGCAAAAAAAAAACAAAACAAAACAGCAACGACAAAGCTAAAGGAAAAAATTTCGAGCAAAGACCACATCAAGCATCCCCCGCCCCTCCCCAAAAGAAGTCTAATGGTTCGTCCCTTGTCCCCGCTTTGCCGGAAGTAACGTTAAGGTCGCGGGGGAGAGGTTCCGCTTATCAGACGAGTGTGCACGAAGTGCAACGGATGATACCGAAAATGCGCGAAATATTCACGAACAGGCTCTGTAATGTTTCTGCATCAATAATTGTACGTGCAAAGCGCTGTCTGATAAAATGCACTATTTTTCAACGCATTGTTCTTTCTGCATTAAGTGTTAACAATAGCCCGTGGATTAAAATTAGCAAAATTACCATAAATATATATTTTTTGCATTCGTGTTTGCTCGGGAAGCCTTCGGAAGCGTAAAAACAAGCAATTTTGCGTCCAAGAATTCAGCGCGGATTAGATAGAGAATTTCATGAGTTGACACTGCAGGGAGGTAAACTAGGTGTATTGTAGACTGTCATATCTGACTCAAAATTTTTAATTAGGCGTTCCAAGGGAAGATAGAAATGAGGCTTCAAATTCTAACAGGGACAACTTTACTCCTTTAAAAGCTAACAATTTTTAGTTAAAGTTGAAATAAAAAAATTGGAGTCAGATATGACACAATAGACGTTTTGACGGATCAGTGAGTGGTGAAATCCAATTGTTTTGTGTTCTTCTCATGCGAGGAGCAAACTTGGACACAAAACCACGTTTTAAGAAAAAATAACTTTAGTGGCTTACTGTATTGCCGCAAAGCGCGATCCCTTCAATAAAAAAAAAAAAACAATCCTTATGCACTTCCATTATTCTCCAATATCTCTGTTAAATGTTAGCGAAATCGGCTTTCAAACGTTCATGATATAACGTTTTTCAAAGTGACACCCCTGCTAAAATTTTGCCTTGTGAATTTATTCATGACCAGGTATCCCCCCGCGACCTTAATTTTGAGAAAGGGAAACACGATTGAAGTTTGATTCGGTTTTTTAGAAACAAAAACACATCTTTTTTAACAAACATAGGGATGGCCGTACTGTTTGAAATTGCTTCCTCCGTAGCTAAGTCCGTGACTAACGCCATTACCGGAAAATTTGAAGTTAATAAAAAACACTACTAACAGGCCACTCCGAAAAATACCATAATAATATTTTATGTGCAGGGTCAGCCTCACCGGGGTGTAATTATTCAAGTCTCCTTTGTTAGAATGGCACAATGGCATTCAGAGTACATAGCAGGAATGCTAGGACGTAGCATTGTGTGTTCGTACACAAATGTGCACCGTGTACAAATTGCCAAGAAATTGGAGCATAGCACGTGCAGTTCGTGCTGAAAACAAAAAAAATCGGAAAAATCAGGATTACATCAAGCACCACCCAAATCTGCACTTTAAAGAGTATTATGGTATTTTTAATAATTTCTGGAGTGAGGAATTCACATCCATTTTCCCCATTTTTGGGGCTTCTTGCGTCATTGTGAAATGTGCTATATGAGCCGGGACGTACCATAATTTGTATCCTTAAAATGAGAATCGAGTATTGTCGTAAACCGAATCAGTTTCCAGTTTTCTTACGTTATTATCTGGCAACTCCCCCACAATCTCTTACAACACTCACTTGCGTCGAGGCTTACGATGCAACTTATGTTGTAGGCGGACTCTTTAAGGTCTAAACAAGGAATATTATTTCTGTTTTTATGACGCCATATTAGACAGATGATTTAAAATTGCATTCTTTTTTATTTGACAAGTCCTTGTCCAACTATATATTTTGGGGAAGAAAAATTATACAAGAAATAAAAGTTGTCTTCAAACGTTTTGTAATAAAAGTCCAGAAAGCGCAATATTTTTTCTCTCGAACCATGGTCGATAAAGACACAGTTTTATATATATCATCCTTCTGATTAAAACTATTACAGCATCATAAATGATTACTTTCTTTGAGAGTTAAGGATAACTTACATCTTGCTTCAGAGCTTTTGCTTTAACCATAATAAAAAATTTTTTTGCAAAAATATCTCCTTTGTCTAGTTTCATTGTTACTTCATTAGCTTACTACTACAAACTGCTTAGCCCCAGTTTTTTAAAGCCCATTGTGTTATATTTAACCCATGATATCAAAACAACTAATAACATCTTTTTGCATGCAGTTTCTTGTTAACTTTCCAGATATCTTTCTCAGATATCTCCATATATCTCTCCAGTAACAAGATCGTGAAACACTGAACTTGAAGTTTATGCAGCACGTCTGCTTTTCTACTCTGGATCCACATTTTATTGCTGGATTGACCATTGAAAATCAACCTGTCGGTCTCGAAAATCAAAGTGGCAATCCCTTCTATTTTTAGTATCACTTTTAGAAAAATAAACGACATTTAATTTTGCAAAAATAGAAACCTAAACCATGGAGACGTTGATAAAGTTTTTAAAGTACTGCACTGGTATCTTGAAAAAAAATCGGTTTATTATTCTTGTTGGTGTTCGTGTCCGAGCTAAAAGGTACTGAGGCATAATTATAGCACAGCATTTTCCCTGTAGCATAGCCTATTTAGTTTAAAACCTTATTCATGAAGAAAAGCACAGCAGATGTCGCTACAACTATAAAATTAAAGTGCACCTAACCCTAAAATTTGTTTTTTGCTTAATCAACTCTATGTACGTTGAAAAGTTGAATAGTTTAATATTTGTTTTTAACGTCGCGTTAGTGAGTTAGGCCCGGTTCAAACGTCGAACTTCACATGTGCCGAACCTAATGCAAATGAGAAAAATCTATTGTTCTTGCTCATTTGCATTAGATTCGGCACATGTGAAGTTCGACGTTTGAACCGGGCCTTATAGAGATTTGAATTTACAAAATGCTAATTAGATGACGTCAATTCGGGATTTTGCCATTATTTCTACGTCAATTAACAATACGCAGTATACAACTTAAGGAAGATCAATTTGAGAAATACCAATATATTCGTAAAAAATATTACTTGGAGGTAAAAACAAGTAGTTGTATAATAAATGATTCCCGAATTTACGTCATCTAATTAGCATTTTGTAAATTCAAATCTCTATAACTCACTAACGCGACGTTAAAAACAAAAAAAATTAACTATTCAACTTTTCAACGTACATAGAGTTGATTAAGCAGAAAAATTTTGGGGTTAGGTGCACTTTAAAAGATCAATTATTTTTATAATTATAATGAACACTTTTTTCTATATCTTCCATTGTAAAATACCAAAATAAGTTGGTTTGGACTCTTCACCCCTCCCCCCTGGATCCATTTGTGGCTGCTCAAAACGTAAGACTGAACTTCCTTAACTCACAAGTGACATCACAGCCTGTCGTGAGTTCCTTCTGAGACAAATCAATCACCGCTGTCCCGATCAGACGATTGCGGGAGCGCCCAAAAGTGAAGCCGTGATCGCTTTTCACAGCGACGTCTATCTTCATGGTTCGCAGTTGATCGAGGCCAAGGATGTATTCAAAGGTCTCGTTGAATACTCCGTCCAAGGTCCCGTTAAGCTCCTTAGTGACTCGCCGGGTGCGTTTGGAGCGGTCTGGTAACAAGTACAGACGGACCAGCGGATTGGTCTTGTTGGGTGGATCATGTGAAACAAGGTCTTTGACGCTTTTCACATTGACATAAAGACGATTCTTCAAATGACTGTACCTGGAAAATATAAGAATGTCAGTTTATTTCCCTCCAAAAATTACTTCAGGTAGTTTATACATCCGGAACCTTCCGGATGGCTGCCGCATCCGGGTGATATGGCTGTGCGCATGCCCAGGGTATTGGCTACGGCGCGGTGTGGTCAGCGGTTGAAACACGTGACGCAATTTTTACAAAGTCGCCGTGTAGCTCTGGGGACGAGATGCGGTGCAGTGTGACTCTTACAGATATAGAAGTCACATGACGATAGATAAAAGGCTACCGTGACTTTTTAAAATCGATACGATATGAACATGACATTTAACTATTATGGCGCGAAAGCGCGCGTGATATCGCCCAACTCTTAGCCGACAAGTCCGTAGGCCGAGTCGACTAAAATTAGGCGATATCACGCAAGCTTGAGCGCTATAATAGTTTTATTATTCAACACATTGATAACAAAGCACAGTTTGAAGAAAAAATATCGAGGCCAGTCCGTCATTTTTGCATTCTCTTGTCAAAATGTGAAATTTACCGCCATCGTTGGATATACGTCGTGTAGACTTAGCGTATATCGATAACTTTTTTACCATATTTGGGCAGTGTATCAATGTGTTGAATTATAATTACCGATATTTTGCGTTAGGGTCCAGTCTTTCAAACAAATACGGTAACTGAATAAGATGATAGTTCCTGTTTGTTTTAACGATGGAAAAAAAACTCTGTGTTACGCATCTCATTGTCTCTCCTTCTGCTATACATAAAACACTCTCTGGTGTTTGATATACTTGGCTGTAACTTCAGAACTGTGTTGGGTAAAAAGTACAAACCACATGCGATACGCGACGACACGATGGTAATCTGGCAATGCAATACTGGCAACTTTTAACTTTAACTTTTTCTTTCTTTCTGGACTCATACAGTCCAGAGGGAATGGCACGAACAAGGCTCATGGATCCCATGCGAGGTGCCATCCCTTCCCAATCCCACAACCCGCAAGGTTGACCACACCACCGGGGTCTACGCCCCCTACGCTTTTCGAAAAGTGATGTGGGATCTTTAACGTCCCACAAGAACAGATCAGAGAGTGCTGTGAGACGGGGCCTGTTTTCTTCCTAAAACGCTTCAGAAGTAGATTTTAGGTGTCACAGTGTTGTTATAATGTGCATTCCATGTAAGAAAATACACTGAAAGTAAGTTAGTTTCACGTTTTCTTAAAACAGACTTGTGGTTTCTATTTTTTACCCGACAATGTTTCTGCGATTAAGGGGATGTTATCTTTACTGCACTCCTAAAAACCACCTACTTTAAGTGTAGATCAACGTGTCCTTTACTGGTCAAGTCTTCAGAAGAATCCTGGTGACTGTCTGTTCCATATACGCTTCCGTCGTATACACTTCCGGCGTCCGAATCTCTATCGCGCTCCTCTTTCTCTTCCGGTTGTTCATCTGGGCTTACTCCGCTTATTACAACAGTTGGTATTGGAGTGGACTGCGGGACAGAATCAACCTCTGTGACTCCAGTTTTCGAGCTACAAAACAAATTTGTATTAATGAGATCGACTGATAATGAAACGTTGTTAGAATGGTTTTGCCCTATGAATATGTCACTAATGAAAACCAGGCTTAAAGTAACATCCTCTGGCTAATCGAATAACTGAACGCATTAAACCCTGTAATTAACCAAAACTCAAAACGAATACTTATAGTCAGCGCCAAGAGCGGGAAAACGCCCCTGATTGGTTCAGGCGACAGCATATTTGCTGTAAATGGTCGAGAAATGATGTATGAGATTTCTAAATCGCAACGTCAACCAAGTCAAAAGCTTACCAATCAGTGTTGTCTGTATAAAAGAAGCAAAAACATTAAATATTTTTATGCGCGAAACGAAACACGCGAGTGTCGAAATCTCACGCACGTGTCGTTTGTCGCGTTTTACGCCACTCGTTGTCAACTTTTGAAACTGCCTGTAGTTTGCAATGTTCGTAACGGTAATCCTAGTCTCCTACGCTCATGACGCATCACTGCACTCCACTACCCGTTGCGTAAGAGATTACAGTAATCCTTTCACGCCCAGAATTAAACCTCGCTTCGCTTCATCTCAGTTCCTTCTGTAGTTGAATTCCCGCTGTGATTTTGAAAGCTAATGAGCGGTGCTCTTTTGTAGCTCTCCTGTGTCAGCGCTGACCCCGGAAAACCCGCAAACTCTGGAGAGGAGTTGGGGCGGGGGATAATGTGGAGGATGGGGGATGGGGGATGGGGGGGGGGGAGATGGGGTTTAGGGGGAGGGAGCGAAGGGTGAAGAATCCGTCTTTTGCACCTTCGCGTTCAGACGATTTGCCCTATACATAGCGCCCCATTGAACCAGTTGCACAGAAGAAAGTACAGCCGAACATCCCTTAAGCGACCGTCCTAAATACCAAACCAAGGTGGTCGATTACGAGGTCAGACCACATGTAGAGATCTTAACTTTGAAGCATATGAACCTGTAGTCCACTCTTTTATACACAAACGAACGTCTAATGTTTGGGAAGAGACTGAGCTGGGACTGCACGTTCTTATTCTGTGGCGATTTGAGCCTGAAAACGTTCATAGCACGTTCTTAGTTCTAAATGAAAGGAAAGAAATAAAGGTGAAGTTCTACAAATTTGTCACTTATTAGACATGCTTGCTATTATAATATGGAAAAGACTTAGGCCCCGTCCACACTAATCCGTTTTCAAACGAAAACGGAGCTGTTTTGCTCCGTTTTCAAAAAGATTTGCGTCCACACTTATCGTTTTCGTATCGTTTTCGCCCGTCCACATTACAACGCCGTATTGTTTTGAAAACGCTTTGATACCCGAAGTGCGCATGCTCAAATGAACTCTACGCATGCGCATTTCAATATATCGGCCCGCGAAATTGGCGCCATTCTTGATTCTTTGTTGTTGAGTGTTGTTTTGGTTTAGAATTCTTCGATATTTTCCTTCTAAACGATGCCAAGAACAGCTGGAAAGCAACCAAAACCTAAAACAGACTGTTTCACATGGACTGACGATGAAGTCGCGCTACTTCTGAAAGTCACAAACGAATACAAAGTGCAGAAAAGCACCGAGAGTGTAGACTGGGAGTCAGTCCAGTCGAAGTATGGCGACATCTTAGATATGTTTCACGGTCGAGTGGTCTGGCTATTTTGATGACGAAACCGTTTTCAGATAGCATCGTTTTCTCCGTCCACACCAGAAAACAGCGTTTTCAAAAAGCATCGTTTTCAAATCGCTCCACTCTGGAGAGCGTTTTCGAATCGCTCCGTTTTCAGTGATCGTTTTCGGCGTTGTAGTGTGGACGATAACCGTATCCGGAGCAAAACAGCTCCGTTTTCGTTTGAAAACGGATTAGTGTGGACGGGGCCTTATACACGCGTTTTTGAGCTCATTGTTAACATGGTAAATAGAGACGTTCTTTGCTAAATCTCAGCTTGGGTACGTCATAAACTTTTGGCCAATCTCAACTTCAATGTTCTTATAAAAAAGGTTCTTATATATAAAAAAATGAGTGTACAAATTTCCGTACAGAAAGTATCTATTTGCGCAAAATACTACATCATACAAAAATTCTGATGCATTGTAGGAAAGTTTCGTTTTATCCGAATTGTACTGCATCACATCGTCCAACGCTTGAAATCGCGCATATGTTTAGAAATGATTCAAATTTGCCTGGTTGGTAAGCAAATATTACCCGTCAGTCAGGCAGCTAGACAATCAGATCAAGTAACAAAACCTGCTCTCCGTCACGCAAAAAAGCGGCATTGATATAGGCCTTTCCTAATCTTTAATGTCCAGGTTTGCCTCACGTTGACGTAATACATTCAATTATTTTAGTCTCCTATGTTCGGTAGCGCAATGGCCAACCTGTGCTTACGATCGGCATGTTCTGAAATCAAAGAAACCCAAGACATTACTTGTGACTTATGAACTCTAAACACAAGAGACCCATCGCACCGGTATTTTTATATACGCAACTACAGTGTTAGATGCATGGAACGTGCCAAGGACAAAGGACATTAAAAATGCATACCTTCTGAATACAGGCAAAACCTGTGTTAAAAATATATTATGGTATTTTTAGAAAACTTAAGACCTATCGCACAACAAGAAAATCTCCACTAACAAATCGACAAAGCAAAACATATGCGACGTTAGTTATACAAAAAAATTGTCAAATGTATTAAAGGACTGAAGTTTATCGCAAATGTTCTTTAGGTTGCAAGAAATTCCTGGGGAAAAAAATGTTTTTTTTTTCGTGTAGATACCATGCAGCTCTTTACAACCTCTAATATTTTATCGGATCTGGGTGTCACGCAGCTCTAATATTTTCAGGGTGAGGGTCCAATTTTGAATTGTTTGTTCTATTGTTTTCTTAGCAAATCAGAGAAGACCTTGTACTTTTCGTCACGCTCGCAGAAAAGAAACAAATTGCACGAAATGGCATTTCAAGGGTGTAAGAGGCGGGATTTTTTTCGCGCAAATTGTATGTCGCAATTTGGTTGCCTACTACATCAACGCTTATTAATTAGCATTGAGAAAGAATTTAAACGCCGAACGAAAAGCAGATTAATGCAGGGTTAGCGCGCGTTGTTACAGCATTAATAAAGTAATAGTTAGAATAAAAAATATTAGCCGCGGGTTACGGGTTAAGTTTACTTAGCTGTAGGTCGACATAAGACAGCAAGCTCCCAAAGACCGCGACCTTTCTTGTGGTTAAGTCAGCCATCTTACAAATGAGTATGCGAACAATCACTCGGCACGAAATATAGTGTTTATACGAGAAACAAAAAAACAGAATCCAATGTCAATTACATAATAACTGAAGATAATTCTGATTGCTCAATTGCTATTAACTATAATTATACCACTAAACCACACAGAAAATGAAGTTATTATATAAATGCAATATACCACACATTTCTACGGTTTATTGGGATATTGGAATAACAATCGAAAAGCTTGTAAATCACTCGCATTCGGCTCGTGACTTACAATCTTTTCTCATGTTCTTCCAACATCCCGCGTGGTTTATAGACAAATTCGGCTAACGCATTGTTGTACCCAATTCAAACCTTTTGGGATTAGAACTCTTTGTTCGTCATATTTCCATATCAACGAAGCATTGACATGGAAATTATATGGAAATATTGTGAACAAAGAATCTTATTCCCAGAAGGTTTAATTGGGTAAAACAATGCGTTAGCCGAATTTGTCTATTACACCCAAAACCATAGAAATGTGGTCTATTCTCTATTTTCGATTGCCCATTATACACTTTGTTTGCCCCCCAAATTTTGCATAAACTATTGTTTGTAAATGCTCTTGGGAGGACTGCATATTCCCAAGAGCATTTCAAAACAATAGTTTATGCAAAATTTGAGGGGCAAACAAAATGTATTATGGGCAATTCGAAAATAGAGAATTGCTTAAATAATTTCCATAAACAAAAAAATAGGTTTTGACAACTTGAGATACCAAGTCAATTTGTCAAACTCTGCGGGAAAATTTTACATTCCAATGTTGTAGCTTTCAAATTTGAACACAAAAATATTTTTCCTAGTATTTCATAGTCTCCTCAGCCGTTATTTCTGTCGTCACGTAACGCTCCTTTCCACTGTAAATAACAGCTGTGAAGGAGACTAGGTATTTCAGGCTTACATAATTTTTAAGATTTCAAATTCTAAAGAAATCATGCGACATCAGATTTCGCGTTTTTCCATATGAACACTTCATTTCATGCCCTGTGAGTGCGCGCAAAACTACCCCAATTAAATTAACGCCAAGACAGAACAAACAAGAAGAGGAATATTAAAATCATTAATTTAATGAGCATTTCATTACAGCAAGTGTCTACAATTCAGCCATGCAATTAGCCAATGGCGGATATTATCGAGGGGCCGGGGGGGGGGGGGGGGGGGGGGTCCATTATCGTGCCAAAATATTGATCGAAAATGTTTTTCAATCTCTAAAATTTTTACTCCTTCCCCCCTTGTTCATTCCGCTCCACTCCGCCCCCAATCCCCAACCACAACTTACTGTTTATCAGCTCTTATAGCTTGGTTACAAACGTTCTCTTAATAGCCAACGTAGAAGTTACCTTATAAAAGAATAAATACGAATTTAACCCACGGCTTATTTTATGGACCATTTCAAGAATTTCCTTGTAGTGCAAGTGCTTAAAGTTCAGAAACAACTTTTGAATATGTCCACTCCAATCTGACCAGTGACCAGTTAATATGTTTTGTTTACAAACACACAATATACATAGAAACTTGGGTTGCAAGATCGTCTAGGAATTTTTTTTTTTAAACCTCGCATGAAACTATAGGCCAAGTTTGTTTATAACTTAAAAAAAAAAACATCTGCATGTGAAAACATGCCCTGTTGTCTTCACAAAACGATCCTAGACAACCTTACAAGTTAAGCTTTTTTGGACTTCCCAAAGTTTCTGATTTTTTCAGTATTTTCTACTGATTTCTTCTTATTGATCCTAGAATTTCCATTTTTTTTAATTATCTATTTTCCCAAAAATTTCATTATGAAAATATTTCAGTTTAATCGGTTACAAAAATATTGGTTTTTAAATTCATCAGTTTTTTTTGCCATACGAAAAGTATCAAAAGAAAAAAGAAACAGCTCCATCATTGCTTTACCTCGTTTCGCTTGATTTGAAGATCCTTAGAGTAAAACGGCAAGTCAAGGTAGTCTTTTCCCCTGATTTTTCCAGTGGAAATGCCTCTTCCATGGTCAGCGCGTTCTTGTTCAGCAAACTGCGAATATTGAAGGACATTCGGCCCAGCATTTTGGTTCCCTTGGCTTCAATGACTTTCACTTCCGCTTCCTGTCCCTCGGGATCACCTACGAGGAAGCGCAGGGCATGTTTCCACTCTGTCTTCTCTCCAGTACATTGGAAGGTCTGAAGGGTGGTCTTTCCGACTGTGATCTCGCAGAACACGCTTCGTAGGGATTCCTTCTCACCGCTGGTGACTGGCAGAGCATGTGCTGAGATGGGCTTCACAATAAGTGCCGCCACGGAAAGACCCTTTTCTGGGGGCTCCGCCAGATCAGAGACTGAGGAGCTGAGCGGGAACCACAGAAGCTGGAGATGCATCCTGCCTTGTTTTACCCCCTCCAGAGGCAGCCAGAGATCCCTGGATCCCGTCTCTACTGTGGACGCAATGTCGGTGTCCAGTGAGCCGATCTTGCTGTCTTTGGACGAGGTGTCTTCATCGTAGATCTGTGCTTCCACTTGCTGCCCTTCGCAGTTGTCCACGAATGCTTCAAAGGTCTCGTTCCAAACAGGGTTGAGGTCATTGTCGATTACTTTTGTGCGGAAACTTTGAGCGCCCACGCGAATCACAGCATAAGGATCGGATTTTCCTTTCTTTACGAGACCTATGTCCTTTGCGATCAAGTTCTTCGCTTCCACGACTTTCACACGAAGAACCCCTTCAGGTATCGGGTACTGTAGATCGCTGGCGTCCACTCCAGCGGCGAGCGGAATGGCAATGCGGTTCGGCAAAACGACAAACGATGCGATAACATCATCCGTGATTCGGCGGAGGGAGCTCTTGAGCCCGGGTAAATCGAGAACATTCAGCAAATTTGTTAAGTCAAATTTTAGCTTGGGTCGGTTCAGGAAAAACACAGTTACCCCGCCAATGGGATTGTATTCAGCAACCAGGGGTTTGAAAATAACCCTGAGAATTCCGCGCAGTTCGATATTCGACAAACCGAGCGTGACTTTCTTCACCGCTAGCTTAATCGTCGCGTCGCCATTGTAACATAAATCCATGTCGAAGATAAATTCAGATTTCTTGTGATCCTCCTTGCTCTCATAGGACTTCACATTTGCAACGTATGGAGGCTTGTTTCCGAGGTCGATAGTCTCAAAATACAAAGTGTTCAATGCTTTCGGCATATTCTTCTGCATTTCTGGCTCGACGCTTTCTTTGAGGATTTTGTAAACCATTTCACCCACGTATGGCCACATTTGATCGATGATGCGGTTAACCCACTCCGCTTGCTCTTTTTCAGGAAAATACACCCAGGACGGCAGGTTCTCAATCTTGTCGATAAAGGAAGACTTGAGAGCTTTCTCCATTCGCTGTCTTCGCTTGTTCTTCTCGTCCATTTGATACTCCCAGCTCACAAAGATCAAAAGTATCATTATGATCCATGCGAAGCTAAAATGAAAATGGCCGACCAGCCACAGAGACAACGTGAGACCGAAATACAGGAGCAATTCCTTGGTTTGGTCGCGAGAAATGTGCTGCAAATTGTGCCAAATTCTCTTGTATGCTGGTTTCGGAGCGGCTGTTATCGTCTCAGCGCTGTCCGCCATTTTTCAAATCAAATTATTCGTGTCTTGAAAGTTCTCGTGCAGAGACAAAGGCGAGATTTCAAACGCGAATATTAACTCTTGAGCGGATTTGTTATCTCCTCAGAACTTGAAATAACTTTCCAAAATGAAGAAACAACCACAAGTCCGCGCTCAATAAGCCCTGAGTGTGGACATGTAGGGCTCTGAAGACCTCGCTGGCAGCAGGGCAGATATGCAGCAAACAATTTTCGCTTGCTAGGGACACGTATACGCCCTTGTGATGTCCAGACGAGAAATAACATTTATGGATATTTATATTCTGTTCATGGGTCATTACCATGGTCGGTCGGATTAAGTCCATTGTTTTTATTAAAATAAATCAATAATTAGCCAATCAGCTATCGCGGTTGCCCCTAATTAAAACGCTGAATGACACGTAGCTTCGTTTTGAAATAGGCTCTTGGGAGAGTGCATTGACACGTTGCGTCTTTCGAAAATCGAATTGTTTACAGAAATATTTAAACTGAATTATTCGTGAAATGTTACATCTAGAGAATTCTTACACTTAAGTCTGACGAAACTCTGCTCAGTGTCCAAAGAGCGTGACAAATTTCGATCAAACATTTTGATAGAAAGAATCAGTCGGAGTCACCGGAACCACAGGCGGCCCAAGCTCACTGTTAGATAACCGGGACGTGATCCTGGTAAACACTCGTTTCCAAATCTCAAACTGACCTTTCCTTTTCACTTACATGAAGTAAAACCTATTTCGCACTTAGAGCAAACTTAGAAAAAAAGATCAGTATAGTGTATGCCTCGAACCCGAGTCGTTCGCTTCAAAACTAATATCCTTATCCACTATACCAACGAGGATTAGCTGCCGGGAGATATAATTTTTAACCTATTTTATTTTAACCTATTTAATTTTTGCCCATAAAAAATGAAAGCTAACCGTTTGCAAATCAGAGCTTAACCCTAAACACTGTAGATCAATGCTAAACCCCAAAACGCTACTCTTTGCTCAACCGGAGCTCTGTTCTCTCAGTTCTCCGGGTTCTCTGTGCAATAAATGGGCCCGGGGGGGGGGGGGGGGGGTACTCAACAGGGTTTTGTACGGGGATGCTCCGCCCCGAGGTCCAAACCCTTACCCTTTCATATACCGTTTTTGACAGAAAAGGTACCCCTTTCATATACCTTTCATTGAAAATGGCACCCCTTTCACATACCTTTCATTGAAAATGGTACCCCTTTCATATAGCCTTTACGTGCGTCTGTTTGATATATTTTGAAAGGCCCTTTTGATAATACTTAAATGGCAGTTTTCCCTACCTTTTTTATGCTTCAACGGCGTGTTTTCGCTACCCTTTCCTATTCTTCGTGAAATCCCTTCCCTTTCATATACTTCAACTCGTAAAATCCCGACCCTTTCATATACCTCCAGCCTCAAAAAGGTACCCCTTTCGGGCGGAGCATCCCCGTATAGCCCATTATAGGGAGTACCCCCCCCCCCCCCGGGTAAATGGGTTCTGTTCTCGTGTACGTCAGTACTACGCGGGACTACGGTATAACAATAAAATATACTACGTTGTGTAAAACCCCATAAGGTGTCCAAGGTTAGTTTGAGAGACGTGTTAACCCGTGATCCTTGCTGTATGAGCGATATTGTGTTACAAAGATTCGATTTATGTAAAGGTTTGTGTGGAAACGCAACGGTTCCACTGCTAAAAGAACGTATTTCTTGTGGCAGTGGAACACCGAAATAACGATAACTTGCCGAAATCGCATTAAACCCGGCGTTAAATCGCCCCGAGGAGCAGGAAAATAACAAAGAATGCAACACAGCAACAGGGTAAGTCAATTTTATTCACATAACATTCCAATTTTTAAGCTTTGAAGCAAAACCGTAATCGAATCTTTGTAACACAATAGCGCTCATGAAGCAAGGGTCACGTCCAGGTTATCTAATAGTGAGCTTGGGCCGCCTGTGCTGGAACGTTGACCCAAGACCCTGAATGAGGAGTACATGAGAGACTTAGTTCAAGTTGTTTTTGTTTATGTATTCATGTATTATGTTTGTCGATAATAGTCTGTTTACATTTTCTCTTTGCTTCAAGAAAGACAAAGAAAGGTGCGAAAAAAGGAGGGCTTCATAATCATAGACATCATACAGGATTTCTTTTCTCGGGGGCTTTTCTGCTTCGTACCGCCAGTGTCAAATAAAGAAAGTTTATAGAAAAGGTGTTTTTCGTGATATATTCTCACCGGGGCTACCAACTAACAATGCCTCAGGATGTAATATTAAGATATGGGATAGGCCAGCCCGAGGCGGTAGTGAGTAGGTAGCTCCCTGGAGCGTGCGCTATCATCGCTGCGGGGAGGAGGGAGGGGCGTACTTAACTAATCCTCCCCGAGCGCCATGAAAGGACTTTTGAGGTTATGAAGGACTGATCGCACCAGAATAAGATTATATAGCCAACAACGTGCCGGAGGTTGCGCAACCCATTCCCACGCTACTAATCTTGGGGTTTAAAGTGACGTAATATGTTGAACTTCGCCATTGTTTGAAGGAATCCCCGGTGAGAATAGTTAGCACATTCTATCCCTGTAAGAGAGCCGAAAAGGGCCAGGGTCTTCTCCCCTCTCCGCTGGCCTTTCTTTTCGCCACTAACCAGGGAGGCCTGTTCACAGGCTAGCCACGTGCGCGCGCAGAAACAACTTATCTCCTCCCCATTCTTCTCTCGGCATCGCTTCTTGCAGATGGTATTTCTTTTCGCCCTTTCCACAACCAGAAGGCCTTTCACAGTCTAGCGGCTCCACACACGATACCCACTAGCTACGCAGGTTGCAGACTCTGAAGTCAACACATACATTACTTCAGTCTTTCATGTTTGACTACAGAAATCGAAAAGTCGCTTACCGTTGCATGGCCTTGATATATATTTAAAGCAAGCAATCTAAGGCTGACTATACAACAACCTCGTTCCCAGGGCTTTTCCCTTCGCCGCCCCTCTCTCGAAGGGAAAAGCCCTGGGAACGAGGTTGACTTTTCTCTATTTTCGAATTGCCCATAATACACTTTGTTTGCCCCCCAAATTTTGCATAAAGTATTGTTTGTAAATGCTCTAGGGAGGACTGCATATTCCCAAGAGCATTTCAAAACAATAGTTTATGCAAAATTTGGGGGCAAACAAAGTGTATTATGGGCAATTCGAAAATAGAGAATACAACTGGGATTGGGGTACATTCTATCCAATATTTCGTCAGGCACGGCTTGACTTCTTACCCCGGCAAGGAATAAAATGACTACAAAAAAACGTTACAATTAAAATCGCCAAGAAACAACATAATATAACTTAATTCCCAGTCAGACTTTCTTGATAAGTGATTTCGTGATTCATAAAATTTGCTGACCAGATCCACCCGGATTTTAAGGGCTCACTGACGTATATTTTCGGACCTGTTGCTAGGGACAGTAATGGCTATTTATTTTTATTAATTTTAATCGTTTACATACGGTCAAATCTTCAACTCAGTCCTAAACCCAAAAATGACGTCATCGAGCCACGTCCATGATCACGTGACCAATAACGAAAGAGTCTAAAATTTTTGATGTGTCGCATTTTATCGGAAAATTGTTGACGGTGTTATGGTATTTATTCATTTTCCTATCATCGTGAGTATGGATTTCGTTTTAATTTGAAAAATAGATTTTTTAAAGAGATTTAAAATGTTGATTTGTCCATAAAAATTGTATTGAAAATGATTTCAATAGACACATACTTAGTTATATTCCATATCCAGGTTAGATAAATGTAACATTGAAAAATAATGAAACAAGTTAGGGACCGCCAAGAATTTAGGATTTTTCTGCAAACCGGAAGCAATCTGAAACGAGGGTACTGGGAACGAGGTTGAACCGGAAGTCATTTTATCAACGCACGCGCTATTCGTCTGTCCAGAGATCTGTGCTTCAGTGGGTTCTCGCGGGGTTTTTCTGATTGCCTGCCGAAATGCCTACGTCATTTACCGGAAATTATTTTTCACCTCCTTAGCAACGCGCGAGAAATCCGTCCGCGAGCCCTTAGTTTGTCCGTTGTCCCTTGCAGATATTTCCAAAGGCGCACCATATAACCATATTACATTTGTTAGAGCAGTGCTAGTTTTCAATAGGCCATTTCCGAGTTGCTTTTTGTCTCGCTATCAAAGCGAGGCTTGATGCACAACCTTTCATATGAAAATTAGTTTTCATTCACATGTAAATAAAACTAATTTTCACATGAAAGGTTGTGCACCAAGCCTCACTCTGATAATGAGACAAAAAGCGACTCGGAAGTGCATGGCCTATTAAGAGTCCAATAAACCCAAACCAATGTAATCACTTTGTCCAATCACAAGAGACGCAGACAATCCAATGAACCAATCAGAATCGAAGCCGATACATGTAACCGCCACCAAGCGCGTGCAAGCAAGTGACCTTGTTATGGTTTTACTTCTGGGCCTACAATAAGGACGATTAGCGTTAATCCAGGGTTAATTACCATGACAACTCATATGTTCTGTTGACAGTTAATCCAGGATTAGTGCTAATCAGGCTTTGAACAACTCGGCTCTGATGGTTAGATAAGAAAGTGGCGCGAAATTTTATGAGCCTGCGTGACCAGGCTTTTCCAACGAAAGCAAGCGAAATTAAGAAGCCGCGAGAAGAGAGGGATATGAACTTCGCTTGCTTTCGTCGACCGCTTTCGTCCCGGTTTTCCTTCGCTGCTTGCCTTCTGAAAAGCCTGGCCACGCGGGCTAGAAAGTTTTTAGCCAATCACAAAGCATAGCAATCGACACTCAATTGAAAAGCGCTCGATTGGTCGTTGATTTTGACCATGTGATGACGTAAATCGTGGTAAATAAGAGTCCACACCACGGAAAACCGGTGTAAATTTGTTTTTTTACAACAATATTTAGAAAAAAACACAAGGAAAAATCGAAGTCTTGTTACAAAACCTGACAGCAAAGAAAGGCAAGCGTTGTCTATAACTTTATCGCAATCTGATTGGTGTTTTTCAAGTGCACGTGATGTTAGCGTCAGCACCGTTGTCTGGACTCTCATTTACCACTCACGTCGACCAATCAGATTGCGAGTTTAGCGGCAACTGTGGTAAAATTCGGAATTCAGTTGAATCTCGAAAACTCAAACCCTCGATAACTCGAACCTCTCGCTAACTCGAACTAAACTTTTTCCCTTGGCTAACGATTGCTTGCAAATTTACCCTCGATAACTCGAACCTTCGATATCTCGAACCAAATTTCCCTCTCCCCTGGAGGTTCGAGTTATCGGGATTCCACTGAAAAGTTACTTATTTTTTGGTAAACTTAATATATAATATGGAGCCCCGGTTTACGGACACTCATTCTCTATTACAGAATTACAACTTCTTATTACAGAAAGTTTTCTAGGTCCCGGAATTGTTGAATCCTAAACATTTTCTCCTAAATTATAGCTGCGGTTGGCGCGGTTTCAAATTTTATCTTGGTATAATTCGAAATAACAATAGCGACGTTATTTCGAATTTATCCTGGAAAAAGTTGAAACATGTACTGAACCGCAGCTAATAGTCGCGGTTACACTTTAATTCGAAATAACAATAGCCGCTGTACGCTTAATTTGAATTAACAATAGCCGCTGCACGCTTAATTGTTTTCTCAAATTTACACAGTTAAATGTTCAAACGTGTACTGAATACAGTGGAACCTCGATAAAACGAAGTGCCAAGGGACTGGGGAAATTGGTTCGTTATATCGGTTCGAAAACCTCGTTATAATGAATTTGCTGAAAAACAACCAAAATGTTCGTTATCATCGAGGTATAGTTAATAATTGTTTTGTAATTTGCACTTTAATGCCTGTATGAAGACCTATGAAGCTACAGTACACTATAGGGAAGATATCAATGACGTCACCATGCAATTGTTTTTAATGTGCCAACCAGAGCCTTATTGGCTGCCGAAACAAAGGGTTCTTTTGTTCCAGTGGTTGGCACATTTGAATAACAAAAACAATGTTTGTAAACAGATAGTAGAATAATTTTCATTGTCATGCTGCACCTCTATGGCACACGCGAGGGTACTAAGACATGGGGCGAAAATAATTTCCGCGCATGCGAAGAAGTGCAGCATGCGGAGGTTTCCGTCGCTGAGGGGAGGAGGGAGGGGCAAAAAAGGACACCTCTGAAGAGACCTCTCGGGGCATGAACGCAAAATGAGAGCGATCTCAAGTCGGGAGGGCGTATAAATACTAAGCGAAATACCCAAAGGCATTACAACGGTCTCAGGAGGGGAAATGTGCTAATTTATGTAGCGCGTGCGGCCATTACGGCGCAAACATAGCAATGAAAATAGTAACTAGGGAAATGGAAAACTGTACAGGTTATACCTTAGCCCTATAGCACACACTATTGGTCTGTTCCGCATTCATGTTTTGTCGCACGTTGACATTTATTCGTTATATCAGGGTAGATTTTACGTTTGGGCTACCAGATTGTGTTCGTTATAACGAGGATTTCGTTATATCGAGGTTCTGTTCCATACATTTTACTTGTAATTTTGCCGGGCTGAAGAATATCGTTCGTTATACCGACTTCGTTGTACAGAGGTTCGTTAAATCGAGGTTCCACTATAGCATGAAGCGACTGAAGGTAGTACTACTCCCCCTGACTGAATGGCATGCTGGTCTATCGCAGTTTCTCCTACCACTCTCAACCTCACAACAGCATGTACCCAGTACTCACCTATACGTACAGTTGAGTGGCGAGAGACAATGCGGAGCAACCACTCTTGGTTAAGGGTACTCACTCCTGGCAACACAACGGCAAAGCCAGGTCTTGAATCATCGACTTACAGCTAGTTGAACATAAACCTGCTGTGTATTATTAGTGCTAAAATGAAATCAATGGCAAAAAAGGGGGATAAATGTCTTTATCATCGGTGACGTAACCCCGTCACATGATGTTTACAGCTGTTTCGAGAAAGGTTGTCGGAAAAAAAGCGTAAAAGCGCACGCGGCAATCCAGAAAGGTATTGTGGGTAGTCATTCACGCTATATCCTAAAACCTCATTTATCCCAATAGGCCATTTCCGAGTTACGTTATATGCCTCGTTGTCAAAGCGAGGCTAGGTGCACAACCTTTCATATGAAGATGAGTTTTATTTGCATTTGAATAAAAATCCATTTTCATATGAAAGGTTGTGCACCTAGCATCGCTTTGACAACGAGGCATAACGTAACTCGGAAATGGCCTATTGCCCACCATCTAAGAACGTCCCTGTACGGACGAGGCATCGCGGGTTTCATGTATTTATTTGACTTGTTAAAATTCATTGATCATATCCCATATTATTTTTCGGGATTGCCGCGTGCACTTTTGCGCTTTTTTCCGACAACCTTTCTCGAAACAGCTGTATACACTGAATGCTTCATCAGTGGAGCGTTGGTATATATGTTGCGGTGCTTTCATTTATATTCATTCGTGTCTTACGACCGTCTATTCACCCTCTAAATTAAATACCCAATGATTAAGGTTTATTGTATTTACAAGCCATTATAAGAATTGGTACATTTATTGTATTAATATTATACATGCACATGTTCAGATTTTTGCTTAGCTTTATACTACATTAGTAGTTACTATCTAGTTTTATTATATTTATAATATAGAGGGCAAAATTACTGAATGCTGATTGGCTGACGAAGAGGGCATTTTTTCTTAATTGAGGGCAAAATTACTCGCTCCTGATTGGTCGAGCATCAAATTTTCTCACTTGTGATTGGTTGAGCGCGTCGTCGTTGCATTCAGTTCGCTCGGCGGGATTTTGAAGAAAATTTTCAAACGGAGCTTTCGCATGTTTCGCCGGAGATTTTGTTATAAAAATGGAATGAAATCGGAAGATACCTAAGAAAGGAATTCTACAGTTGAATTACAGCATTTTACGCGAAACAGGAAGCGATTATTTGTGTCAAATCTTGGATTAACTAGACGCCTGCAGGCCAGTTTGCGACGTTGAAGATCTAGAAGAAATTCATTCATGGCGACAAAAGCTGGTTTTAAAGTTCCATCACTTCATTGAAAAAATGCGGATTTCTGCGGACCTAAAGAAAAGAACTTTGACGTATTTTGCTGAAAGGAAAAATATACGTTTAACAGGAGAACGAATAAGACTAAAAGACGTGAAAGAAAGCAATTAAATCGCCAAACGTGCAAGCAAGTTTGAACTCTCGCCATTTGTTGTTGTTATCAAAGCGGCAAAAACTTCAAAACACAGGTACGCTAAAATAAAACTTGCTTTGTTTTTGTCGTAAAGTGTCTATGTTTTCTAGATGTACATAGCAGACAAATGTATCTTGACCGAATAGAAATTTATTTAACCATAGTGAGTTGAAAAGTTTTTCTTGTCAGTTTGCGAGAGAGTATTTTTTTTGGTTTGAAGTCCGAGTGACTCTTAAAAAGTCTGAAACGTTTCCCTATAATTTTGCCCTCTATATTATAAACAAGTAATCGCATGTTCCCTCGTAAAATTAAGGATTAATATCACTTGTGTTTTCAGAAGCTGTAGAAATTGCCCTCGTCGCTTCGCGACTCGGGCAATTTCTACAGCTTCTGAAAACACGCGTGATATTAATCCTTAATTTTACTCGGGCCCATGCGATTACATATACAAACACCAATGAAATACCAGGTGAGCTGTCGCGCGCAAACATCATATCTTCACACGTGAGAATAACATGTTATATCTTCACACGTAAAAAGATCACCGTTGACACGTTGTTCTACTTTAGGACTTCAAAAAAATATTAAAGTGAAATGGTTTGATTTCATTGGTGTTTATATAATAAACAGAACATTACATGGCCGCTTGAAGATACGAAATTTCTCTTCTCGTGTTGAAAAATATTTCACGAGTGAGCGCAGCGAACGAGTGAAATATTTTTCAACACTCGAAGAGAAATTTCGTATCTTCGCGCGGCCATGTAATATCCTCTATGTTTGTTGCGTTTTCGTTATTTTGCGAATTAATTGTTTGTAAAATCTATCATCTTGTAGTTTTGATTGTAAAGACATAATAAAGAGGGTCGCATACGGCTCGTGTTGACACACCCCAATCGTGATTGCCTATTACATGATAAATGTTTTGTATTCGGTTGAGCGGGGCAGCGAATTAGAATGTATGGTGCTTTAATTAAGGTCAATAGATGAGTTTTATCAGTGGTAAAACGTGTCCCTAGTTACCCCATTTTTTATTATTACATATAAGATAAAAAAAAATGGAGAAGGGCAAGATATAGGTAAACTAATAATATGCCCCATAACAAGATTACAATTCTTTTTAAGAAAAAGAGAACAGACACTACTAAGAAAGGAACAAGGGGTGGCGAACGGTACCTTCAAAATTGTGGGTCTCGGAAAATTTTGGTCCGGTCTCGAAATCTCGGCAGTTTTTATTTGAAGTCTCAAAGTCTCGTTTGGCTGGTGCTTTTTCTGTCTCGGAGTCTCGGATTTCATCCTCAAGGTCTCGGATCGAGTCTCTTTTGTCAAGCATTCTCATTCTTCATCCTTGTTTGTTGTTTGATTGGTGAATCGGATATTTTTGGCACTGCATGACTGAGTCTCGGGCTCGGTTTTTTCCTGCATTGGGTCTCGGGCTCGGATTTTATAACGTATCTGCGGTCACGGTCTCGGATTTTGAAACAAGGGTCTCGGCGTCTCGGCGAGTCTCGGATTTACCATTGGCCACCCCTAGGAACAGAAACACGTTAAACACCTTTAATGATGAACAGCATCATTAAATGTGCACAAGCAAGTTACCAATTATAAAATAACAATTGCCAAAAGAAAACCACCTGTCTTATGAAATAGAATATTTAAACGTTTCCACGCGTGTTTATACAAGACCTTTTCACAAATCTCCTTTTTCCATATACTTGTTTGTCTAGCGAACATCTCGAGGCAAATATAATCAAAATACTGAGCCACCAGTCATTCAAACAATTCACAAAAAAACTAAACTTATATAAAAACAATAGCGTAGGAAATTACTGCGAAAGAGTTTGAATTCGAATAAGGTCATACTCGTGTTTTCGTCCACAGACTCAAAAGCTAGAACCGTATAAATAAGAGTTAAATATCTAACATTTCATCGATTTTACGACACTCTGACATCACTCTATATCTATGTTGTTCTACATCTTGAAAACGAACGTGTTTTGCACATGATATATAAAAACTCAAACGACGCATATTAAAAATTCATGGCTTTGAAAAAGTAAGAAAGAACCATTTATTGATCTCCACAATTCTGAAATTAATGTTAATGGTGAGGTGAGAGATCAATAGATTAAACGTGCTTGGTGATTGGTTGACAGTTAAAAAAAAGGCGTTGTAGACAAAAGATTATGTTTACGGGGAGTTTCATCTACATCTGGACACTTACTAAAATATACACATGGCAAATTATAAATAGATGCAAATTCGAGTGCTTTACAAGTAGTCGATTCCGACTTTTATTTTCGTTAGCATTGCTGACACGCGCTGAGTTACAGGTGGAGAAACTGAACGGGATATTTTTGTGGTAAGACGGTGAATACAGTACATAATTTCTGTAGGATTTTGATGTTTTTAATAAGAATATCTACTTAATATACTATATGCCAACTGTAGCTTTGTTGGACTTTTCGATTCCGGTTATAATTTCATTGCATTCGATGAAGAAATGATTTTATTCTTGATTTACTTTTGTAGACTACACAGAACGAACCTAAATAAGGAACATCATGGTGGATCCGGAAGACAACTCGATTTTACGCAAAATATCTCAAACCGTTTTTGGAAAAGATCGACGACTATTTCTCATTTATTTTCTCGTCGCTTCTATGCTGTGGTTGTTTGGGACATGGAATATTAGTTTTGCGTGGATTTTACTAGTTACTGCTTTCTATGTATTTGGAGAATATCGTACAGAAGTTAGTAAACGGAAGCGACGAAACTTTCGCGAAATGTCCAATGAATCGAATTTGTTCAAAATCAAAACATTTTCTGTACCCACAAAGTATCTATCAGGGAGCGAGAACGCAATATGGCTGAATGAAATAATTAATAGATTGTGGCCTTCCGTTGAGGGGATGACACGAAATATTATAAAAGACACCGTGGAACCAGAGATTCAAAAAAAACTTCCTGCAGCGTTAAAAACTTTGTATTTCGACAAAATCGAACTCGGCCAAAAACCACCGTTTCTCGGCAAT
>JAJGOT010000020.1:2805000-2986487 GCA_022457155.1 Cladopsammia gracilis
ACGTAGATACAAATTTAAAAGGTGTACTATATTTCGGCTGGCCAAACCAGCCTTCTTCAGGTACAATGAGGTATGTATTTTACCTCATTGTACCTGAAGAAGGCTGGTTTGGCCAGCCCAAATATAGTACACCTTTTAAATTTGTATCTACGTTGTATCGGTCTTTGCTTCTATAGTTTATTTCCTTGTTAAAGGGAACCTCCATTGTTATAACAAATTGACGTTAAATTGTTGGAAATAACGTCTAAATTTAATTTTTTGAAAAAAAAAGTGCAAATATAATTTTAGTGTATAAAAAAATGGATATGAATATCGCCTATTTTCATTTTTAAATATCCCGCGCGCCGCCATTTTGAATATTTATGACGTGTTACGTAACACGTCATAAATATTCAAAATGGTGGCGCGCGGGAAATTTTAAAGCGAAAATAGACGATATTCATATCCATTTTTTTGTACACTAAAATTATATTTGCACCTGCTTTCTAAAAAATTTTAATTTAGACTTTATTTCCAACAATTTAACGTCAATTTGTTATAACAATGGAGGTTCCCTTTAAACCAATCAGATCACTATTGATCCAACGTATACCAGCAGGATTGTCGTCCACGGTTACGTGCTTGAACTTCTCACCAATTGAATGAATTTGCTTAACAGACCTACTCGTATAAAATTTGGAATAGACAGTTGCATTTTAAATATTCATTTGCAATATTTTTAGACTAACAGACATTGGGGTCATATCCAGTAAGGAAGAACAAATTATCAAAATTAGGGTCGCCTTTCAGACATCTTATCTCGGAAAGAAGTCGTTGACCCCCTGACTTTTCTTGCATTTCTGACACGAGTAACTCATTACCTAGCTGTGGCAAAACTTTTATAATAAAATCAATGTTTGAAGATTTTTGCGCGAACGTCCTTAAACGACGATGTGACGCCGAAACCAGTCTCACAATGCAGTTACTTGGGGTTTCGACTGCTTACTGCTTTGTCGTCATCAGGCGATGAGGTCGATTGAGTATGCGTCACCATAAATTAGTATCACGATGGTCGAAAGTGATTGGTGGAACTCGATTCGCATTGCTGTATTTAGGTGAGAAACTGCGGTCCGCTGTAGTACCGTTCTCCTGTTGTTGTGTTTCTCGACCGTTTGTATCCACGCTTTAGGAATTTTGATTCCGTTATCCCTTACTATATACTGACTATACTGTAGATACCTGACGCTTGTACCGCGTGGCGGAGGGTCAAGCCCAAATCATACAGTCCAGAAGGACGTCAGACACCTTACTGAGATTTATATAAAGGAGTAACTGGTTTGCTTTCAGTTACAGTTAGGGGTGGCAGTTTATATGGTTAAATTTAGGACTAAGCAACCCGAGAAGCTAGGTGGTACAGTGGTACGGTAGGCTATGTAAGCCTAAGCCTAGCTGAGGTCACAGGTTCAATCCTGAGTGGGGATTTTAGATTTTCTTTTTTTGCACTTAAAAATTTATTGTGTCGACATTACGTTATATAAGTCTTAATAAGGTGTCTGACGTCCTTCTGGACGGTATGGTCGGTATGATTCGGGACAACCGTGGCGGAACGGAGAAGACCCTGGGGACGAGATTAATGATTAGTTTGATTCCAGGCCACCTTCCGTTGCGTGGAACGCCTGGTTGATTTCATTGTTGTTGCGAAGTAGTTGCAGTGTCATGATGGGTGGGTTGCGATTAGGCGTGAATTTCTGTTTTATTGTTGTTTTTATGCTTTCTGTAAAGCCTTGCACATCAAAAGATGCCTACACTGCTGCAGTATATGAACATGCTACCATCTTTACCGTGGGAAACAAGACATTCACACACCAAGAAGCCTTGCACATCATGAAGCAGAACTTGGCTGTGTTCCAGACGAAGGCTGAAATTGCGAAATCTAAGGGTGCTGAAATCATAGTGTTCCCAGAAGATGGGTTGTATGGATTTGACTACACACGCGAACAAATCTTTCCTTTTCTAGAAATCATTCCAAACCCATCCCAGCTACAGAAAAGCTGGAATCCATGTCGAGATCCGGATCGGTTTGAAAACACCGATGTCTTGAGAGAGTTGAGCTGCATTGCCCTTAACTCATCCATTGTAGTGGTTGCCAACATGGGAGATGTTCAGTACTGTGACAAATCGGATCCATACTGTCCCAAAGACGGCAGATACCAGTTTAATACTGATGTGGTATTCGAGTCAGACGGAACATTACTTGCTAAGTACCACAAACAGAATCTCTTTCATGAATTTCAGTTCAACACTCCAAAGAAAGCTGAAATCGTTATTTTTAAGACAGCCTTTGGCATTACATTTGGCGTGTTCACTTGTTTTGATATGTTGTTCCATGATCCAGCTATCACTCTTGTAGAGAAGTATGGCATTCGCAACATTGTATTCCCAACAGCATGGATGGATGGCTTTCCGATCTTGGCTTCAGTGGAGTACCAGCAGGCATGGTCAAGATTGACATGTGTCAATCTACTGGCAGCCAATCAGCATCAGCCCCTTGCAGATATGGTAGGGAGTGGAATTTACTCTTGTGGAGAACCTTTGTTGTATATCTATGATATGAAGACTTATGAAGGACATCTTCTGGTTGCCACATTACCAAATCTGGACCTACATCCAGAGCAATGCATGACGCAGACCTGCCAATCAAGTGATATGTCATTGAAATCTGTGCAAGATAACTTCAAACAATTGGGATTGCCATCTCAAAACAACAGTAAACCGTTTCATTCTAAGTTGATAAATGACATTTACACCTTTGTCAAACTTGAGGCTGTTGCTGGCAATGTTTCGGTTTGCTCTAATGATCTATGTTGTCATGCAAGTTACTCTGTAGACAGCCAGCAACCTTTCAAGGATGAGCTGTTTGCATTGGGGGCTTTCAGCGGTCACCACAACCCAGAGAACTACTTCATCCAAGTTTGTGTTTTGATAAAATGTGCCAGTATGCAGGAAGACTCGTGTGGGTCACCAACCCTTACTGCTGCAACCATGTTCAACTCATTTATGGTGATGGGGAATTTTTCATCAAAGGCTCACATATTTCCTGAAGTTCTGTCAAGTGATGTTAAACTCGTCTCAGCTAAGGCCATTTCCTCGTCCGGACCGAAAATGACAGTACAGTCATTCAACAAGCCTCTGCTGTCAGCTGTTCTGTTTGGCCGAATTTATGAGCTAGATCTTCCTGAAAATTAATTTTATGAGCACAACAACAGTTGAATGGAACTGGTCATTTTGCCTATGAGTCGTTTCGCCAACAGTCAGTTCATCTATCTCTTAGGTAAACATAATGTATGTGTATGTGTGTGTGTAATGTAGTTACCGGTAATGAACTAAAGTGCACAGTAGGTAGAACCTAGTGGAGAAGAAACAAGGAACTAACACATGTACATGTATTGTATACCTTGTTCTTTAAACACAAACCAAGAACGTGAGCCGTAGGCAAACTGACCATTGGCGAAACAACTCGTAGGCGAAATGACCATAAATCCAGTTGAACATCACTGTAAAGTTTTTGACTAAAACTAGTCCTCATTTCCCTTAGGTATAGTCAAGCTGGTTCAAGTTCACTCATTTGATCACCCACTCAATTATCCCTTAGAAAAATGACAGATTTATACTCATAGTCTATGTACATGTAGACACAATCCACACAGATTTCCAATGCAACTGTTAATAACCATTCAAAAACTGATTAATAATTCAAGAGCCCCAGACCCAATCAAATTAATGATAATGCATCATGTGTTTACACTTTCTATTGATAAAACACCCCTTATTAGTATTCTTTATATAAAGAATACTAATAAGGCTAAAAGAAAATTCTCCTTTACTGATTAGTAAAAGAATACTAATATGGGTAGTACTTATTCAGGATTCTGAGTACAACAATAGACCATTTTCGACATATTAAAATTCATACTTGGCCCCGAGGCTTGGGGGAATAAAACAAAAGAAATGAATAATTCAACGCTGAACCTCAATGTGATTTCTTTTGTTTTATTCCCCCGAGCCTTGGAGCCAAGTATGAATTTTAATATATCGAAAATGGTCTATTGGTGACGTTAATATTTTTGTTCAGTACTGTTTTGCAATATCTAGCGTCTTGCATAATATTTGGAACCTTCTCCAACAAAATAAGCAACCAACAGTTTAGCAAGTATAAGCCATTATTTGAATGAAACCAGTGCCCATGTGTAAAGAGATGCAAGCTGCTTATTTCTACTCATTCTCTACCACTGGAAAAAAATAGTCAGATGTTTTATCTACCGTGCCTGTCAACTTTGGTATAGCATTTTTCACTAGAACTTTAATATCCCAAAACTTTCAACAGGGGTCGGGAAGCCATGCTCACTTTGTCAAAGCCAGTCAGTATATTTTGTGGCACATGTGTTGTATGCTAATCAATCTACTTAATTTTCTCCTATGCAAATTTCTTCTTTGCACAAAAGCGCAATTGTTTGTGCTCCTTAGGGACATGCTTTTGGAGGAATGTATTTGAAGTCGTTCAAAATACTCACAGCACATATTTTATCAAGTCTAAAAATTCTCGGCTAAACCTCGAATTTTTAACCTTGATAACCTTGATCTAGACTCTGTTGTAAGGGAGAGGGAGTAAATAAGTTTGGGGGGGGGGGGGGGAGTGGAGTGAAAATGGTGATCCTTTGGGTCTTTTTTTGGCAAGATGGGGAGGGAATGTAGGGGCTCCCCTATATTTACTGTGACTAGTTTTGTAGCTGGTAATTTTAGGTAGCATTGCCCTTAATCCCTTTATCTAAATTTACAGTTTTCTGTTTCTAGTAATCAGGCGTGCGTTTCTGGAAGCTCCCGAAGACTTTTCGGGCCTGAAAGCAATATTTTAAATGTAGTTTCTACTAAACGAAAGGCGTTGAACTTTTTAGCCCACAAATCAGCTTAATAGTGTGCAGGATAATTTACATGTGACAAGCAGAGACAATAATTATTGTATCAGAACAAAGTAAAAAAAACAACAGTCTCACTTTCATTCAAGGGCCAAGGTACTAAGTGCACAACTGTAAATTGGTATACAGTGAACAATCTCTGAGCTGGACACATTCAGGACCAGCTCAAGCAGTCCACCTTTAAAAGAGTTAAGTTAAAGACAAACATGTAAAAATTCAGCCAGAACCAGCCAGCCACAGAACCACGGAAGTCTGCCTTTGAGAGGTGCCCACCTTTAAGGGAGTTTAGTTACAGACAAACAAGTGAAATTTGGCCAGAACCACAGACCTTAGAGAGGTGTCCACCTTTAAAGAGAGTTCAGTTACAGACAAACAAGCGAAGTTACGGCCAGAACTACCCAACCACAGATCTCTGCCTTAGGGAGGTGTTCACGTTACAGGAATGTCTGCTTTGAGAAAGTTAGCTGTATATTATATTGCCTTTTTGGGGGGTTACTTATGTTGCTGCTACAGAAGTTAACAGTGATTATATAGGCTTAGATACGTGTATGTAAAAAGCAGCCATTTTCCTGTTATAAAAGAAAGCCTAGCAAATGAAATGTTATGGGACATACAAAGCCACCTGTCAGGCCATTCAAAACAATGAAATACCAACAATAGGAAATCAATGATCTGGCTCATACACAATCCTCGGTAGGAAAAAAGATGGCGACTGGTACATTTACCCATAATTCTTAGCGCACAAAAACCTTAACAACGTTCATAAAAATGTAACGAAAAGTTATAAAATCTTCAAACCTGGTCTACACATTGTCCATAGTACTGGAACAAATGCTGTAAAAATTTGGCTTTCTTTGTGCCTTATGTGCTGTGTTAGGTCCGCAAGGTATTGTGGTAAAATGAACAGGCGCCATCTTTTTCCCTACGGTGGATTACGAGCTTGCTGAATGCACGTTATTGGTGCGCGCCGGTAATGTTCACACGCATGTGCGTGCATTTATCCGACGCGTTATATGCAAACATTTTGGTTCGCCTATCTCTGACCTGCACTGTAATATGTATGTTTGTATAAGCTGATTTAAAACAGCTATAAACTAATCAATTATAGTGGATGTTATATGATTGAGATGTTGTGAATAATGTCTGTGTCAAAGAAAATGTGTGATAGAATATGGAAGGTGTTTGCTAACTCAATGAATAATTTATTTGTTAATAAGAAAAGTTATACTTTCAGTTAAAACAGTATATCTGTTAGTTAATCCTTATTTTTGAGGGATAGCTGTTAATAAATAAATAGATACAAATTAAGTGTAGTTTTATATGTAATAAATGAAATTATCTTGACTCCACTGCAATCTGTAAGTTTTATACATTTAGATAGTAGCAGTTTATAGCCCTTTTTATTATCTTAATTTTAGCTGTGATTGCTCTAGACTCAAAAGTAGCTTGCTGGCCTTCATTGTCAAAGTATAAGCAGGCATAGAGTCTTCTCTTTATAATTTTTTACAATTTGGCAGAAATTATTGCATAAAAATGCAGAAATGCGGCGGCGGTTACCAAGGGAAGCCAGTGAGCGCTTCACCGTATTTATCTTAATTTTACCTTCATTTCTTTTTGAGGTGAAAAAAATAAGCACCAAATCTGGAAACAACCGAGTTTTCAGGACTCGTTGATAAAGTAAATGATTTTATAATGGGCAATAAGTTATATGATATAAATGACTGGCCTGAAGCATGCATTGTGAAACTGAAAAATGATGGTAGTAATTACTTTAGTGGAACAAACGAACGCGAAGCCTCGAATCGGTTGGGAAGCGGTTACACTAAAAAAGAGATAGAGGAATGGTGGGATATGATAGATGTTTTTTGTAGTCCAGTACTTGAAAATGAATCTTGAAAATGAATCTTGTTCAGTCAGGTCCTATTGTTCCCTCCATGGCAGGCTCTAATGACCGTATTATTTACTTCTAATTCAACCCTGTAAGTTACTTGTTTGCCGCGGACCCAGTAATGTCAAACGTTGTCTCGACCACCCCCACGGTGGTCATTGTTATGTTCCCAATTGACGTGTATTATGCCAGTGGCGAATATATGGAAAGGCGTGTTAAAAACGCAGATATTGTAATCGGTTGTTGGCTGTTCCACAAAAACAACAGATATTTTTTCCTGTCGAACCCTGACTCAAAGTGATCCGAACCGCCCCACGTGGGAACAAGAACGCTACATTGCAGCCATTAAAGAGTAAGGCCCCGTCCACACGTATCCGTTTTCGTTTGAAAACGCAAAAGTTTCTTTCCGTTTTTCAAAATCTTTCCGTCCACACGTAGCGTTTTCGAACCGTTTTTGCCTGTCCACACGTATACGCAAAAACGACTGAAAACGCTTCAAATGCCTCTAAAGAGCATGCGCACCACTGAGTTCCCAGAGTCATCGTTACCCTTGTCCAGCGGTGGAGCGGCTGACTGAAGCAAACGCATGCGCAGTGGACTGAATTCCACTTCTTGACGTCAGGACGAAGCAGAGGCTGACCTTCAGACTTGCGGTTACGGTGCATGCTTTCAATTCAAAGGGGATGTACTGCAATTACCACGACAAGTCTGTAATACTGAAGCATGGATAGAAAAGTATTCTGTGGTCAGAACTGAGATGAAATAATGGAATGATGCCTCGCATTCCCTTTCTTATATGTGATAAAGTTTCTGCCATGATAAAAACGTGTGAAAACATGGCACTACGGTTGTGTATTATACTCAGTTATAAAGAAATGTCCGAGGTGTGTAGCCTGTTCGAGGCGTTAAGATTGCAGGCACTGGGGAGCAGTTAAAAACTGGCACGCGAAACGACTGGGGAGAAGGGTCCCTCGCCTCGCTCTCTTTCGCGCCCAGGCTCCCCGGTCAGCACTCGCGATATTTTTTCCTTCGCGCGCCGCCTATCCTTCGCTGCTAACCATCTGAATCCCTGCTCCGAGGTGTGAGGTTAAGATACCTGGCAAAAGATATCGCTGATGAATGACCAATTCCTGTTTAAAATCGCAGAGAGACCTATTTGTGGGGGGAAAATTATTAGCCTGTGCACAAGAAAAACTGGAAAAGGCCAGGAGAAGCCGGATGTATACAGGCTAGAACATTGTTTTCTTGTGTAAAAGACAACTCGCCCCCAATATCTAGACGATTGGCCCCAGAAAGGTAACTTAAAACTGAATGCAAGGCTGATCGGACAGCTATAAAGGGTATTTTATTGCCCAATATTTCGGTTAGGCAAAACTAACCTTCATCAGGGGCTACAAAGAGCTAAGTAAAAATGGAATAAAACGGTTACAAGATATAAAATGATTCAAATGAAAGATTAAATATGATTGGTTAACAAAAATAAACAGTAGAAACGTTTACAAAGGCTACTATAAAAATAGAAATATATTAAGTTTCATCGCGCCTGTTCATCCCATAGGGTTCAAGAGTCTTGCCCTTGGAAATTAAAAATGCTTCTCTGGCCTTACGAATGGCGTCTCTGTCAGAGTTAATGAGTTCAAGGGGAATGAGTTCTATGTCGTTGATTGAATGACCAGGAAGAGTAAAGTGATCTGAAACAGCGGTAGGCTGATGAATGTGACGTTGGTTAATGGCTTTTTCAATTGCGCGTCTGTGTTCGCCAAATCTGTCGCTGAGATGTCGTTTAGTCTCTCCTATGTATTGTACTTTGCATCTGCAGCACTGTATCATATATATGAGATTCGTAGATGAGCAAGAGATGTGGTGTCGTATTCGTTGTTGTTCGTTTGTAGAGAAAAAGGTGTAAAACGTGGTTCCCTCTGAGATAAAAGGACACGTTTTGCACCTATTTCTGTTACAGCGGAAAGCTCCTGGTGTTTTGGGGGGGGGGGGTGGTCTGCGGTGTTTGGTTCTGACTAAAATGTCACGGAGGTTGTTGCATCGGCGGTACGATATGAGAGGAGGAGAAGGGAATGCTGCTTTGCATCGTTGTGAAGAACGAAGAATGTTCAGATTGTTAAAAATGGTTCGACGTATGTTCGGAAGGGCTGGATTAAATGTTACTACAAATGGAATTCTATTAGACTCTTTTCTCTTAGATGTTTCGAGAGCTTCGCTGCGAGGAATCAGACGTACTTTCTCTATTTCTTCTTTAATGAAACGGTGAAACCCAGCAAGGTATCCGGAAAACTCGCCCCCCCCAGACAATTAGCCCCAGACTACTCGCCCCCGATCTTTAGACAACTCTCCCCCAATATCTAGACGATTAGCCCCATTAACGGTGAACTACACCGAGTTGACTCTTTATAAATCTAAGCTAGTGAACCAGATCTCAACCGTCACACCGTAGTTCATAATCAAAATAATATAAACATTGACTTTTCGTGGCTAAGTAAAGATAATGAAACTGATCATATAACAAAAAATATTTAAGCATCTTTTAATTAAACAAAGTCGTACAAGTATTGCACAATATCAAACTTCAACTGCTTGGCAATCTCAGAAATGGTAAGAAAATTCACGAGACACTTGTACTTGGGGCAATCAATCTGATCGTCTGACGTCACCTGTGTCAGCAGATGTAGTGAGACGAGAGAGGAAATCTGGCACAGAATGCTGGCAGAGGGCGCAACGTTTTCCTCCACTATGCTGTAAAATATGGCCATTAGACGGTCAAGCTGGAAATTCTTAGGACCTACGATGGTAGGGTAGAATGAGTCAGAAAAATAAGGAGAATTGTGATGTTTTTTTTTTACGAAAGGTGATACTGGTCGTTAGTGCATACAGCCATACAGGGAAAAATATGCGATTTTTCACTTGATTGATCAGCTGTTTACAAACATTGCACCAGCGATATGTGATGGTAACCTGACTAACCTCTCGGGGGGGGGGGGGGACTCCCATATAAAAATGACGGGGGTGCTCGTCGTACCTTTAAGGGGTCAAAATGTGTAGATTGGTACTGCTTAGGGTACTAAAATCTAAAATGACCGATGTTAGAATTATCGCAGTACCTTTTAGGGTATTGAGCCGAAAAAATATGACAGAAAATGACATGTGTTGTTTTAGAATTGGTACCTCTTAGGGGTAAAAATTCTTTTGAGCCACGCCCATCAAACGAGATTCTGGTACCTTTTAGAGTGTTTTTTTGAACATTTCTGATGAGCACCCCTTCATTTTGGGTCATGTCGTACCTCCTTTGAACGAGTTGTTTTATTGGCTCACCAAAACAATAAATGAATGACCTAAACAATGCCCCTATCCCTACAAACAATAGCAGGTACTGTTTTATAACAGTCAATGAAAATAGAGGTTTATGAGAGGTACGACCCTACCGTTCATTTTCATATGGGAGTCCCTCCGCCAGGCCTAACCTATGGGGACGCCTTTGGAGAGAAGGGACGGGAGGGTGGGGAGTTGGACACAGGGAGTGGGGGATCAGTGAAGCAAAACGATTGGAGAGTGGAGGGTCTGAAGATTGTTTCGTATTCATGAGTTCGCTCACAGGATACTTTGATTTTTCAACAATGACTGGATAGCTTAGTGGTAGAACAACCAACCAAAACTTGGAATGTCTGGGTTCCATTCCTGTTAAGTGCACATGCTCAGAATTTTTTCCTGAGTATTTGGATGCGATAGCGCATATTCATTTAGCCTGCAACAAGCTCTCTGGCTTGGGCAGGGTTGGGGGAGGGGAAAGGAGATGAAGAGCTTGCTTGCAGAATATTACTTTTCACATATACCTGTTAGCTGAGTGTTGGATTTTTTCCCTTTAGCTGCTGCCTTAGCCCTGTTACTAAGCCCTCTTTTTCCTTGTTTGGTGAAGAACCGTTTGTCAGTGTGTGCAGGGTTGTAGGATGCCAGATATGCTGCGATCAGGAGGTACTTGGCATAAAATGGCAGCTCAATGTGAGAGCGAACAGAGATACCTAGGAATGAAGAGGAGGTATTCCTTAGCATTTCACTCTCAAATTCTTTGGTTTTTTTTTCAAAAAAATTTGCTTGTAAAACTGTTGAACTTCTATAACATGGACACCTCTCTGTTATGGTCAGTTTAATGGTGCTGTGGAGAGAAATGTTCATAAAATCTATCTCTCAAATACAGACGCCTCAGTCTGAAACTCATATTAAGGAGATTCCACAGACCATAGCATAAAAGCCCGTTAGTTTCTTTCTTGACTACACTTTAACCCTTTCACACCAAGTCAATTGTGAAGACATGTAGTGTAGTTCTGACTTTTAAGTCTGTGGACAAATTCCTATGTTGTGACCATTAAATGAAACCTCTTTAGTAGTACTTTTGCATGATATCATTTGTTTTTCAATATTGTACAAAATTAATGAAATTTGGGATTAATTTGGGATTTTTCTTGAATTTTGATTTTTGGCACTCTTGTTAGTCAAAGAGTTAATAGAATGGTAAAGAAGGACAACTGTATGGACTTCTGTATACAACTATTTCTTACCTAGCTCTCCCTGATTTTCAGGGTCAGTCTGTGTTTCTTTACCAATAATAGTTTCCCATTGGTGACTGGACACTTCCCTGAGATAAACTGTGTGAAGTGCCTTCTTTAGATGAGATTCAATATTCCGCCACAGTTTACGACTGTCTGTCATTTCAGCGTCACCAGAGTCTATGGGTTCGCAATATTTGGAGAAATGCAAAAGAGCCTGAAAAGGATGAATTGATTAATTTTGTGTCAACGGCTGGCAAGAGGTATGGTCTTGATCATAAAAGAATAACAGTGCACAGTGGGTCAAAGTCTATGAAAGCACCAAGAGTTAATTGAAGGGCTGGGTGCATGATCTGAGACAAGGAAAACAAAAATCAAACTGGTTTGATAATTTTCCCGGCAAACCAAACAAAAATTTCAACAACAACATAAGCAATGAAAACAAAAAACAAAATGCCACTTACAAGATGACGCAGTTCATTTAAATCCCTACACACTGAATAAAACACACTTGTAAGGAGCTGGCAGTATGCTTTGTAAAATTCCACAGGATATGATGAAGGACAGTCTCTGGCCATGATCTGAAGTAATTCCAGTTTTGAATAATCTGAGAAGTGAATGGTTATGGGCTCATAAAATCCTGTGCCAACTTGGAATTTTTCCCACACAATTTGACTAAGGAAGATGACACAGATGTTAAGTTGCGTCAGCTCTTGAAGTCTCAGAAATGCAGGCAGTGCATTGGCCTCAATATCGCGCAGTCTTTCAGCTTTATCAAGGACAATGTAAAATGTCTCATTTGTCAGTTGTCTTGATAACAGGCAATTCTTGAGTTGCCGTATAAAGTCTGTCATGTTGTCGCATTTGGGCGAGGCACTGAAATCATCTTCTTTGTCTGGGTCTTGTAATTGGTACAAAATATGCTCGTAAATTAAGCGTGCTGTAAAACTCTCCAGGCAATTTACTAAGACATGTGGAAGCTGAATGTGTTAAAAAGAAAAATATAAAAGTCAAACTGTACCTCAGTTATAAAGTGACTGATTTAAAGGACCCAAGCATTAAAATGTATACACCTTACTGGGGTATTTGATACAGTCTAATTTAAGGTAGCCAGCCACAGGTTCCTTTTACCGATGAATAATTCATCATTATTGTCAAACCTGGATGCCTAAAATTGGCAAGGTACAAGTTGTACTATGTCGTTTATATTTTGAAATTTTTGTTGAGCTAAATACCATTGCCACCATTGCCATGGCAACATGGCTGGTTATAAACCAACCTCAAAAAATGGACTTGATTTAATTGGGTCTTTCTGTGTGTACCGGTACTCATTGTCTTCTATTGTTTGTGAGGTATTGTATTTTTGGTCTTGTTTTGCATTTGTATTGTTTATTTGCCATTCTTTGTTCCTTTTGTTTTACATCATCTGTGCTCTGGTACACACAGAAAGAACCATTTAATTTCAGAAAATACAGTCATTAGAGAAAAGAGAAGAAAGAAACATCTTCAGTGGGAAGGACCATTCATTTGATATAACTTCCCACTAGAATGACCAGACAGTATTTCCATATAGAAGGAAATGCTCTTTGACTTTGGGAGTGAAGGGGAAACCTTGTCCCTATGACTTTTTCTGCATTCAAAATGGCAGCTGGTAGAGGCCCCTGTACAAGGGTGCCAAAAATACTCCAAGAACATATACTTCAAGAACTGAGGTAATATGATACACCTCATTAAAAATTGAAGAGTACATGGAATTGTCACGTGGCACAAATGTTATTTCCAGCGATTAGCATCCATATGTGTTTCTTGCATTCTGGAACCTCTATTTCAAGTGGACAAAGACATTTATGAGCAAATACTCCATGATTTGGCCTCAGAAGGCCTTTGGATAGAAGGCACGTTCCAGGGATGATTAACTTATAAGTTATAAAGTAATTAAATTTCTAAGGCATAACTTTTGTTGGATATGCATTCTGATTAGTCAATACCTATTGACTGTTATACTGGTAAACCACATGGAAAATATAGTTATTATATAAAGCAATGTACATAACACTTTCCATTGTTTATGGTGCAATAAACCATAGAATACTTAACACTTAAAAAGCTTGTAAATCAGTCGCCTTCAGCTTGCAATAGACCATTTTACAGTTTCTACTTAGTAACCTGGTCTTTGTGTGGAAATGAAGCTGAAGTTGACCTTGTTTTGATAGAAACCTTCCTTCTTTTGATATGTAAATCATGTTGTTCTTATGCTAACTAACACAAATTACATATGAAAAGCAGGAAGGTTTGTATCAAAACAAAGTCAACTCCAGCCTCACTTTCATGCAAAGGCCAGGATACTAAGCACACAACTGTAAAGTTAACAAATTTACACCGGTTTTCCATGGTGTGGACTCTTATTTACCACGATTTACGTCATCACATGGTCAAAATGTTGTGGACTCACAAGGCGCAGCCGAGTGAGTCAGCAACAAATTTTGACCATGTGATGACGTAAATCGTGGTAAATAAGAGTCCACACCACAGAAACCCGGTGTAAATTTGTTTTTTTACAACAATATTTAGAAAAAAATACAAGGAAAAATCGAAGTCTTGTTACAAGACGTGACAGCAAAGAAAGAGCAAGCGTTGTCTATAACTTTCTCGCAATCTGATTGTTTTTTTCCAAGCGCGCGTGATGTTAGCGTCAGCACCGTTGTCTGGACTCTCATTTACCACTCACGTCAACCAATCAGATTGCGAGTTTAGTGGCAATTGTGGTAAAGTGGTCTATTTACAATCTTCCAACATCCTGCGTGCTTTATGGAGCTGATAAACCATAGAAATTTGTGGTCTATTGCTTAAATATAACATAAAAAGGCGGATATATTAGAAACTTTTTTATGAGCGCACATTAGGTTAAAGGTATCCTGTTCCGGCTGAAATATTGTGTTTTCATGATTATGGCCAGGAGCTTGCTTTAAGCATGGATAGTAGAAGGAGCTGGATTGGAAACTACGAATGAAAAGGCAGCCAATCACCATGCTTGAAATACCCCTACGTGATCATAGTTTCCTATCCAGTCTCTTTATTATCCATGCTTTAAGCTTACCTTATTATCTTGAAATTAGAAGAAACCAGGGTTCGAGACTAATGGTAGTCAACCAGCCAAAGTCTATTACAAATTCAGTTTTGGCTAGTGGAATTTTGCTTTGACTAGCTATTTGGGCTAGTAAAAATCACGAAGCACCAGACGAAACCAAATAGAAAATTAGGTTTCTATCTACATTGGTACAAATATGTAATGTTTGTTGGTAAGTTAGCTTTGTTGGCTAGTGAATTCAAACCTGTCGCTAGCCACTAGGCAAGTAAGCTGAAAAGTAAGTCGCGAGCCCTGAGAAACCATCACCAAAAGTGATAGAAGCAAAGAAATATGAACTAAATAGACAAAATAACGGCTAGAAAAGTAAAAATTTCACAAGAATGGCAAGTTTGATTTCTTGACCGCCTGTAAATCAAATTTCATGAACTGTAATCCACTTCAATCCTTGCAATCATGCACTTTATCTCCAAACAACGGCTTCTGTTTTGCTCTATAGAATCTTTTTGTTCAACTAAGTTGTATATTTGGTGGCATTTGGCGATATAACGTGGAAATAAAAGAAATTTTGCTATTTCGGCGGGGCAGTGTCCCTTTAAAATGAACTGTAATTTAATGTTCTCTCACCTCCAAATCTTTCAACAGAGTTTGCACGACCAGGCTTTTCCCTGTAGCAGTGTGCCCACAAACAAATATCGCAGGACAAGAAAACGAAGTTCTATAACCAAAAAGGGTTAACAAAGCATCTATTTCAGTTTTTCTACAAATAACTTTGCTGTAAAGATTGCAAAGAGTTTCTTCACTGTATCCGAAAAATCCGCCATTCGCCGCCATGTTGGCTCAGAACCAAAGAAAGCTGGGGCGAGTAATGACAAAACCTCACCTTACAGGGAGTGGTGCGTTTCGATATTTTTCATCTCTCAAAATACCACTTATCCGAACTATAAAACATAATTTCACTTCTGTTTTATGAAAAGTAATAACTTACATAAAATCTTAACGTCGACATAACAAATATACGAAAACGTTGCTCTCAGTATCCGTTTTATTATTACTTCAATTTATTTTCATCTCACCCCACCCTGGAGGAGCCAAACGATAGCGTCCAGAAATCAAGATGGCTTCTGTGATTTTCGCCGTTCTCTATTTTCTCTTCATAAGTTTGTGTCTGGCAGCTTTTACTCTCGTTTTATGCTTTGTCGTGTACCTTCATCACAAACACAAGACACTAGATCATATTCCAGGTCCTAAACGCGACGGATTTTTCTGGGGAAATGTAAAAGAAATCCAGAGACTGAAGGAAGCCCATGGCTGTAACAGTGTAGAAGTTTTGAATCAATTCTCTAAGGATTATGGTCCAGTAATGGTCATATGGATCTTCCATGTTCCCATCGTTTACATTACGGACGCTGATTTAACCAAGAAAGTGCTTATCACGTCCAATTTTCCTAAAGATTCCTGGACCTACGACAAGCTTGCGTATGTTTTTGGCGAGAGATTCATGGGGAAGGGTCTTGTCACAGAAACAGATCATGAGAAATGGAAGCTGAAACGTCTTACGCTCAATGCTGCATTTCACGGGAAATATTTAAAGGAACTCATGGAACAGTTTAATACGAGCTGTGACGTCCTTTTAGCGAAGCTAGCTGATTTAGCTGATGGCAAAACAGAGGTGCTAATGGCAGACGAGTTTAACAGAATTACCTTAGATATCATTGGAAAGGTAAGCTTAGAGCAGTGCATGCTGACAAAAAAAAACAGATCTGTCTGTCTGGACTGTTTGCATTCTCGTCCCCAGAGCCTTCGTTTCGTTTGGTCAGCGGAAAAAACGAAGGGCTCTGGTAACAGTGCCTTCCGGATGTCATAAAATCCACGACATCGGTTAGCGCATGTCTAATGCATTAATGTACTATTGCGCTTGCTCAATGCCAGAAACCGTGTGTGCATTCTCGTCCCCAGAGCCCTCGTTTCGTTTGGTTGAGCTCTGGAGACGAGAATGTTGTGTGTGTGGAATGGCGTTCGAAAGGACTGTACAAGACTTAACAATTACAGGAAAACATCGCGCTAAAATGGAAAGAAGAAAAGCTTTACGTGCTGCTGTTATTTAGAAGAAAGATTGTCTTTGTATTTTGCCTACTGGTTTAGACGTAATTTAAAAAAAAACGTGGAGCTCTGGGGACGAGAATGGACTGTTTGTGATCAAAGTCGCTGGCACTCCAGTTGTTCAAAAGCTGGATAGTCCTATCCAACTGGCCCCAGTTGTTCAAAAGGTGGATAGCGCTATCCAACGGATAAATCACTATCCAGTGGATAACACAATTGGTTTTGCTAATGCCTATCCACTGGATAGTGATTTATCCAATGGATAGCGCTATCCACCTTTTGAACAACCAGGGCCAGTACAGTAAATCACTATCCAGTGGGTAATCAATAACAACTCCAAGTACGTTATCTACTGATTTATCCGGTGGATGGGATTCTAACACAAGATCTTTAATCTTTAATTGGGTACTCCTAAAACAGTTAAAACTATACTAGGAGGTTTAAATATAAAGATAAAATGATATAATTTATAAAACATTCTAAACAAGGAATTCTAAACTTTGCGATTCCAGTGCAAATGCTCTACCACTGAGCTATAAGGCCATGTGGGAGCTTCTGTCATGTCATGAAATTGTGAAACATGAAATTATGAAACATAGGAAAAGGTTGACATTGAAATTACAGGCCTGCAATAAATAATAATTATTATTATACTAGTAGTAATCACGGATGAAAAGAGTGCGTTCGACCAGGAGTGGGTATCAGTATCCAGCTGAGAGGTGCTCCTGAAAAATGTGCGGGGAGGCTAAATCGGCATTGACCCAAAAATTCTCAAAAACAACCTGCCTTCACGAGATTAAGGAGCATTTTCCTATATTGCCAAATGCAATAATTATCATTGCAGAGATGCCAACCTATGGAGATTGAAAATAGGGAGCTTTTTCTGAGGGTGAAATGTTTTCGTGCCGAAGGCGTGAATTGAGCAATGTAGTCGCAAGCATCTTGGGGGGTCCGGAAAATGTTTTTTTGGCTTTACCCTCTATAGGTGCCATTTTCTGCATTCCTGAGACCCGAAAAGCCTTTGTGAAGTGATACGATGAAAGACCGCATTTGTTTTTGGATTTTGGAAAAATTTGAGTTAAAATCGTTTGTGAAGTTAAGATATGATGAAAGACCGCATTTGTTTTTGGATTTTGGGAAAATTTGAGTTAAAATCTTAGCCTATTGTAGAGAAAAGATCCAAAGTCACTTTTATCCGGGAAATTTAGTGACCTGTACGGGAGAGCGGGAGATTTGTTCTGTATCCGGGAGAGTTGGCATAAGTGTCATTGTTAGTGCCTTCTCAATGGTTGCTGGCTTTTATTCTTTTGATACGATACGAAAAGCACAGTACCCTAACTATCACATAAGATTTTACCTAAGTTTTCTTTCAACAGGTGGCCTTTGGGATTGATCTAAACACAATTCATGATCCAGATTCTCTATTCCCAACAGCCATAAGAGAGTGTTCAGTTGCTCCACTCTGGTGCTGGACTCATCCACTCCACCCCATTGATTTCACAAGTTATGGCTATCAAAATACAGTTGTGTCTGCAATTCATTTCCTGAGGGACACGGGAAAGAAAATCATTGATGAAAGAAGGAAAGCAATCAAAAATGGTGATGAAGTGTTGAATGATATTCTCACTTACATCCTGAAGTCAATGGACGAGGATGCTGTTGTTGAATATGAAGAACTTCTGGATCACTTTGTCACCTTCTTTATTGCTGGTAAGCTCACCCCCACCCCCAGATGTACCCCGCATAAAGTCTTCTCTGATTGGATGATGTCACAGATCAGATCACAGGCTATATATTATATTAGTATAATTATACTAAAACAGTGGATAGCGTTGTTGGCATGCTTCGATTGGCCAGTTAACTTGGGATAGCAAGTGCTATTCACCTCCAAGCAATTTGCGCGTGAAAATTGTAATCGTTGACAGGAATAAATGTGTTAAAGATCATCATTTCCGTGCTATATTATCTCACTGTTTTAGCATATACTAAAACAACTATTCATCTCAGTATTGGTGGCCAGTGGTAGATATTTATCTTGCTGCTACGCAGCTCGGTAACTATCCACCACAAGCCACCTCCACTTTGGTGAATAGTTGTTAATTATTGTATTATATAGTCTATTATTATTCATACATATGCTTGTATTTCCAAAGGTTAACACATCCCAACTTTGTTACAATGTACCTATCAGGGTTGCAATATCAGATGGCCACTGATTTTAGTTTGGTCCCAGAAGACCAAAAAAACCCTCGTCTGAATAGGATGAATGAAGAGTATATTGTCTCTTAGAAGAATCACGAAATCCAAGATCCCCGCACTGTTAGGTGCAATGAGTAATGTTCTCTAGTCACCCAAAGACAAAAGTCAGTAACCTGAGGTCCCAGGGCACTGCAAGAGCGGGGCAGTACGCAGCTCTTACAAGGTCTTCTCGGATTTGCTGAGAAAACAATAGAACAAACAACACAACAATGGACCCTAGCCCTGAAAACAATGGAGCTGCGTGATACCCAGGTCCAATGAAATTAGAGGTTGTAAAGAGCTGCGTGGTATCTGGAAAGAGCACAGAACTGTATTTGATTTTTATACCACTTTGATTGTAAATTTATATTTTTTTCTGATTTTTTTTTTTCTCACAACAGGCCAGGAGACTCTTTCAGGCATGCTCTCTTTTATGTTAGCAGAGGTTGGGAAACATCCCGAGATTGAAGAGAGGTAAAAAGACTACTCAGTTGTTAATTATTTTATGGTGTACATGAAACATAACTTTCCCTTTATTCAAAGATCCTTCAAATCCCTACAAGATCCATGCAAGTGTTCTGCAAGAAATTTTATGGCTGCCTGGTGATAAATGGATTGCGTCATTGTTACAGCTGTCATTCTGGTGTTGGCAGTTCTGTTGTTAACAATGTCCTGTTAACAAACTTCCTGTGACACCATTGATTGCATAGTGCCTACGCATACATGCACAATAAACTCAAAAATCGAGGTCTTGTGCGCTGCTGGCACAAGGAAGTTAGGTGCCTGGTGACAGATTTTCACTTCAGGCATTGATGTATACTTGGGCCATATATTGTCTCTATTGCCCAGGCGAGGTTTTTCCCTCTTAAGCCATGCGTGGTTCAAAGCAAGAGTTGCGAAGAGCCGAGACATGCGTGGAGAGGTGCGAAGCACCAATGCGCGCGCAAGCCCCACGTGCCTGCAGGGTGCGTGAGGCGAGGAAAAAACTCTCCCCAGTCTCACTCTACGTTTCAACACTCGCTCCAGATCCCTTCGGTCGCGCACTTTTTTCGGAGGACTTGCGCAAAAAATACGGACTGTTTTGCAGTCTACCCAGGCATGGACCGTTGTAGGATTTGTAGGCAATTATTGCCTTTGGGCGCTTACCATATGACAGAACTGACCAAGAGGAAACTCTTGGTTGTAAGGTTGATGAAAGGTTAAGATTTTGTTTTCTGATTTGCTTGTAGATTAGTCCAAGAAGCTGAAAATGTCCTCGGTTCTCGCCAATTCATTACCTACGACGATCTTGGCAAGCTAAATAACACAAGTCTTGTCATGAAAGAAACCCTGAGGTTGCATCCTAGTGTGTCAAACTTCACTCGTGTTATTGATAAGGATGATGAATTAGGAGGCCACTTCATTCCTGCTGGTACACTGATCAACTTGCTATCTTATGCCTTGCACCACAACCCTAAATATTGGAATGAACCGGAAAAATTTGATCCAGAGCGATTTTCAGCTCAGGAAGATGAAGATGACCCTGGATGTCACCAATATGCCTATTTCCCGTTCTCTCTCGGTCCTCGCCATTGCATTGGTCAAACATTTGCTGAATTTGAAGGCAAGGTGCTGATTGCGCGGTTCATGAAATCCTTCAAGTTTAAGCTTGTCCCTGGACAAAATTTTGGATATGAAGACTCGAAGACTACGTTATCACCAAAGGATAGAGTTCGCTGCATTTTGACTTTGCGATGAGTAACTAATGAGATACAACACTATTTGCATTAGCAACTCCTCCATGCAATGTTGCCGTTCACATTTATGTGGTAGTAAAATGGTGAAATTTTAAAACTGCACTTCTTTCAATATAGTATGACTACTGGTGAGGCAGACTGTGCTGGATGGGTCATGTGAATGTCGGTCGTTTCGCCTACAAGTCTACAAGCAAAGACATTCTCGTGAATGGGGTTAGTTTTTAGAGAAACTGTGGTGCTGCTTTGGTGGGTGGTGGTGGGGGGGGGGGGGGGTTAAAACACGAGAATTTAGTTTTATCGATTGAGTCGATAAGGTAAATTGACCACCGTAAAAAGATTCAAATAGCTGACGTTTCGAGCCCTAGCCCTTCGTCGGAGCGAATCAAGGAATTGTGGGTAGTGCGGGTTTTATATAGTAAGCGGTGGAGCTACGCTATTGGTGGAAATTCGGTGACGTGAAAAACAAATGTAAATTAGTTGAATGAAAAGCGTTCGTTGATTCACGTTCTCAAAGGTGTTTAAGGGGGCTATGTCATGGCGATTTATATGTTTTTGTCTCAGACTGTGCTAGAATTAAAACTGAGCATCTTCAAACACGAAATGCTCTCAGAACACCAAGAACAAAACATCAAGTAAAAATCTTGTAGAACGAATAAACCATAATCAGTTTTTAGCAAATTTTCCAAAAAACATTGAACAAACTTGAAAAAATTGCCCAATTTTTTCAATTAGTTTCAATCCATTTCCATCCTGGCCATCTGTAGTAAGAGACACATGTTTATAGTTTCATTATACTCTTAAAGCGATTATAAACAAAACTGGACCATTATTTTTGGGTTTTCACTGATATAAATATGTCTTTCAGCTTTTTAAAATAACACTACCAATGGTAACAGACTCCCTTTAATGTTCTTCATACACGGAGAGGCACTGTAGATAACATACCTGAATGGCACAAGTTGACATATGAAGTCTGTGAAAGGATTGACAACCCCCCCCCCCCCCCCCGGGGGGGGATACACTGCATATTTTTGGGTGGTGGTGTGCTGCTGGGACTCCTTACCCTATACCAGATCATGTTCAGCTGATTTTGCAGCCCTATACTTGGTAGACACCGAAAATCCCTACCCTATCCCAGACTTGCTGTTTTTATAGCTGTATCACTATTAGTGTTTTCTGGTGTTTTCAATGGAAAACCATCTGTCAACAATGTTGCCGCGGTGATTTTATTTCCCTTTAGGGAAGGCTCTTTCTTTTCCGACTTTCAATTCCTATTCAGACTTAATTCTTCACACCACTGATCAGTTTCCCGGCAAATGATAACCTATTCTGGACCAAAATTCCCTGATTTCTATACCCTATCCCAGACTAAACTGCTTAAAAACCATCACAGCAGCACATACCCATATAGCTTATATACGAGAGTCCTCCCGGGATTGACAATAACAGAATGAAAGAGAACAACAGGAAAAGTACTAAGCGCCATCAGAAGAAAGTTTGATCGACGCAAAGATTGAAGATTTTGCCGATCACTTATAATCAGTACTCTGCCTTAACCAACGATTTGTTTTGATAGCCGGGCTGCAAGGGTACATAATAATAAGACACAGCACTGTTTTGTATTTTTGTGTTATGTGACATTGCCCCTGTAACCTTTCGTAATCGAGTAATCATCAGTTCAAAAATAGAAAATAACGTGCGAAAAAGAAACCTTATAACACAAGACTTGAAGCGGAAATAGTTTTGGTGTTGTACGCGGATGTTACGTTGATCAAATGATGTAAAACATAAGATTTGGAAACAATACCTATACACTACACACAATAGCTAATCAACACTTGGTTTCCGCGACGTCGCCACAATCGAAATAGCATCAAGCGGCTTACCGGCTTTCGGCACTAGGCTTTCTGGGATCGTTTGGGTAACCAGCGTCAGTTACGATTGGTTGATGGTTTCCAAAGGCAACCATTAACCAGTCGTCATAGCTCATATTGGTTACCCAAATGATCTGAAGCTCAGTCTCCCCAAAGTTTTTGGAGTGGCGAATTGTGCATGTGGAAGTTACGTTTGTTTTTTATCATTTCGCAATATAATTTAGTAGTTTCCTGCTAGAATCACGCAGAATGGGGCAAATATAAGTTTCCTTCCTAAAACACTTCCCAAAAACGCGCACGTCTCAACATTTTCACAGGAAACGATATTTTCAGATCGAAAGATTCAATATTATTTACATCGGCAGATCAAAGATTATTTCTGATTATTTATATTAAATAGTAACCGGAAAAGAAAATGGACTGGTGTGCTCTTAAAACCATTAGCCTGTGAGCATCCGTCCCCTTCCCTAAAATAAAATCGGAGAATTTTTTTAGGGAAGGGGTCGGCTGTACACAGGCTGTAAAAGCACCAGTCAATGTATCATTTAATATATTGATCGGGGCCCGAGGAAACGAGAAGACGACTGAGCATGACTTAATTCAAGTGGTCAAAACTTTAATTGTACTCGGTCAAGACTCACCGTTTTACAAAAACACTGGTGGTCTCTTTATGAACCCCCTTCTCCAACCTCTAAATAAAACGATGGTGTCTTGTTGGTATAGCCCACATTCTATCAGGACTATCAGAACTGAGAAAAATATTCAAACCTTCCTGGCTGTGCGCAGTTATGCTAGTAATGTAAGCTTCAGCTGGGCACAAAATCATGATAAAGCCGTTTTAAATTTTTAGACCATTAAATTTTCTCCACTAGGCCCACCAGATAGGTGGTATCCTGATAGTCAACCCACCCCTCCCCCAACCTTGCGTGGTAGGTCCTCGTCGAGTATCACTGGATACGACAACTTCCTTTTTTGAAAAGGAGTCGATTGCTCGATAATCCATTTAAAAGCTTTGCCGCCTACTTGGCACGTAGTTATCAAGAAAAAACAATGAAAGCAAAGCGCCCGTTTTCCTTTTAGGATGTGGAAAAGAAGATTTTTTCGACCAAAACTCATGCTCTTGCTTACTGCCCTATTCTCGTTTTCATTTGAGCGAGAGTGTAATATATCAAACACAAGAAAGAGTGTGTCATGAGGATTTCTCAAACTCAATTCAAGTAATTCATCAAGTTTGAACAAAGGTAATCATAAATTTTGACGGTGGTTTGGGAAACCCGATCTTAATTATCTTGGTTTAAGGCGCGATTTTATTTCTTCGTTTTCTTTGTATTTAGCGCAGTTTTCAATTGAGTGTCAAAAGTAATTACACAATTGCTTTGGTTTTGCATTGCTACGCTTTGTGATTGGCTAAAAAATCTCGCGCCACTTTCTCGACCAATCAGAAGTAAAACCAAAACCAATCGTGACTTGCTCGCACGCGTTTTCCCGCGCTTGGCGCCGCCGACATGTAATTGCTTCGAGCTCTAATTGGTTCATTGGATTGTTTACGACTGCTGCGATATTGGTCAGAGTAATTACTTTGGTTTTGGTTTTGAAACACTCAATTGATTGAAAACTGCTCTGTATTTAATGATCAGTTTGAGAAGCTATTTCAAACATTCGAAAGAGTGTTTCATCAGGTATCCAAACACCTCGAAGTGCGGTTAAAAAAAACTCGGCTGAGCGCGCCTCGATTTTTCAACCCGCTTGTCGATGTTTGGTACTGAGTTATTTATCAAACACAAGTGATTAGTGATTCTGATACCAATTAGTGTCTTTAAAATTTATGATGAGCCTTGTTGTCACTTTTATATAAAATCGCCCTTTTTTCAGCCTATATCTAGCCATCAAGCGATTATTTAGTTCCTAGGTGTTTGGTGCGAGCGGTGACCACTTGAGCCCACGGGCGACTCAATTTCGATTTCGCGATTTGGCAGTAAAATTGTATTACAAGGACTGAAAGGAACTAAATTTCGCGAAAAAAAAATTCAAATGCTGATTCAAGTCAAGTACAGAAGAAGAAGAGACTGTGGAGGAGGTCAATGCTGATCCGCATTAACAAACTGGTGATCTCAGAATCGACAATACAGATTTTAATTGTACACATAGCCATACATTGTTTGCAATGGCAGAACCATAGCAAAACTGACAATTAAATTCACATGTTAATTTTCGATAAATGGCACAAATGTTAAGGCATACTTCCATCCCTCGTGCATCAAGGGTTTTGTAACAGGGAATTATATTTCGCGTCGTTAATTTTCGCAGTTACTTTTTTTGCGGAATTTTAGGTCAGGTATTTCTTTTCAACAATGCTTCAGACATACTGAATCAATTATATTAGCAGACTAACTGCTTTGTCACGTATTTGGTCATTATTAAAACATTTTTGCCTGTAATCAATTTTTATTTCTCTCCTAAAGAAGGCAAAAATGCGGCTTAGAGGCTCCAGCACAGTCAGTGACTGTTTATTGTCATTTCTCGTTTGCTTACAAAATCAACGATAAAGTTCCACACAAATTCTTAAATGTTTTGCCACTAATCATGAACTTGGGTTCCTGTGGTTGTTGTTGATCAGAGCAAAAGTTAATCTTCGCGCGGTGGCTTTAATTCTTCACGGCGGAAATTACGGATTTATAATAGTCTGTTTTATTTACATCACGACGGTGTATGGACGTGATTACTTCATTATTTCATTATATTCTTGTTTTCTTTTTTTACTTTGCAATATAATTGTTCTAATGACTGCTTCCTTCTCGTTTTTCAGAAAATCGTAATTTCCCGACATAGTACATTTCCTTCCTGAAACTGCATGTTTCCACTGATTACAGATTATATGATATGACTGCTTTCAGGCAAGTTTTGAAAGAAAAATTGAAGCAAAAATACAAAGGGGATTTTAAGGGAAGGGGCATGGCCGGCTGTAAAACCACCAGTCAATGTTACATTTAATATTGATCGGGGCCCGAGGAAAGGAGAAGACGACTGAGCATGATTTTAATTCAAGTGGTCAAAACTATAATTGTACTCGGTCAAGACTCACCGTTTTACAAAACCACTGGTGGTCTCTTTATGAACCCCTTTCTCCCACCTCTAACTAAAAAGGATGGTGTCTTGTTGGTATAGCCTCATTCTATCAGGACTATAGAAACTAAGAAAAAGATTCAAACCTTCCCGCGGCCGTGTGCAGTTATGTAAGCTTCAACTGGGCACAGAATATAACAATAGAACCAAAACCTGCAAAGGACCGCAAACGATAATGCTGTAAACGATAAGTAGGAACTACGAAAGACCTTATCAGCCAAAAAATGAACAAACATAAACGACAAACTGCAAGGCCGATCTGACTACGTAAAAAAGTAGATTTTGCAAGACACCAATGCGACAGAACCCAATAAAGCAGGGTAGCAACCGCGGACAGCTGTTTCGCCCTGCTTGGGGCTCGTCAGCGCGGTGTAGCTTGTAACAAACTAAGAACGACCCCAAGAAAGCAGTCGTAAATAGATTGCACAATGACCCGTACACAATATTAAGTTCCGTACCTTGGAACCAACTTGTCACCCACATCACGCTTGCCACATCACGTGTTGCGGGGAACAAGCCGTCCCAAGATGTCACAATGGTGTCTCGCAAAAACTGAATGTACATGGCAAGCCAATGTAAACATTAAAACGCATGGACAAAACCATGCTGAAAGAGAACCAGCATATCGGATCAATAAATGACCTACGGTCCCAAAAAATATAAATATAAACAGAATGTAAAGCCGTTTCAAATTTTTAGACCATTAAATTTTCTCCACTAGGCCCATCAGATAGGAGGTATCCTGATAGTCCCCCCAACCCACCCCTCCCCCAACCTTACACAAGATGGGCCCTCGTCGCGTCGAGTATACTGGATACGACAACTTCCTTTATTAAAAAGGAGTCGATTGCTCGATAATCCATTTAAAAGCTTTGCCGCCTACTTGGCACGTAGTTATCAAGGTATAGAGACTTCCTAGCCCCCGTAAGTTCCTGCTATGCAGGCGGATAAACCTTGCAGAGCTATTTTTAAAACTGTAAACTATGAAAGAAAAGCGACCGTTTTCCTTTTAGGATGTGGAAAAGAAGATTTTTTTCGACCAAAACTCATGCTCTTGCTTACTGCCCTATTCTCGTTTTTATTTGAGCGAGAGTGTAATATATCAAACACAAGAAAGAGTGTGTCATGAGGAAACTCAAACTCAAAATCAATTCAAGTAATTCATCAAGTTTGAACAAAGATATAGAGCAGTTTTCAAATGAGTGTCAAAAGTAATTACACAATTGCTTTGGTTTTGCAATGCTACGCTTTGTGATTGGCTAAAAAATCTCGCGCCACTTTCTCGACCAATCAGAAGCAAAACCAAAACCAATCGTGACTTGCTCGCACGCGTTTTCCCGCGCTTGGCGCCGCCGACATGTAATTGCTTCGAGCTCTGATTGGTTCATTGGATTGTTTACGACTGCTACGATTGGCCAGAGTAATTACTTTGGTTTTGGTTTTGAAACACTCAATTGATTGAAAACTGCTCTATTTCTTCGTTTACTTTGTATTTAATGATCAGTATTGTATTGTAAGCTCTATCAAACATTCAAAAGAGTGTTTCATCAGTTATCCAAACACCTCGAAGTACGGTTAAAAAAGCTCGGCTGAGCCCGATTTTTCAACCCGCTTCTCGGTGTTTGGAACTGAGTAATATATCAAACAAAAGTGATTGGTGATTCTGATACTAATTAGTGCTTCTTTTTAAAATTTATGACGAGCCTTCTTGTCACTTTTACATAAAAATCCTCCTTTTTTCAGCCTATATCTAGCCATCAAGCGATTACAAGGCTGTGCTCTTAGAAAAATCACAAGGAGCCCAAAGGCTCCCAATTATGAAATCTGGGATGCCCGGCACTTAAGCTTAATGCAAAAGTAAGTTTTTCTAGTCGCCCGAAGATAAAAGTAAGGAGCCTGAGACCCCTGGGCACTGCTAGAGCACAGCCCTGAATTAGTTTCCCGGGTCTTAGTATTTGGTGCGAGCATCTAATCGGCTCCTGGTGCGAGCGGTGACCACTTGAGCCCACGCTCAATTTGACAGTAAAATTGTGTTAAAAGGATTGAAAGGAACTAAATTTCGCGAAAAAAAAAAATCAAATACTGAGTCAAGTCATGTAAAAAAGAAGAAGAGACGGTGGAAGAGGCCGATGCTGATCCGCATTAACAAACTGGTGATCTCAGAATCGACGATACAGATTTTAATTGTACACATAGCCATGCATTGTTTGCAAGAGCAAAACCATAGCAAAACTGACAAATTCACATGTTAATTTTCGATAAAGCACAAATGTTAAGGCATACTTCCATCCCTCGTGCATGGGGTTTTGTAACACGGAATTATATTTTGCGTCGTTAATTTTCGCAGTTACTTGTTTTGCGGGACTTTAATTTCGCGGTTCTTTTTTTGAAATCGCGAAGATGATCAGGTATTTCTTTTCAACAATGCTTCAGAAATGCTGATCTAATTATATTAGCAGACTAACTGCTTTGTCACGTAATTGATTATTAAAACATTTTTGCCTTTTTACAATTTTTATTTCTCTCCTAAAGCAGGCAAAAATGCGGTTTAGAGGCTCCAGCACAGTCAGTGACTGTTTATTGTAATTTCTGGCGTTTGCTTACTAAATCAACGAAAAAGTTCCAAACAAATTCTTAAATGTTTTGCCACTAGTCATCAACTTGGGTCCTTGTCCTTGGGTACTTGGGTCCTTGTTGATCAAAGCAAAAGTTAATTTTCGGTGGCTTTGATTTTTGCGGAAATTACTGACGGATTTAGAATAGTCTTCCATAGTCTGTTTTATTTACATCACGACGGTATATGGACGTGATTACTTCATTATTTCATTATATTCTTGTTTTTTTTTTATTCCGCAATATAATTGTAGCTAATTGTTCTAATGACTGCCCCCCTTCTCGTTTTTCAGGAAATCGTAATTTCCCGACCTAGAGATACATTTCCTTCCTAAAACTGCATGTTTCCACTGATTACAAATTATAGGATATGACTCTGCTTTCAGGCAAGTTTTGAAAGAAAAATTGAAGCAAAAATACAAAGGAGATTTTAAGGGAAGGGGCATGACCGGCTGTATACAGGCTGAAAAACCACCAGTCAATGTTACATTTAATATTGATCGGGGCCCGAGGAAGGGAGAAGACGACTCAGCATGACTTAATTCAAGTGGTCAAAACTATAATTGTACTCGGTCAAGACTAGTCGTTATACAAAACCACTGGTGGTCTCTTTATGAACCCCTTTCTCCCACCTCTAAATAAAACGATGGTGTCTTGTTGGTATAGCCTCATTCTATCAGGACTATAGAAACTAAGAAAAAGATTCAAATCTTCTCGGCCGTGTGCAGTTATGCTAGCAATGTAAGCTTCAGCTGGGGCACAGAATATAAAGCCGTTTCAAAATTTTAGACCATTAAATTTTCTCCACTAGCCCCATCAGATAGGAGGTATCCTGATAGTCCCCCCAACCCACCCCTCCCCCAACCTTACACACGGTGGATCCGTAAAGTATACTGGATACGACCACTTCCTTTTTTAAAAAGGAGCCGATTACTCGATAATCCATTTAACTAGAAAACTTTGCCGCCTACTTGGCACGTAGTTATCAAATTATAGAGACTTCCTAGCCCCCGTAAGTTCCTGCTATGCAGGCGGATAAGCCTTGCAGAGCTATTTTTAAAAGCAATGAAAACAAAGCGACCGTTTCCTTTTAGGATGTGGAAAAGAAGATATTTTCGCTCAAAACTCATGCTCTTGCTTACTGCCCTATTTTCGTTTTCATTTGAGCGAGAGTGTAATACATCAAACACAAGAAAGAGTGTGTCATCAGGATTTCTCAAACTCAATTCAAGTAATTCATCAAGTTTGAACAAAGGTAATCATAAATTTTGACGGTGGTTTGGGAAACCCGATCTTAATTATCTTGGTTTAAGGCGCGATTTTATTTCTTCTTTTTCTTTGTATTTAGAGCAGTTTTCAATTGAGTGTCAAAAGTAATTACACAGTTGCTTTGGTTTTGCATTGCTATGCTTTGTGATTGGCTAAAAAATCTCGCGCCACTTTCTCGACCAATCAGAAGTAAAACCAAAACCAATCGTGACTTGCTCGCACGCGTTTTCCCGCGCTTGGCGCCGCTGATTTCCCTTTCGTAAACGGTCGATGCCATTTTTAACGGTCGATGCCATTATTAGCAAACGGTCGATGCCATTTTTAACGGTCGATGCCATCATTAGCATTCATTAGTAACCAAGCCTTCTTGTAATGGTCGATGCTATTTCTCTCTAGTTTATGCCTGGATTGGGACGAAAATAGGCTATCATTATTAGATCAAATTGGGCCTAGGTAAAGCGATTATTAGATCTAAGCTAGATTCACGGTTAGGTGAGATTTAGGGTTAGGGTGACCCGTTATTGATATATATTAAGAAAAGCATGTTTTATAATTAAATTTTTCTTGGGTTTGCCGGATCAACCCAGTGGTCTAGTGGTAAGAGAGAGATGTTAGCATGCAGAGGTTCCGGGTTCAATTCCAGGTAATTATATTCCATTTTTCTTTTTCTGATAGAAAAAATAATTCTAAAATTGGTGAAAATTTTTCTAAGTGTCGCTAAAATGGCAACGACCGTTTACGAAAGGGAAATGCGCCTTGGCGCCGCCGACATGTAATTGCTTCGAGCTCTGATTGGTTCATTGGATTGTTTACGACTGCTGCGATTGGTCAGAGTAATTACTTTGGTTTTGGTTTTGAAACACTCAATTGATTGAAAACTGCTCTATTTCTTCGTTTACTTTGTATTTAATGATCAGTATTGTATTGTAAGCTCTATCAAACATTCAAAAGAGTGTTTCATCAGTTATCCAAACACCTCGAAGTGCGGTTAGAAAAAACTCGGCTGAGCCTCGATTTTTCAACCCGCTTCTCGGTGTTTGGAACTGAGTAATAAAACACAAGTGATTAGTGATTCTGATACCAATTAGTTCTTCTTTTTAAAAATTATGACGAGCCTTCTTGTCACTTTTACATAAAAATCGCCCTTTTTTCAGCCTATATCTAGCCATCAAGCGATTATTTAATTACAAGGCTGTGCTCTTAGAAAAATCACAAGGAGCCCAAACGCTCCCAACTATGAAATCTGGGGTGCCCGGCACTTAAGCTTTATGCAAAAGTAAGTTTTTCTAGTCGCCCGAAGATAAAAGTAAGGGGCCTGAGGCCCCTGGGCACTGCTAGAGCACAGCCCTGAATTAGTTTCCTTGGTCTTAGTATTTGGTGCGAGCATCTAATCGGCTCCTGGTGCGAGCGGTGACCACTTGAGCCCACGCTCAATTTCGATTTCGCGATTTGACAGTAAAATTGTGTTAAAAGGACTGAAAGGAACTAACTTTCGCGAAAAAAAATTCAGATTCTGATTCAAGTCAAGTACAGAAGAAGAAGAGACGGTGGAGAGGCCGATGCTGATCCGCATTAACAAACTGGTGATCTCAGAATCGACGATACAGATTTTAATTGTACACATAGCCATGCATTGTTTGCAATGGCAGAACCATAGCAAAACTGACAAATTCACATGTTAATTTTCTATAAAGCACAAATGTTAAGGCAAAGCACAAATGTTAAGGCATACTTCCATCCCTCGTGCATCAAAGGTTTTGTAACAGGGAATTATATTTCGCTTCGTTATTTTTCGAAATTACTTTTTTGCGGAACTTTAATTTCGCGATTTTTTTGAAATCGCAAAATCGCGAAGATCAGGTATTTCTTTTCAACAATGCTTCAGAAATGCTGATCCAATTATATTAGCAGACTAACTGCTTTGTCGCGTAATTGGTGTTTGCCTGTTTTCAATTTTTATTTCTCTCTTAAAGCAGGCAAAAATGCAGCTGAGAGGCTCCAGCACAGTCAGTGACCGTTTATTGTTATTTCTCGTTTGCTTACTAAATCAACGATAAAGTTCCACACAAATTCTTAAATGTTTTGCCTCTAATCATGAACTTGGGTTCCTGTGGTTATTGTTGATCAGAGCGCCCATAAGTTAAGTTATTTTTTTGGCCGTGGCTTTAATTATTGCGGAAATTACGGATTTATAATAGTCTGTTTTATTTACACCACGACGGTGTATTTCATTATATTCTTGTTTTTTTTTTTATTATTTCGCAACGTAATTGTTCTAATCACTGCTCCCTTCTCGTTTTTCAGAAAATCGTAATTTCCCGACCTAGAAATACATTTCCTTCCTAAAACTGCATGTTTTCACTGATTACAGATTATAGGATATGACTCTGCTTTCAGGCAAGTTTAAGAGGAAAATTGAAGCAAAAATACAAAGGGATTTTAACTTTAACTCGTCCATACTTTTAACTTTCGGCAAGAGTGCTTTCAGTCAATATTTGTATCAGCTACCAATTTTCGATCTGCTCGGATGCCTCAACTGAAAATTCAACAGGCCTATTCTCCGAAAAAGTTACCTCAAATATGATTTCTAATAATTTTTTTAAGAAAGCTATTTGCCTCCCTTTCTTGGTCCCGAAAATTAATTTTTAGCTGGACTGGACTTTCTATGAACCAAAAATAGCATTTTTCATTCTCTCGAAAACGTCAGGCGTAGTTTTTATTGGGTCCGTAAACGTCAATACAGTTTTCCGATCCGGTTTGTGAAAGTTTCAATCGGCGGTGCGCCCTCCCACGAGCTTCGCGAGGCTCTGCGAGACACGTATCTCTATTCTAGTTGTAGTTTTACCACAATTGCCGCTTAACTCGCAATCTGATTGGTCGATGCGGGTGGTAAATGAGAGTACAGACAACGGTGCTGACGCTAACATCACGCAATGCCCATAAAAGCGCGCGCTTGAAAAAATAAACCAATCAGATTGCGAGGAAGTTATAGACAACGCTCGCGCTTTCTTAGCAGTCACGTTTTGTAACGAAACTTCGATTTTTCCCCGTATTATTTCTTCAAATATTGTGGTAAAAAACAGATTTCCACCGGTTTTCCGTGGTGTGGACTCTTATTTACCACGATTTACGTCATCACATGGTCAAAATTTGTTGCTGACTCACTCGGCTGCGCCTCGTGAGTCCACAACATTTTGACCATGTGATGACGTAAATCGTGGTAAATAAGAGTCCACACCACGGAAAACCGGTGTAAATTTGTTAATTCGAAAATCTGAGGGAGTTATGAGCATCCCGAAAAGCTATTTGGGGAAATTAACAGTTCGGTGGGTTCCATGAATAAATGCTGTCAAGTGATAGTTTCCTGTGGTTTATTATTTGACGTGCGCCGTGGCCACTCGAGCCCACACTGCCTCCGGTGTCTCGTCTGCGGTTTTTGGGAAAAGGTAAATAGAATGTCACGTGATCAGAGCAAGAACTTTTCCAGTGTTTAGGCGACTTTTGACGGAAACTACAGATTAAATATCGTCTGCTATATTAACGTCCAGTGCATGCAGTGTGAGCTTGCAGTTGAATCTAATCTCCATCTTCTTTAGCTGCAGTTTGGAACAAGCTTTTCAACGTGTAAATCAAACATTCAATCTACATAAGCTTATATCAGTCTTCCATCTTTGTGCGAACGTCGTGTGACGTGCGTCTCTTGGACTAAACGAAAAGTAAGTGTTGTAAACTTACCTCGTTGATTCTCTTTGTAACATTTATTCTCCATATTCAACGTTAGCATTTATTTATCTAAATTGGTTTTTGTTTATTTATTAAATTCGGTCACTGCATGTACTTCGAAACACTCTCATGTACAAATTGCGTAATTTTGACCCCAACTTGTACAAACATTTTGCACGACATGATGTCCGTCTTCAGGAATAGATTTCGTTTACATTCACTGTGAGTTATTGAACCTTGGTTGAAGTTCGTGTGCTTACAATAAATAAGGAAAGTAGTTTTTGTGGACCAAATAAGATATCAGAAACTGAAAGTTGTCATCTATTCGTTATGTAACGGATGTCCCGCCGACGGCGCACGTTTTCGCGCGCGTGATCATACGCGTGATCGCATAAAAGTAGTGATTGAATTCCTAAAATCGATCGCAGCTTCAGGAAAAACATTAAAACGTTCGATCTGAACAAACTTTCGAAGCTTTTGGACAATCCACTGTAACAGAGTGAAGTACCGAAAGCTCCTTTCAATCCAAAATGGCGAGGAGTTTATACGAAACAGTAGTTATTAAATTATATAAGTTAACTTTAATACATTCGACATCATCAGCTCTTTTTATTACAATAACCTTCGAAACATACGATCGCCCGATTTCTTTTCTCATTTTTAGCAAAAATCCTTCGGAGCCTATGCGCAAGCAGTTTATTTATATTTTGAATTTAAAAGACTGACTAGTTATTTTAGTGCGGAATTCTTTTTTTGTCCCGCATGTTGAGCGAAAACAAAAACCAATTGTTTGTGCCAAAAGTCTACAGGTTAAGTGTTTTGCTCTCTGTGTGTTTAAATTTAGCAGCTTTACATGTGATTTAGTGTTTTTGGAACGAAAAGTTGTCATCAAGATAAAAATCTTCTTGGGAGCAGTGCATTTTCAAAATTCCACATAAATATTAAATTCACACATCGCAATTCATATTGATGCTTTTTTGCAAGAAACCTCATCTTAATCATTCAAGAATAGAACAGAATATGTATACTAGGTGTTTAAATGTGTTGAAACTTGTGCAGAAGTTTGTGCGTGCATAATGTCCTTTTCAATGCGGAACTTTGGAACAAAGCCTTTTGTCTCAACATAATCCTGTGTCTAGCCTGAGTTAATTCCTTGTCGTATGTCAGTGTTTGTAGTGTTTGGAGGGCTGTATGTTAGGCTTAAAGAGTGCCAAAAATCAAACTTCAAGAAATTTCCCAAATTTCATTTTGTAAAATACTGGGAAATGAATGGTACCATGCCAAACTACGGCTGCTAAAGATGTTTCACGGTCTACGGACTCAAAAATCAACATTTCAATACAATGACAAAACATGTCTCAGTAATTGACTGAGAGTAAAAGGGTTAAAGGTTTGGGGAGCCTAATTTCCCCCAAAACGCCGCCAAGTTGCATCAGGTTTCGAACATGTGCAACATCGCACGACAAATCGCTCACACTGAAATTACACGTGATTTGAAGATGCAACTTGCGTGTGACAAAAATTGCCCCGAAAAGTGCTACAAAAATTGCACAAAAAAATCACCTGTGTAAACGGGCCTTTAAGCAAATCACTAGAGTTTCTATTTAAAAGAGTGAGAAAATGTCTGTAATTATTTTAATCTGGAGCAAATTGCTAAAGTGCACATGAAGTGAAATTTCTCTACCGTTTTTTTTTTAGGGTTTTATGTCGTTTATATCACCTTTATTTCATTTTCAGCCGTTTTTATCTTTTGCGTTAAGATAATCCACTATTTGTAGCAGTTTGAAAACTCCTGCCAGGGCCTGAATTTGGGACATGTTGAGTGGGGCCAAAAAGGTACAAACAAATGGATTTGTGACGTCATCTGTGTGTTTGATCACAACAAAACCCGGTGGAGAAGGGAACGAACCTGGGGCTAAAATACTCATTGCTTTCAAGCACATTTAATTGAAAGAATCCTTCCACAAGTTGTCAAAACTCCACTGTAAAACAAGTGAAACGTTATTTACACACCAATGACGTCACTAGAACCCAGGTCCTGGTCTAATATGCACAACTTGTGTCGCTTTTTAAAATATGTTCCTGCTACTTCAAGTGACTTATTTACCCATCAAAATAGTTTTTAAAACACCTATTTTCAGTTTATCGAAAAAAAAAGGGTAGTGAAATTTCACTTCATGTGCACTTTAATTAACAACACCCGTAAAAATACCCTTTAGCTTGTTTTTTTAAAAGCCATTTTCAGATTGTGACATTCGCTTGACAACCGTTCCTGTGCCTTCCGAAACAAAATGCATTCATCGACATTTGTCGTTCAAATTTGTCCTTCAGGTCTTAAAATTACTGTCAAACCAGTTTGATTTTTGTTTTCCTTTGTCAAAAAAAATCTGGGACATTTATAAGGAAAATAAAAATTAAGTTGGTTTGAAAATTTTTGAAACTAAAGAAAAATGTAAATCATGTGCAATATGTATACGACATGAATATGATAAAATTTGAAAGAAACAATTATTTCTCTAGAGTAATTAATGCCACAAAAATTATTGGTATGAAATGGGGCAACAACGAAACAAAGCAAGCAAAAATTATTAGATCAAATCCATTCTTAAAGAGATAGAATTATCCGATTCTAATATTTAATTCATTCTTTATAGATTAAATTTGAATGGGACATCCGTAGTTCCAGTTTGTTATCGTTGTTTTCAGTTGGACAACATTTACAAAGGCATAAGAAATTATGTATTTTTAAATGAAAATAGAAAATACATCATTAATGTATGGGTCCAAGTAAATATAATGGGCTATATATGGGTTACCTTCTTGAGGCTGGAGGTATATGAAAGGGTAGGGATTTCACGAGTTGAAGTATATGAAAAGGTAGGGATTTCACAAAGTATAGGAAAGGGTACAGGGAAAACACGAGTTGAAGTATAAAAAAGGGAGAGAAAACTGCCATTTAAGTATTATATAAAGCGCCTTTCAAAATTTATCAAACAGACGCACTTAAAGGCTATATCCCCGGGATTGGAGCTGGTCCAGTGCTCAGAAAATTACGAACCTACATGTACAACCTGCCAAAAATTAGGTACCCAGTCAGTGTCTGGGTATCCTGTGCTGTTATAGACCACAGTCTTGGTAAACACCACTATTTAGCTTCCTAATGATTAAAACCTCTTTATTTTATCTTATCAGGAAATGTTTTCTGTCAATGATGGTAACATGGTCTCTAAGAGGTTGAATGGCCCAAGCAAAGAAGGGGTACTAATCCGTTCCTACCGTGATTCAGATTACAAGGAATGCCGAGAGATATTTTCAGAGGGCATGCAACAGCTCATCAACCTTGTCACTCGTGTTGTCTTTCCAAGATACTTGTGGTACGTTACCATGGCAAACATTCTTGCCATTCTGGCATCCATGAAATGGTCCACATGGGTCCTTGTTCTAAGCCTGTTTATTTCGCTCATCCTGTTAGCAATTTTGTATGTTGATATTTACATCGAGTGCTGGGCGTTCATTAACTACTGTCTCAAAACAGATTTGTTTGACATCCACAAGTCGTACATGATTGGCGACAGCTGTCACATGTGGGTTGCTGAATGGCACGGTAAAGTTGTTGGGATGGTAGGACTTATCATTGATGGGACACAGAAACCAGGAGTTGCTGAACTGCAGAGAATGTCTGTGTCTACAACCTGTAGGAAAATGGGTGTTGGAAGGAAGCTACTTGAGCAGCTTCTGAGACATGCAGAGCAGCAGAGACTTACAAAGATTGTTTTGTCAACCACCAGTGCACAAGCACCAGCTATTGGACTGTACAAGAAATATGGCTTCAAACAGTCAGGGGTGTATCCATATCCTCAGAAAATCCTGGGAGATTTGGAATACTGGTCATTTGATCTTCAACTCTAAAAAATAAAGCACGGCAGTGTAAAATTTGAACAGACAAACAAACCTTTTCTCCATACTTCAAAACAAAATGGCGGAGCAAAGCAAACTCTCTGTGACGAGGTGGTCACGTGACCTTATCTTCCAAGGCTAGTTCCCAATGTTTCTCGTTTGTAATCTGGACTGCAGACAGACACCATGGCATGACAACAATAATCGCGATGACTTTGTCATTGCTTAAAAATGAAAATGTGTAGCATACACATTAATTACTGATTTCTCTGTAAATCAACATCTGTTTGAGTGGTTATAAAACTAAAGCCATTTAAAGTAATGACTGGTCAGTTGTTAAAAAATGCAGAAAATCGAATGAAAGCATTAAAACTCAGTGCAAATGCATGTAACTCAAATACCAAGGACTGGAAAATGTTTTGCAAGCACTTAGTAAAGTGGGGGGGGGGGGAGGAGGGAGAAGGGGGGGAGGAGGGAGGAGGGGGGAGGGGGGAGGGGGAGGAGGGGGAAGGGGGGGAGGGGGAAATAAAAATGTTGAGACTGAATTTTTTTTCAGCTCTTTGGGTCTAAATATATTTTTTTTGCAGGGGTGTTCAGACACCCCCATCCCCTCCCCCTCCCCCTCTCCCTAATGTAAATAATGTCATGAAACAACACATACAATTTACTAGAATTAAATTCTAGCATTCCAAACACACCTCAATTTAAGCCGCACTAGGTGTCTTCAACAGAGGTGTCATAATCTGCTTTCAGTGTCAAGAACTGTTAGCAAATTGAAAGGAAACCAGAAAAAAATACTTATTAATTAATTAATTACTAATGGGATTAAATCACCTCTTAAGACCACAAGGATTAAATCTCCCCATGAAGCCGTACTTACAGTAAAAGCTTTATGTATTCCTTCATGAATGTTTTGATTGCAGTTTGTTAGCTAGATTTTGGATATTGGTCACAAATAATTAAAATATGATAAGTTGCATGTATAAAAAAGATTATTATTGATGCTTATAAAGTAGTTAAGAAATAAAATTTTTGTAAAAGTTAATATATTTTAATTATGTTGTGGGGGAATTGTACAGTAACTTGCAAAATTTGTCCTCCAATTAATGTACAAAGCAAACAAATATTTTACTTCTAGAAATTTAACAAATTACCAGACAGTAGGGTGTTTCTTGATGTTGCAGAAGCCATTGTTGGTTAGCTTTTGTGTCGTGTTGTGGGTATTGTTCAGTGTCTTTTGAATCTTTTGTTTTATGTCATTTGGTGATCACACCGTCCGCAACACCAAGAAACTACCAGACAGTATGACAGTAGTGTTAGTTGTATAATTGATATAAAATTGGTAGCTGAATGGGAATGGGAAGTGTGGGGGGTAGGGGGTGGGGGTGGGAGAGTCCAGGGGGGACGGGGAACACATGTATGGTTCCACTGTGACTTTCCACCACCTCCCCTGAGTTAAAAGATATTGTTGTATATAAGATTCGCAGGTCATTGTCAAATAAAGAGTTACATGTATTTTGAGACACCTATACTTGTGATTATTATTATTTTATAAGATCTGAGTGTGGGCCTGTGGGGTGAAATTTATGATTCATACGGTCTATACAAACTGTTCTGGGGTAGTCGTTAAGGGGACTGTGCTTCCACGTTAGGTACTGAGTGTGGGTTTTGTAAGGGAGGGGGGTGGGTGGGGGGGGGGGGGGGGTCGAAAATGTAAGTCCCCTGTACAGACTGTAAAAGATGGAGTCGGTCCGTTGAATTGCATAAAAAAAAGGTACCAATCACCCAATGGCCGAAAAGAAATTTCAGCCTCTAACATTTTGACAACGATCCCCCTTGATACACACATTACTTAGGCAGAAGATGGTATGCCTGTGGTTCATCCAACACGGCACAGGACGAAACTGATCTTTAAGAATTTAAAACTCGGCCGGCGACTAAGTCTTTTATCAATGGATTCTTTAAGGTTATACAGTACTTCGTTCGTTCAGTACTTATCACGGGAAGTGACAAAAGTCGGGTTGTAAACACAGCTCATTGATGACAAACATGTTTAATTTGAAAAATACGAAAAAAGCAAGTGACACAGCGCATGCCGAGGGAGGACGGCCGTGCTGTCCCCAGCCAACAGCTACATGTGTCGTGTGGAGCTGGCGCTGAAAGGCCTTGGCTATGTGCGCATGCGTAAAGTACTGGCCAGGTTGTAAGGTAAAAACAGTAAAAACTATACTAGGAGGCCTAAAAAAATAAGGAATACAAATTTAAAATTAATTTACATTAAGAAAAATAAAAACTAAACTAATCTAATCTAACTATATGACAGTAGATAAATAAAAAGATAAATATATGCATAAATAAGTGGTAATTATACCATAAATCTAATAGTTGGGATAATTGTAGACTTAAAAATAATGATGCTCTGGAGTGGCAATTTACATATAGGAAGTTGATTCCATATTACAATTGACCTAGGGTAAAAAGAGAATTTAAAAATATTACAATTGGACTGTATATGGCGATAGGGAGAAACATTTGGAAGTCGAGATACCCTGTCAAGGGGCACACCTCAGGAGGAAGTGAAATACCAATTTGACCCTGCTGGGTCTTATAAAACGGTGGTGACTAGAATGGATACTCCAAAACAGGTTGGACCACCTCGGACACCTTATTGAGACTTATATAACGGAGTAACTGGTTAGCTTGCAGTTGAGGTAGCAGTTTATATATAGTTAAATTTAGGACTAAGCACCCGAGAAGCTAGGTGGTACAGTGGTATGGTAGGCTATGTAAGCCTAAGCCTAGCTGAGGTCAAAGGTTCAATCCTGAGTGGGGATCAGACTTCCTGTTTTTCGGAGCGAAAGTTTCTGGAAGTGCGGGAAGAGAAAAAATCGAGAAGATAAAAGAATAAGCGTTCCCTTTTTACCCCCCCCCCCCCCCCTCCCCCCCCCCCCCCCCCCCCCCGCGCGCTTCGCTTATTTTCTCGCTCGGGTTGATGGCGGACTGGTTTGGTTCCCATCTACTAACTATAAACTTCATATTCTCTATATTAAAACTTCATCAAATCTTTCACATTTCTTATTTTTTCTAAATTTCATAAATCCCTAACCCCTTTCTTCTCCGCATTCCTAAAGGCTGGTTAGTCGCAGTCGCAGTCGCAGTCGGAGTCGACCTCGTTCCCAGGGCTTTTCCCTTCGACAGAGGGGCGGGCGGGAAAGGAAAAGTCCTGGAACGAGGTTGAGTTGGAGTCGTAAGAGCACTTCCGACCTAGTGAAAATCAAAACTCGGAGTCTGCGCTTCTGACTACGACTCCGACTCCATCGTTAGTGAAAACCAGCCTTAAAAATCACCAAAATCCTAACTGCAGTCACCTCTATTAAGCCCGTCGCAGCCACCCTTTAGTAGTCTCATATTTGTCTGTCTTTGTTACTTTTACCTTATTACTTAAGCGACCGTGCAAGAATGGAATGCTAAAACCATTAAGCTTATATATGTCATTTTACGATTTTATTTCGCTTAAATGTCCATTATAACACTGCGCTGTAGAGCGTTAACATTGTTCGTTACTGCACGTACATGTAGTTCATTTGACCGATTTCATTTATTGAGTTGATAAAATCTTGTAAGATATCACATCAACTATAAATAAAAACTAGAATAAAATAAAAACAAATAACAAAATAAGTAAATGATAATTTAAAATTGCAAGTTACATTGCTTATTTCACGCGCTTTCCCAAATTTAACTTAAAATCAGATAGTGACTTGCAATTTACTAAGTCAGCGGGCAGTAAGTTCCACTCTGATATTGATCTAGAAAAAAAAAATACTTAAAAACGTCCTTAGATACTTTTGGCGATCTATACTTAAAAGCATGGCTGTTGCGTGTTCTATTTTCACTGTTTGGTATTAAGTGTTCTTCTGTGTTTATGTCTACTAGGTTATGACTAAGATGACAACGTACTGCATTATAAAATAACAAGAAAGAATATTGTTCATTTTAAATTACTTACAAAGTACAATCCCCTTTTGTTAAAGGGATCGTTTGATTGTATTAATGTTAGCTTGAGTGAGTTGCTAGCCTACGTTAATTTGACCACACACACAAAGTATTTTTAGTGCATGAACCATACTAAGTGGCCAGCCTGTATCATGTTTAGCGGCCAATTTCTAAGAGATTGACTGTATACATGTACTGTCACTTTCAGTAATCTTCGGCAGAGAAAATACTGATCAAAACTTTTCCTGCGGTCAGTTGTCCGAGTTCTTTCCATTACACCTCAATCTTTCTGAATTGCGTTTTTCTTGCAGCCGGATGGTGAAAATAAATTTTACTGAACCGACCATAATAACTAGCTTCAAACTAGCTGGCAAACAAAACTACAAAAGATCGATCGGGGTAGAAACTCCAGTTCAGTTCATTCGTGTGATGTGCAATCCTCAGTCGAACCTTTGTGCCACAAAGGTTAGACTGAGTCAGGATTTAAATTTCTTTGCCGTATCAGAGAAACTGACCACGTTACAATTCTAGGAATGCTGTCAAACGCATTTTCCTTGCAGACCGGACTGTAATGAAGGGTGCTCTGAAATCTTGGCAATATAACGGAAATTACAGCAGACTCGAAACTACTTAAGAACACGAATAGGTGTGTTATTTCACTGGTGACGTGGTTTACGGCTGGATAATGGTGCCACTTTGATATCCATGCATGCGTAACTAAGGCGTTTATTTTTACAGAAAATCAGTCAACAATAGAAATTCCGGCTCTTGTCAAAAGTAGAGTAGGTTCTGTTCTTTGAGAGATAGTCCAGCTAGTCAGCAATACTGAATAGCCTATCTCAGTTTTCTCTTGCCTGTATAGAGCCGTGTTCTCACCTAAAGAAAAATCTGGGAAAGGTCGTCTTTGATTTACCCAGAAATTTGATTTTCATTTTCTACAGCCAAGTCCACTATAAAAATTGAGGTTAATATCTATAACAACAATAATATATTATGACCTATTATGTCGCACATGTAGACAATTAAAAGAGTATCTAATGAATATTCGCCTTTTTATAGAAAAAAAACAACAACAACTCAAAACAATCTTTACATGCATCACAACTGAAACTGGCTACAAATTAATAACTTTCTGGATTCATGCGATTCTTGCAGACCTAATCAAAGAATGTAGACACAACATACCTGCAAAAGCGATGGATTTTCCAGGCGTTGAGCGCTTATTAGATCTGATAGTTCTTTCAGCTGAGGCGGGGTTTATGTAACTGCGCGTTTTTAAAGTCGATTAAAGGTTCACATTAAATGCTGTCTCACACTGAGTTTGTAAGTTCCTCATTCTCCTACTTTACTTCGGTATGAGCAATTATCAGTTAAACTGATTGAATAGTGGCTCATACCAAAACTAAACGACTTTTCTAGAACATCAGTAAAACAGTGAGTTTTCCTGAAACGCGAGCCGCAGTCAAAGTCAAGTCGGCTAACCTCAAATTCACCACATCATATTCCTGAAGTAACGAGGTCTTTTTTCGAGATTTTCTCTTATAAAACTAATGACAAAAGTGCCCTCAGAGTATCCAGCCTTTTTATATCCAAGGTATTTCCGTAGGTAACGTGTCGTTTCATACCTTCATTTGTGTTTGTGCCAACTTTATGCATTGCTCTGCAGTTGAATTTTTCTTGAAAAGATGCTAACACAAAAGGCTGAACAGACCACAATAAGTACGAAGCAAAACTCTAAAAGAAACTCCAGTTCGTTATAAAACAACCTTCTGAGTAGTCTTGAATCGGGTCGTTGTATTTGCTCTATTTGCAGAGTCGCTCCAGGGACTTCATTATCTTCTTGCATGAGGACTTGAATTATCTTGTTGTTCCAAAGAAAACACCATAATGTTAGATATCAAGCATACACAGTTTCTGTTGAGAATGTTCTGCAACGTCTTGTGTCGTGAGCTTATCGCCCAGCAGTTAAATGAAATATGGAATGTGAATATGTGGTATTTCACGGGTGACGTGTTAGGCTTGATCTGGATAATGGTTCACGTTTTCCATGCGTAACTAATAAGTTGATTCATAACACTGAAGAACAAAACAAAAACACTTGAAGTTATTTAGGTGCGTTGGTCGATGTACGTCAGAGTGTTATTAATTATACACTTCTGTTCATTCACTCATATAATTCAGCGACAAAACACTGCATAATTTAACAATTGCGGCACGCGATGGAGGACAAGTTTCATGATAATTTAGTTTACAAAATGCGTAGAATTATATCGTCATAAACAAAAATGGGCATTTGAGAACACGAGAGAATCGAAATCATAGCAGTGGTTACGTATATTTTATTATTTTTTCTTTTATCTAAATCACTTGTCTGATAGCAATTCAGTACTTTTCTCTTGGGGAACAGCCGCGGCACTATCAGAAAACAAAATAACACCCTTTCAGTATACTCGATGCTCTCTTTTTTTAGCCAATCAGAGCTCACACAGCTTCCACGATAGAAGCTGCTCGATCTTCGCGCTCTGATATTGCTCGTGTGTCAGACGTTTCCCTGCGTCTTTCGTGACCAGTCGAACGGGGCTATATATAAAGACTCTAGAGACATGTAATACGAGAAAAATGAGAGCGCGACAAAAGCCAGTAATGAGTATGGTCTCCATACCTAGCCAAGGACAGGGCACCGATCGAATCGGTTCATCGTCGTGCAGCTCGTCTTTTGGTTGGGTACTACCAACGCACAAATAGCGTGGGGAGGGGAGGGGAGGGGAGGGGAGGGGAGGGGAGGTGAAAGTGGAAGTGGAAGGGGAGGGGGGAGGGATAGGGAGGTGGGGGGGGGGGGGGGGGGGGCGGGGGAAGCCTTCGGAAACTCCCTCAACCCCAGAGCCCAAGAAATGATTCGCAGGCTAGCAAGTTTTGTCTTTCGAGCAATGGAAAAAAGAATCAGAAACATACTCATTCATTTGTCATGTAATTTGTGGTTATTCAAATAAATACATATACCTACATTTAATTAATATAGATTTCTTTTATATTGTTATTTTAATAATGTAAGTTTCCTTTTTGTATAGAATAATTAGTTATTGTATAGTAATGGGAATAGTAATAAAGATTTTATTGTTACTGTTAAAAACCGCAACATGAACTCACGGCGTTAAAAAATGCTATCGCACCCCTGAAATCACCACTACCACCACCAACAACAACAAAGAAAATCGCTTCAATTTAAACGCTATCTTAAGCACTGGTGGTTCAGTGGTAGAATTCTCGCCTGCCACGCGGGAGACCAGGGTTCGATTCGATCCTCGTCAGTGCAACATTAATCTTTTTTTTTACCAATTTGATTTTTGCATTTCGAACTTTAGTTATCCATAAAAGAGTGTACTATTGAATAAAATAACATAAAATAATATATGCAAGTTTACGCCGTCTGTATCTCAAGTTTTTGGAACATTTGGTAAAAATTCAACGGAGGAAAAGCGAGAAAATCTGCTGTTCATTTTACATGTTTGTGGCTCTGCTCTGGGTTGATAGTTATCCTGAAGAAATAAATACTATTTCCAGGATATGCTATCTTAAGCACTGGTGGTTCAGTGGTAGAATTCTCGCCTGCCACGCGGGAGACCGGGGTTCGATTCGACATTTTTTACCCTCTTTTTTGGCATTTCAAACTTCATTTACCCATACTGACAGAGTTTACAATTGTCCTATTTTTTACAGAAATAAAATACAGACTGCGGTTATAAACATGACAAAACAACGCATGTTGTAAAAACTTTGATTGAAATGGCCGAAGAATAAGAGTTTTTATGACTTGAATAAATTGTAGCTGGTATTCCTGTGCAGCTCAAGCCGCTAGTATAACAATCATTGCTATTGGTCAGTCAGAAATCGATAAGCCAATAAGAACAGTCCTTATTTCACGGCTCGCTTTACTTACAGAGGAAGACACAGGGGAAGCATTGAGTGAGGTCACATTTACAAACATGGCGACAAGTCCCGCATTACCGAGTTCACCAACTGGTTCATTAAAACGGGACAATTCTAAGAAAGATGCCGGCAAGCTTGGGTGGGTTGGAACTTTAACCCGAAGAAAGAAAGGACAAGAAGGTAATGTACTATGGAGAACATTCAAAGTTTTGTTATCGGTGTTTTGTTGTCATTCTGTCACACATGCGATCGATCCAAATAACACGATCGAAGACGACTAAAACCTTGTTATCAATATTTTGTTCGCTTTATTCTGTTACACGATTCAGTTTAGCTTGGGTTTCTGGCAATCAATGCTTGAGGTGGTCCTCCAGATTTAATTATTTCCAATGGTTCTTTAGAACACACTGAATTGGTGATTTTTGTTAATCCTTCGGTTGTCTGGAAATTCCAAAGCGAATTCCATCACCTCAACACACCCTTTCCTGTGCAACCCTCATTTGCTTCACGTTGTCAAGACTCATATTCGCCTTACAGCTTCCAAACATTCTTATAGCACTGTACATACACATGGTGTGTAAAATTTAATTATCTATCCATTAAATGTAAGCTTAAGTTAAGCTTATGTATTAGTGTGAAAACAGATCAATTTTAGTTCATTCCCATTGATGGTGTGAACAGAGATATTTCAAACTGATAGTGTATATTGAACACACCCCTGGGATACCCTGCTCCCCATCCCCCTGGGATAACTCACTTCCCCTTTCCCCTTAGCCCTCCAATTTGGTATTGCTATTTTTTAAATAAAAGATCAAAACTTTGTTTGTAAGTAAATGGGTTAATTTTTACATGCGGACAGCTTGCTATATACAAATGCATAGATCTCCCCCCCCCCCCCCCCCCTTCATGACAACCCTTGGGCCTCAGAATTTTGTGAGAAAAAAAATTGGCAAATGTCCCATAGTGGGGACAAAACAGCTGTGCAAATGCCCTGGGTATGGTAAAAAAAGAAGGAACGTTCTTTGAATCTACATCTAGACTCATCCAAAAGTTATTTGAAGGCAAAGTAATCATTAACAGAGAAATTGTTTTCTCTCAGTTTTCCTCTTGTGACAGATTAGAGCAAGTTCACAACAAATTTCTCGTGAGAAATGGAGCCAGGATTTTTCCAGGTTGAAAACACAAGGATGTCATACTATGAATACTATGATCTACAAAATTTTAATCTTGACACACTGGATGAAAATAAGATCATGCATTATGTCAATCTTATGAAGCAAAAGTATATTTCCTACTGGAAAAATGCTTTACAGAACTCAAGGAAATTGGAATTTTACAATAGTTTTAAGGATCAATACATAATCTCCCATTATCTAGATCACACAAGGAAATCAAATGAAAGGAAAACTCTAGTCAAATTTAGGACAGGTAATCCAAAACTCATGATCGAGCTTGGTCGATATAATCAAATCCCTAGAGAAAATAGATTATGCCCTTTATGCGAATCAAATAATATCGAAAACGAAATTCATTTTCTCTTTCAATGCCCAAGATATTCAACTTTAAGAGATAAATACTTTAATCAAATCTACCAACACTTGCCGAATATTCAAAATACATTCTCAACAGAAAGTATCAAAGAATTGATGAACTCTTCCAATTATTTTGTTAATTTACTTTTAATGAAAATGATATCTGCATGCTTTGAATTACGTGATAGCTTAATATTGTCAAATCAAAATGAAGTTTTGTAATTACTTAATATTCTTTTACTGTCTTTTGTTATTGTTAAAAGTATGCTTTTGCAATACTGTAACTCAATATAGTCATGCAAATAAAGCTATTATTTACGCCAAAATTCCCCTGGTGTACACCGAGAGTTGGCTAACACCCCACCCCTAGGATTCGAACGTCAACAAATGCCCAACTAATGCCCAGAATTGGGGGGGGGGGGGGGGGTGGGTGGGGGGGCACTGCTGCAATTGAATGATTTGTAATGGACAGCCTTTTAATTCAGACAGGAGTTCAACTCCTAGTGATAAATGTAGTTTCTGAATTCATCCTGCTTTTCTGGACTCTCTCTGTTACGGACACCAACTCTTGGTCCCTCAATTGCAGTTAAATCAGGAGTTGAAGTGTATTGTACCATAAACAGTTGCTTGGATAAAAATTACAATTTTATTACATAATATGCAGTGAACTCTCTCTAAACCAGGCACCTTATGTCCATCTCTAACTGTCTGCCTTAGAGAGGTGTCCACCTTATAGAGAGTTAAGCAAGTCACCCTCAGGCCCAGCTCTACTGTCTGTCTTAGAGAGGTGTCCATCTTACAGAGAGTTAAGCAAGACACCCTCAGGCCCAGCTCTAACTGTCTGCCTTAGAGAGGTGTCCGTCTTATAGAGAGTTAAGCAAGACACCCTCAGGACCAACTCTAACTGTCTGCCTTAGAGAGGTGTCCACCTTATAGAGAGTTAAGCAAGACACCCTCAGGACCAGCTCTCTAACTGTCTGTCTTAGAGAGGTGTCCACCTTATAGAGAGTTAAGCAAGACACCCTCAGGACCAGCTCTCTAACTGTCTGCCTTAGAGAGGTCTCCACCTTATAGAGAGTTAAGCAAGACACCCTCAGGACCAGCTCTCTAACTGTCTGTCTTAGGGAGGTGTTCACCTTATAGAGAGTTAAGCAAGACACCCTCAGAACCAGCTCTCTAACTGTCTGTCTTAGAGAGGTGTCCACCTTATAGAGAGTTAAGCAAGACACCCTCATGACCAGCTCTAACTATCTACCTTAGAGAGGTGTCCACCTTATAGAGAGTTAAGCAAGACACCCTCAGGACCAGCTCTAACTGTCTGCCTTAGAGAGGTCTCCACCTTATAGAGAGTTAAGCAAGACACCCTCAGGACCAGCTCTCTAACTGTCTGTCTTAGAGAGGTGTCCACCTTATAGAGAGTTAAGCAAGACACCCGCAGAACCAGCTCTCTAACTGTCTGTCTTAGAGAGGTGTCCACCTTATAGAGAGTTAAGCAAGACACCCGCAGAACCAGCTCTCTAACTGTCTGTCTTAGAGAGGTGTCCACCTTATAGAGAGTTAAGCAAGACACCCTCATGACCAGCTCTAACTATCTACCTTAGAGAGGTGTCCACCTTATAGAGAGTTAAGCAAGACACCCTCAGGCCCAGCTCTAACTGTCTGCCTTAGAGAGGTGTTACCTTATAGAGAGTTAAGCAAGACACCCTCAGGACCAGCTCTAACTGTCTGCCTTAGAGAGGTGTTACCTTATAGAGAGTTAAGCAAGACACCCTCAGGCCCAGCTCTAACTGTCTGTCTTGGAGAGGTGTCCACCTTATAGAGAGTTAAGCTGGACACCCTCAGGACCAGCTCTAACTGTCTGCCTTGGAGAGGTGTCCACCTTATAGAGAGTTAAGCAAGACACCCTCAGGACCAGCTCTAACTGTCTGCCTTAGAGAGGTGCCACCTTATAGAGAGTTAAGCAAGACACCTTCAGGACCAGCTCTAACTGTCTGTCTTAGAGAGGTGTCCACCGTATAGAGAGTTAAGCAAGACACCTTCAGGACCAGCTCTCTAACTGTCTGCCTTAGAGAGGTCTCCACCTTATAGAGAGTTAAGCAAGACACCCTCAGGACCAGCTCTACCTGTCTGCCTTGGAGAGGTGTCCACCTTATAGAGAGTTAAGCAAGACACCCTCAGGACCAGCTCTAACTGTCTGCCTTAGAGAGGTGCCACCTTATAGAGAGTTAAGCAAGACACCTTCAGGACCAGCTCTAACTGTCTGTCTTAGAGAGGTGTCCACCGTATAGAGAGTTAAGCAAGACACCTTCAGGACCAGCTCTCTAACTGTCTGCCTTAGAGAGGTCTCCACCTTATAGAGAGTTAAGCAAGACACCCTCAGGACCAGCTCTCTAACTGTCTGTCTTAGAGAGGTGTCCACCTTATAGAGAGTTAAGCAAGACACCCTCAGAACCAGCTCTCTAACTGTCTGTCTTAGAGAGGTGTCCACCTTATAGAGAGTTAAGCAAGACACCCTCATGACCAGCTCTAACTATCTACCTTAGAGAGGTGTCCACCTTATAGAGAGTTAAGCAAGACACCCTCAGGACCAGCTCTAACTGTCTGTCTTAGAGAGGTGTTACCTTATAGAGAGTTAAGCAAGACACCCTCAGGCCCAGCTCTAACTGTCTGCCTTAGAGAGGTGTTACCTTGTAGAGAGTTAAGCAAGACACCCTCAGGCCCAGCTCTAACTGTCTGCCTTAGAGAGGTGTTACCTTATAGAGAGTTAAGCAAGACACCCTCAGTTCCAGCTCTAACTGTCTGCCTTAGAGAGGTGTTACCTTATAGAGAGTTAAGCAAGACACCCTCAGGCCCAGCTCTAACTGTCTGTCTTGGAGAGGTGTCCACCTTATAGAGAGTTAAGCTGGACACCCTCAGGACCAGCTCTAACTGTCTGCCTTGGAGAGGTGTCCACCTTATAGAGAGTTAAGCAAGACACCCTCAGGACCAGCTCTAACTGTCTGCCTTGGAGAGGTGTCCACCTTATAGAGAGTTAAGCAAGACACCCTCAGGACCAGCTCTAACTGTCTGCCTTAGAGAGGTGCCACCTTATAGAGAGTTAAGCAAGACACCTTCAGGACCAGCTCTAACTGTCTGTCTTAGAGAGGTGTCCACCGTATAGAGAGTTAAGCAAGACACCTTCAGGACCAGCTCGACTGTCTGTTTTAGAGAGATGTCCACCTTATAGAGAGTTAAGCAAGACACCCTCAGGACCAGCTCTAACTGTCTGCCTTAGAGAGGTGTCCGTCTTATAGAGAGTTAAGCAAGACACCCTCAGGATCAGCTCTAACTGTTAAGCAAGTCACCCTTTCGAGCAGGACCAGCTCTAACTGTCTGCGTTAGAGAGGTGTCCGTCTTATAGAGAGTTCAGTCACAGAGAAGCAAGTGAAATTCGGCAAGGACCAACCAACCACTTCTGTATGCTTTGAATTGTGTCTGCATTACAGGGATGTCCGCTTAGAGAGTTGACTTTACAGTCAATTGTGCACCCTGATCTTTTTAGGTGCAGGCATGAATTTGTTTGAGAATACTGCAGGGCTGTCACTAATTTTATTTAGAACTATAAGTAGCATTGTCTTGTTTGTCTAAAAGTAGCAAGGGGTCCCTGCCGCCCCTCAGTGACAACCCTGGACTGTAATAAATTGTAGATTTACAGTGTTGTACTACCAAGTTGGACCTATTTGAGCTAATAATAATTATTTTTCTTTCTTCCAGTGAATGAACTAGAGACTGAAGGCCGAAATGCTATTGAGTCTCCGACAACCCCCATAACAGTAACACCAGACACATTTGATTTAGGTCAGTCAGATGGCATTCATTTTTCAGAAGGTTATTGGGCACTGTATATATTTAAACTAGCAGTAATCACAGATTATGGAGATGCATTCAAAGGAATTTCCGGCGGAAATGAGCCCCTGAAAAAAAAAAACAATACGGGCGGCCATTTAGAAGACTGGCCACCAAAAAATCTCAAATTCCACAGGACAACCAACACGAAATTAGGATTGCGTTCTTTCAATGCGATAAACACCTAAGGCCATTGTTATAAATTTGTCAGTAAATCAGAGGCAATGTTTATTTAAGGTGGCTCCTAATAGTTTAAACATTCCCATCATGATACATCTATGATATTCAATCACAGCTACACCAGTAAAATTAAGAGAAACCGTTAAGTACAGGTTTGTAAACACTTAACCAATAAACAAATTTAGGTGGCCACGACATCAAAATTTGTTACCATGGCAATGTCAAAAGAAGTCAAAAACACCCCATTTTCAACCTTTTGAGACTAATAACTTCAAAACTGCACGGTGAAATTTTTTGATTTTTATATATTATCGTCTTATAAACATAAACATTTGTGACAATTTTGAAAGAAATCTGTACATAGGATTCAGAGATATGTCATGTTTACATAAATTTAAGGTAGTTCTGAACTCTATGTACAGATTTTTTTAAAAAATTGTTAAAATCTTTCTCTTGCCAATTAAACAAAAATGTATCGAAAACAAAAACTTTTACCGTGTACAGTACCGCTCACGGGAAACTTACCACCGTCTCGCGAGACGCGTCTCGTTTCTCGCGAGACGCGTCTCGTTTCTCGCGAGACTCGTCTCGTTTCTTGTAGTTATAAGTTATTAGTCTCAAATGGTCCAAAATAGCGTATTTTTGACCTCTTTTCGTGTTGCCATGACAACGAATGATTATGTCATTGGGATACCACTTTGTTGACTGATAAAAGATTTACTGGTTTCAAGTAAAAAATGTTTAGCTACACCATCGGGCTAGCTGTAATGGAATGCAAAAGACGAGGGGGCTGAACAATATGGAGCCACCTTAAGAGAGTCATGTCAGGGAAAATTTCTTTCTTTAAGTCCGTTGTTTCATTTATAAACTACTGAAATAAGTGGGAAATGTTTTCTTACACACCACTGGAGTCTGGGCTAAGAAAACCGGGTCATGTGACCTGTGAGGCAGGCAGTAACCTTGGATCAGCACCCTTTTTTTTTGGAGCAAAAGACTGCAGAAATGCGGGGAAGAAAAAAGGATTGGCTTGTTAAATAAATATATCACACATTTGTTTTTCCCTTCCTGTGCTTTCACCGACTTTTGCTCCAAAAAAGGGTGCCTGATCACGGGTTAAGCAGGTAGTTGCTGTTATTACATCCCCCATTACTGGTGGTCGGCTTGGCATCACTACCAGTGGTGTGTAAGAAATACATGTATTAAATTATAGCAGAAACCCATAAGTGGGTTGAAACGTGCACCTGTCTCTTGTACGCTTGAAAACAAGCTTCCGATTATTCAATTTGCTAAGAAGTTGTTACAGCCATATTTGGAAAATCAAGATAAAAACATTGACCAATCAATTCGCTATCAGAACAACTTGCTTCCAACCACGAGGGACTGAAAGGTTTCAAAATATGGTACTAAGCAAAAAATGAATATTCGGAAGCTGTGAATACGCATTACATGTTTCAACCCACTTATGGGGTTTCTGATTATAGTAAGCTAACACCTTGTTTGTTTTTTTTGCATTGTTAAATGTTTGGTACTTTACAGATGAAAATGAAGAACGTTCAATGGTAGAACCTCTTTCATTGGAAAATGCAAAAGTTAAAGAATTACAAGAGGTGATTTATTGGTGATTTATTATGCGACACAATTTCTAGTCATCTTTCTTTGGTTGTGTTTTCACTGGGACAAGTTTGACTAGTTAAAGCAAAACAGGCTGGAAGCGCAGTGAAAATATTTTGTCTGTGTTTAATGATTGGTCTAGATGCAAGCTGTTTTCCTTGTTGAAAATAAGGGATTTTCCCACCTTGTCCACTGGAATTGCAACCAAGTTATACTATCTCACAAGATGGTATACATGTAACTTGTCCTGCCATTGGCTGCTTAATGGCAATGGCTTAATATTACCACTCCATGATGTGATCATTTGAACTGAGACAAACACAGTCAGCTTACATGTAATCTTACCAACTTACTACAGCCAGGCAGCTGTGTTAAACATAAAAGATGCCTGCTTGACCATTGTAGCTACATGTATGTTAAAAATCATTATAACTGATATTTTTAATAATATAATAAATTTTACAATAATTGATGATTTTTAGGTTCTATTAGACTGGATTAATGATGAGTTGTCAGATCTACGAATTGTTCTCAGAGACATTACCGAGGATTTGTATGATGGTCAAATTCTTGCCATTCTTATGGGTAAGCTCAGGTTCTTTGTATATTAAATTTTCTTCCATTTTAAAACTTTCACATGTATACTTTTCCTTTTAATTTCAAGGTGCTATTGAGCCTTTTGGAAATGATGCACTGTAAATTCATTGTTATGATTAAAGTTAATTATTGTTATTATTACTTATCAATTTGAGAAAAAAAAAACAGCCAAATCCTTGCCGTGACATACTATGAAATCTCCTGATAAAGCCCAGTTTCTGTAGCTAAAAACAACTACAATATACCTACTGAGTGTTGCTACAGCTGTGCTTCCCTTCTTTGATGTACAGTATCATATCACAGGGAGTCCAGACTCACAACAAGAGCCCTCAATGACAAAAGGATTTGTATAGGATTTTATTGCGAGTTTGATAAAATATCAAAATTATAAATAAACAGCTATGTGAACATTTTACTCATTGCTCACATTTTAGGGATCGAAAAAAAAAACTACACAACTCGTAAAATATCAGTGCATATTATCTGTTAAATCATGAAATAAGGTGACAGTATTTACATGTATTATTGCACAGTCTCATATGTTGAATAACAAAAGTTAGCACACAATTTTTATTTGGTTTTCACATCTTATCTTTCCTGTCTAGAAAAACTGGCAAGTATCAAGCTGGCTGAATTTGAAGAAGTCACTCAATCAGTAGAGAGTCAGGTATATGTTCATTTTACAGCATATAGGTCATTTTTTTTAATGCTTCCTAGAGTTTCAAGTAATGTCCAGGATTGCAGGCAGAGGAGGGCCACGCTACTCCATCACTGGCATTACAAAGTGTCCTCTTTTATAAAAGTTCACCAAACACACAAAATTCTGTTATGTATGAAGTAATATGAAACTGACAAATATCTCTGTCAAATATGAAGTATTTGTTAAACAATACTTGCCTGCAATCCTGGATATAAATGACAGTTTCAACAACAACAACAACAAAAAAATTACAACAATTTGAAGCCACCAAATTGCAATGTTTTGACCACTGTGTAGACAAATTGCAACCAAACTGGCCAAAAGATTGTTTGCAACATGAAACCCAAACAACCCGGGTTGATAGATCTTGCATGATCGTGGAATATCTCATCGAATGAATGATCTTGTCAAGTTTTTACCAAAAGCCGTCCCTAGTATGATCTTACCAAGATTTCACCCAGATCTTGGAAAATTTTTTAACAAGATCTGTAACCTGGGTCCTTTCCTTTCTGGGAGCTAGTGTATTGCTTTTTTCAGTTTGGGCCTGTGCACAAAGAAAAATTATGCACAGGATAGTAATTATTATAGACTAGCTAAACACTGTATGTGCGTGCATAGTTGATTAATTTTGTTGATAATAAATTATTTTGTACACTCTACAGAAAGCGAAGTTGTCTGTTTTACTGGAACATGTGAACAAGCTCTTAGGAATTCCTGATCATCGGGCGAAATGGACAGCAAACAGTGAGTTAAATTATAAATATAAAGTAATTAAAAATGATTTTTTGAAAGAAAAATAGTTCACTTCATACAACATGTACTGACCATGGTGGATTTCAACTTTATACATGTCGAAGTATATACAAGTTTGTACCTTGAAAAGTATGATAAGAAGAAAGTTTTCCTATGTACAGTAAATGATTTTAATTTATTCTGAGTTTGACAAAAAAATTGACAAGTTGACAAAATTTGACAAAGGATGTACCAACAAAAATGTGTCGGTACATCCATTTGAATGCTGATACAAAATTATTCACGACACACAGTGATGAATGCAGAATTCATGGCACAGTGATGAATGCACCACCATTTCCCCTGAATCAAAGGTCACAAGAAATTTAATGCATTATACCATCCAATTTTCTCTACACATTTCACACAATGTGTATTTTTGTCATGCTAAGAAATGTTTTTCATAATAATTCACTGTTTCTAAACAAATTTTGGTTCATTTGAACTTTTGCAAATACCGGTAAATGTCTTCAAGAAGTTTTGTATGTGGAAATGGGTTATATCAAAGCATTGCTTTTAAATTTTTTTAACTATTTTTGAATTCCCTTGCATCCATCCTTAATTGCTTAATCTGACATTTCCGTTTTCAAGCTATTCATGACAAGGATATTGTAGCCATTCTTCATTTGCTGGTTGCCTTGGCACGCCATTTTGAATGTCCACGAAAGCTGCCTGGTGGTGTCAGAATAAACATGGTTGTGGTGCAGAAGAAAGGAGGAATCCTGCTTCCTCAGAAGATTGTTGAGGAGATCACAGCAGCAACTGAAGGAGAAGAGTAAGTACATTTATTGTGGTTCCAATAATTTTATTTTTCTTTGATTTGAAAATTTTTTCAAACCAGTTTATTTTTTTCAAAAATTGGAAGGGTTTGTATGGAGTCATCAGGGCATACACTGTAAATGTGCCAATATCTCATCCCCAAATTACAATGGGATGCTGGTTTTTTTGCCATACTCTTTCCAAATAATATCTCATCAAATCCCATAATTTAGTTTTTGTGACATCACACTTTGGTACTTTACAACAACAACAACAACAACAATCTTTATTGTGCTCTTAATACAAAAGTACAGAAATCATTAAAAGGAAATAACTGTGAAAGAAAAAGAGCACAGCCACTCAGAAATAGCAAAAGCTACATTTAATCGTACTGAGTGGCTGGGCCTATGCGGAAGAGTACAGCTGTAACTAGATATAAAAGTTGTTATAAATAGACAGATACACAAAAAACACACGCAAAAAATATATATTTAAGCTGTAATTAATAAACAAATACACAAGCGAATAAACAAAGACAAGAGAAAAACAACGGCTATGCACACTCCAACTGACATTTGCCTAGTTTGTTGAGTGTTGTTTATGACTCGCCTCCAGGCACACAATCAGGGTTCATTCATGAATCTTATTCTCATTACACCATATATAGCTGCTGTATTTGCCACTGTGCAGGAAACATGTGTCATTATTTTGTTATTAGCTTTTGCCAAACTAATTTTAACTTTTATTAACTCTTTTTCTCATATTTTTTTTTTGCAGTGACGAAAGTGGCAAGCCTGGTAAGTCATTTTAATTTTGTTTACATGACTATCTGACAACAGTTACATGCATTATTGCTGGTTAATTATAAAATTATACCGTAAGTTTCATTTACATCATTTGTAAGATCTTTGTAAATTATACATGCAGAACTTTACAGACATTCTGAACATAAAAAATTGACATTTTTCTCCTTTTATCAATGAGGCCTGATATAAACTTTGCCCATGATACTGAAATCAGTTGTTGACATTCTTTTTTTGTCTGATGATTGTTTTCTAGAAAGAGATGCTTTTGATGCACTTTTTGATAATGCACCAGAAAAGCTAAATGTTGTCAAAAAGGTAACTACAGGCTGAACCATTTGAATTTATGCATGAGTCAGTGAATGAAATATCTTTAAAGTGGTCAGGCACAAGGGGTCATCTAGCAGGGACATGTCGCAGTGACATGTAGCAGTGACAAAAATTTGTGTAGTACACACTGAGGGACATGTAGCAGGGACGTGCGCTGGGGACATGTAGCAGGGACAAAATCAAAGCGCTTGCACACATGAAAATGTTGCGAGGGCATGTCTCAGGGACATGTTGCAGCGACACGTCCCCTCATGTGAACTGATACTTTCATAATTGAAACCCCAATTTTGGGGACATTCGCATGGAGTTCAACTTGTTTAACTTCATGGGACACGTCGCGGGGACAAAATGTCCTCAAAATTGGTGTTGCACAATAAATTTATTGTGAAAGTATCAGTTCACACGAGGGGACGTGTTGCTGCAACATGTCCCTGACACATGTCCCCGCAACATTTTCATGTGTGTGCAAGCGCTATGATTTTGTCCCTGTTACATGTCCCCGCTGCATGTCCCTGCTACGTGTCCCTCAGTATGTACTACACAAATTTTTCTCTCTGCTACATGTCGCTGCGACATGTCCCTGCTACATGACCCCTCATGTCTGACCACCTTTAAGTGTGCATGGGATTCAAATCTACATTTCTGTGTCAGTATCCTGTGTCACACTAACATCAGTATTGCATAAATAAATAAATAAATAAATAAATAAATAAAATATTGTAATATTTAGCCTCAAATTGACAATTAAATACCTGTTTGTTAAAACAATTCTCAGTATCTTATTAGACATTTTGAAGGAATGCCCAAAACGAATGAAAGAAGCCAATGAAATAATCCATCATCTTTGTTTACCTTGAAGAGTTAGTAACCGGCCTAACGGGTGTTTCTTGGTGTTGCGGAAGCCATTGCTGGTTAGCTTTTGTGTTGTGGTGTGGGTATTGTTCAGTGTCTTTTGAATCTTTTGTTTTATGTCATTTGGTGATCACACCATCCGCAACACCAAAAAACTACCGGCCTAACTGACAACGCATGTTTGTGGTAAATTACCAAGCTTGTTGTGGTGTAGAATGAACGTTGTGATTGATACAGATGATTTGATGAATGTAACCACAGACAGTTTAGCTCATGTTCCCAAGCACTAATCTTTTGACTTACCCTTCTTCCCAAAATTTTGACTTTCAAAACTTGGGGTGTATCTTATGGCCTGTGAGTATGGCTTACAGTATCAGCTGGTTTTTATAATAAACGTTCAGTACAGTACCTGTATGTACAGTATGTATGTAACACCCCACATCATCCGGTAGCTTTACTTTCAGTTGAGTCAGTTTTTTTGGTTGAAATTTTCTAGACAAGTGTGACTGTTTGTGTCTTATTAACATTATTTAACGATACATGTGAAAAAAGGGTAATAAAAGTCTTCATAAGCCTAGTGGCTTACAACTGCTGGAACGTAACCTGGTTTTGATAGTATGATAGCAACTGAGACTCCCCCCAGGATGGGAATCTAGTCCATCGCAGGGTTACCCCCCAGCGTTATGTTGCCAGTTCCCATTTATACATCTGTACTTACAATGTAAGTACAATTTTTTATAGTAGTTCTCATTAGAATGTAATATTTAGTAATAGTTAGCCTTATTTGTGTATTAGCATGATATTTACCCGTGTATAAATAAAAGTGATGATGATGATGATGAGGCAATATGGAGCTTGTCAACTTAAGCTTAAGGAAACAACACCATGGCTGGACCAAGCTTGAACCACCGACCTTGAGGTTGAAAGTCCAAAGCGCTAACCACGAGACCACCGCATGTCTATGATACATGTATAACCATACATTCTTGTATTCCTGTGTGTTTTTCAGTATTTAACAAGCTGACATTTTGGGAGTTAAATGCTGAATGTTTTACGCTGTTTCTTTGTGCTCTTAGAAATAAAAAATAGTAAATAAATTTGTGGAGTTTTTAAAATTGCTACTGATTTCTTGTCAGTCCCTGCAGAGTTTTGTTAACAAGCATCTCGGCAAGTTGAGTTTGGATGTTGCTGATATCGACTCACAGGTACTTTAAACTGAAAGAATCGGCAAATCTAAGGGTGCTTACCATTTCCAGGGGTGTATCTGCCTTTATGCAAAGTACCCAAATGCATACCAGAATAATCTCAGAATATTCTTTTTTACATTCTAGAAGAAAAGCATTATGATGTTTTTATGATGTTTTTCTATCGTGTTCATAGAAGAATGTGCTGGTCATACAAAAAATTACAGTGTAGTACATATATTGCCTTTCAGAATTTTATCGAATGGAAAAGCTTTCTGAAAACATGGTTTTCCAATGTAATGAATATTGCAATTTACATGTAGATTGAAATTTTAGGTTTTCTGAAAGGTAAACTCCAGAGTTTATATTCTTGACGGCACAAATACTGGCTTTTCGGTGTCAGGAATGCAGAACGTGGCGTTTTAGAGGGTCACATTAAAAAAAGTCTGTGAAGGGGGGGGGGGGGAGGGGGAGAAATGCATGCCCCTGGACCCCCCCTAGAAGCTTGCGCCTGCAGCGCTTGTATTATGCCTTTAGCATGAAACTTACTCTCTCACTGACTTTGTGCATGCTGCTAAAAATTATTTAGGTATGCCCATGATTTCTCCATAATTCGGTCAGTTCATAGATCAGCAGAGTGCAACAATAATTATTTTACATGTAGTTTTGTTTTGTATAGCATTACAATAATTGTTAATATTGTTTACTTGTGTTTTAGTTTCATGATGGTGTTTACCTTATATTCCTGCTGGGGCTTTTGGAAGGCTTCTTTGTACCCTTGTACCAGTTTTATATCACGCCTTCCAGTAAAGAGCAAAAGGTGAGTTCAAATACACTGTAGCTTTATTCACGGGGAGGGATGACGGGGAGGGATGCCGGGCACATGGGGCATTTTATCTCTGTTTTCATCCCCACCATCGGGAATTAATTTTGACTTGATGATTGCCTCCCTTTTTATTAACCCATGAATATGCGAAGCGTGATGAAAGGGTCAACGCTGATAAGGAGAGTTTCACTCACTCGATCGCTCGCCCACTCCTTCCATCAGCTGTAAACTTTTCATGGTGATTCCACTGACCAGCACGTAAGGCTTAGCAAAGGAATAGTCGATTGCTGAAAAGGGTGACATAGTTTTGAAAGCGCTGCTCTGATGTTTTGTATTTGGAATCCTTTAATGGACCATTAAAACTGATCTGCAGACTTAAAATTGATTTTTCAACAGAGAGACTCATTTTAATATGGGTTTTACCCCATACATACGTTGAAATAATAAACTTTTACCTACACAATCACCATTAATCTTGGTGGCCTAATGGCATAGTACAAGTAACAGTTGGACGACCCAAGTTTGAATCTTGCCCGGAACCTTCCTTTTTTGGCGTCCATCAAAAGTCATTACTTTTAATTTTAAAAAAATATAATTGAACCGTGTCAGTATAAAAACATAAGCTAACCGCAATACTGCATTTCATGTTAGCATTTCTTATTCACGGGTTGGCTCACAGGAGTCTTTGATTTGTATTATTTTGTCTTTTTTTCCTTTCCTTTTTTACTCATGAATATGCAGTGTTGAAGGAATTATACATGTAGCAGTGGGGGACAAGTATGCAAATTTTCATTCCTTCCATGGGTCGATCGACTGTTAACATTGAGCCCACATTGGAGGAAGGGGAGGGTGGGGAGTTGGCCACAGGGGTTGAGGGCCAGTGGAGCAAATGAGAGGGGAGGGTCTGAATGTTCCATATTCATGAGTTGGCTGACTTTTTTTGCGGGGGGGGGGGGGGGGGGGGGGGGCTCCTGAGTGAACATTGAATATAGAACCCTCACCCCACCCCTGTGATGATTTTCCTTCCTTATTGGTGTGTTTTCTTTTCAAAACAGCTCCACAATGTTGCTTTGGCCATCGATCTTATGAAGGACAGTGGAATGAAGTTTTATGCCAAACCTGAAGGTGAGAGTAGTAGATAAGGTGCAGTAGTCTCATAGCTGGCACATTTGGAATGTCAGCAGTTTTAGTCTTTGTCATCGCATTGTTTCCTCAGGTGTCACTAGTACTACTTTAGGGGGGGGGAACCTTAATTACATTTTTAGAGTTGTTGCTAGGGACACTATTTCATGGTTAGCATTTCTCACATGTCATAAACTGCTAACATGGTGAGAACTATGAAACTGAACATATTTGCAAGACTTCATTAAATCGACATTGCACATACGATATTCAACGGAAGAGAGATAAAAATCCAAATTTTTAAATTGCTGAATCATATTAAGCAGTTCAACTCTTTTTAACATCTGTAGCATTGAATTACCATTTAGACAAAAAAAAAAGAAAGCTATTAAAGATAATTTATGAAAATACTCCTTAATGACATCATAGCTTATTCAGTAACATGAATTTTAACAAATCCATGCTACAGTTTTGAGTTTTACGGGTTTTTGAATGTTCTGGTCACGTACTGCTCAGTAGCTTTCATTTGAATGGTCACACTTGAGGATTTCATACACAGACTCAAAAGTTAGAACCACCTTGTACAGCATAATTAACAGTACCACAGGAAATTACTGCTCAATAGCTTTCATTTTAATGGTCACACTTTAGGATTTCATACACAGACTCCTGCACTTGGTGCCGGCTACATGTATTTGTTTCGAGTTCTGATTGGTTCATTGGATTGTCTGCGTCTGTTGTAATTAGCCAGAGTAGTTAGTTTGGCTTCAGATTTACTTCACTCAATTGAAAACCGCTCTATTGTTAACATTATGTTTCTCTTTGCAGATGTTGTTCAAAAGGACCTCAAGTCAACTCTGAGAATTCTTTACAGTTTGTTCCAGAAATATAAAAACATGAAGTAACTTGCCAGTTATACTCCTCAGCTGTGTTGACCTGCTAGCAGTCCCTTTATTGATAGTCAACGGGCAAGATAAGTCACGCATATCAGCAAAGGGCATATGTCACTTTTGTTCATGTGCTCAATTAGCTTGGCTGTTGGACTATTAAGACAGAGACTGGTAGCTGGTAGCATTCTACAAGATGCGTAGAATACGCTTAGTAGTTGTTATATTATATAACTTACCAAGTACCTGCAGATAAATCGCAACCATGGACTATATTGTGTTGGAAATCCAACCTCCACCCCACCCCAATGGTGTCCCTTTCATGGAGGCTCCACTATAGTAGAATCCCCGGGGGGGGGGGGGGGGAACACAAAACTGTTCTGCATGTAATTATCAAACGTTCAAGCTGTGGAGGGTTAAATTTTGTATTGAAGTTTTGCAGGGAAAACTGTATAATTATGGTTCAAGTTAGCGACAAGTTTGGGTTATTGATGATACGAGTTATCAAGAGTCTACTGCGAGTGGGTGGATGGGGGTTTTAGAATCCCAGTTATAAGTTAAATTTGCAGGCTGCATTTCTCAGCTAACACATACAGTTTTGGCCAAGAGGAATGCAAGAGGGTCTGGATGGAATCAAACGGACTAATCAAACGGACGATGTAGCAGCTCTCGTAAGGTCTCACACCATTGGTTCAATACCCTTCGAGAGAACAATAGAACAAACAGTGCAACAATGGGCCCTAGCCCTAAAAACAACAGCAGCTGTGTTTTACAAGGCCAATGAAAATAGAGGTTTCTGAGAGCTGCTACACTACCAAATCAATCTCCATCCAAACCCTCTTGCATTCTTGTTAGCCGACATATCAGAAGGAAGAGGTTTTACCCCCATTCGAGTTTGCACCGTCCGAGTTCGCACCCACCCTTCGACCGAGTTCTCCCCAAGTTTATTGAGTTGGCTCCCAAGGTTTTCGTTAGATGGTGTAGTGTTATATTTAGGTAGTAAATAATAAAATAATTGTACTTACCAGTCTATGTCTGTGTATGAATTTTTGTGTATCATTGTTTCATACAAGTTCAGTCACGTGAAATATGAGTATGCAACGGTCATAGAAACTGATTGGCCATCAAGAGTCCAAATTAACTGCAGATCAGAATGGTCTCCGAGAAGACAACAAAAGCAGCTGCTCAGAGCCTGTTCTCGTCTATACGGCTGTTAGAACTTGGTTTAAATTGGGTGCGAACTTGGTCGAACATTGGTTAACCTGGGGCAAACTCGAAAAAGGTGGGTGCGAACTTGGATGATGCAAACTCCAATGGGGGCGAAACTGGTATAATTGACATATCATGCAACAACCACGCAAGTCGATTATTGATGTATTTTTATAAGGGGAAAAGAAATAAAAATGGGGACACTATTAAAAGAATGCGGGCACATTTTTACAGCAAATGTAGGCTAAAATATTATTGTAGTAGATAGTATACTTGAATTTAAGATATTTTGTAACAAGCATATGACTTGTATAATTTTTGAGCCAGGCCAAAGAGAACAAACAAATTCAAACTAACAAGTAACTGTCGTCGTAAACCTCTTGCTAGGCTCAAAATATATTTTTAGAATATAAGTAAAATACTATAAAAATTGTGTACAAAACAGTTCTTGAGCAAAACTATAGCTGTTGATTCTCATTAATGTTGTATACATGTATGTGAGGTGGTATGGTTTAAATAGGACGTTTTCACAATGGCGTCATTTTCCCGGGGGCCCCCCGGGTCTTTTTGCAACAACTACCAGAGCCCCTCAGGTTTTTTGGTTTGCCGTGCAAATCAGGGCTGTTGTTATTTAAACCTCATTGGGATTATCAAATTTATATAAAGGCCGATTTAGACGGCACAACTTTCGCCTACAACTATCGCATACAACCTGCTCACACCATACATACAACACGAATAGCGTCGTCCAAATCAACCTACAACTCGCTCACAACTGTTGCATGCGACACGAAAAAAGTTGTAGGATTTTGAAACATGTTTTAAAACCCTACGACAATCGTGGCCACATACAATGTTATATGATGCGAGTTGTATACAATTTTCACCTGACGCAAGCAGGGCGCGCTATAGAAAAATCGCATGCGACAAAGTTGTGTCGTGTTGATCGGCCTTAAGAAAGGGATCAAAGGCTTCTGTGAGCCAACTCGTGAATAGGAAACGCTCTAAATAAAAGATTCTGCATGCCTTCGGACCCTCCCCTCCCCTCCTAGGCATTTTGCTTCACTGACCCCCACCCCCTGCATCCAACTCCCCATGTGTAAGACAGGTGACTATACATATCGCGGGCAAAATGGTTACAGCCGATCGAGTTCTACCCATCTGCATCTACATGACTTACTTGCAAAATCCTAATGCACATTCAGCAAGTTTCAGTGCAAAGTGCGAAATGTAAACAATAGTGCGAATAAAAGTGATGATAAATCTAGTTTTCCTTACAGTTTTATGTTTTACATAAGGTGGGACATTTATCGCTGCCTGGTAGTGCAGTGTCTTATATAGCCCGTTCCAGGCGTTTAGATAGCGAGGAAAGCGCGAAGAAAAGCGAGCGAAAAAAATGCGGGGAGACGCGCTTCCTCTCCCCAGTCTCCCCTCATTTTTTTGCGCTCGCTTTTCTTCGCGCCTTCCCCAACTATTCGCGCTTTCTCCACTAAGTGAACGCCTGGAACAGGCTATGTCTTATACATTAGAGTTAGGGCGCGTTTTTTTGGGACATATTCTGGCCATTCCAAAAACAGAATACCTTTAATTGTTGCATCTTTTCCTCTGGTAAAATACGGAAATAAGTCACTACTTTGACTTTGTGTACCTGGAAAAATTTGGGTTGTGAGAATGTAAACAACATAGTTTTGTTAACGTATTCTGATTTCAGAATGACCAGAATATGTCCCAAAAACGCGCCCTCAGTCTGGCAGCTTTCCTTCTATGTTTTAGTACTATAACCCGTTTAACACTTCGCGTATTCACGAGGTAAAAACAAATGAGTTCTGGTAGTTGTTGAAAATAAGGCCATCGTGAAAATGGTGCTGTTATGGTACTGAATATTTTTTTTTAATAAAAAGTGCACACCGTGCAATCTATTTGTCTGTTAATTAAATTTTCACTTTTTAGAGAACCAAGGTGACCGCCATCTTGGATTGGATTGAATTGAATCTTGGATTGGATTGAATTGAATCTTGGATTGGATTGGATGGGATTGAATCTTCGAAGCGTTGATTGGCTGATTTAAAATGAACTGCATGTTTAGAATTCCTTTGGTCGCTGAGTTTACTACAAATCATAGTTTGAAACCTCCCTAGAGCTCTCTCCTCCGCAGAGGCTCCTGAGGGGTTTTCGGATGGGGGAGAATCCGCTGGGCAAGGTGGTTGCAGGCGCAAAAGACGAGAGATCCACTGGGCGGATCCCGCCGCCGCTCTCTCCGTTTTTTTTTTTTGCGCCTGCACTCACTTCGCTCTGCGGATTCTCCCTTGTCCCCACACCGAAGCCTCTGCGGAGGAGAGAGTCCCTAGAGGACTTGAGCTTCGCATTTCCCGGAGGAAATTTGACGAATGAAGCCCAAACTCGGCCACGACATGGGAAAATATGTAGTTAATCGGAGGCCGGTGAAAAAAGGCAAGAATTTTTCAAATTTTGCGACAACTCCGGTTTGAAGTAGCGACCCATAGCGGTCGCCGGCGGCGCGTTGCCTGCCTTGTCTCCCTCTCTTTAGTACCGGCCTTGGGCCGGTAACTGTAAACTCGCCAGAGAGGGGTTTCTACGGTTCGGAGTGGCAAAAAAACACCTTTAGTGACTCAAATCAACATTTCCTTGGAACTTTGATAATACGAGAAATAAAATCGCGAAATCCTAAACCTTAGCTTCTAACCCAGGCTGCATTAAACAGATTTTCTTGCTTTGAATTTATTACACATATTTCTTTTTAATTTTCTTTTCTTTGCTTTTTACTTATTACCCTATATCTGATTTGTAATAGAATTAATTTGGCACACCTCGACTAGCGTCTTTTTTGCTAACTGCGTGCCAAGAAATTGTACATGCCGATAATAAATATCTTGTCTTGTCTTATCTTTGTAAATTTTTGGGAGGAAATAGTTTTTCTCAAATATTGAAGATTTCATAAAGTTTTAAAATTAGAATTTGTAGTTAGTTAATAGATGGACACCCAATGACCAAAATAGTCCCCAAATAGTCCACTAACAACCTAGGCGAGCCCCTACACCCCTACACCCCTTCACCCCTCCCCCAACCCTTACCTTGTCCCTGAGTCCGTGAGCTTGCTCGCAGGCCAGGTCAGGATCAGGCACTAAAGAGGCCCACAAATTTACGGATTAATTCCATTTAAAAAAAAAACAAACAGGGTAATCGCGTATTGAATAAATGTAAAATAACACGGCAAACTGATCCGTACGGCCGAGAAAAGATTGACTCAAGAAAAATAAAGTAAAATAAAAGATATATATTTTGTGCCCGATATTTCGGTTTGAAACACAAACCTTCGACGGGGGCTAAAATAAAAATGAGTATATACGTTAATATCGTTACAATTTTAAAAGTTTAAAATATGGAACCAAGAAACATGATAGGTTACTACATTGACAGGTAAATAAAAAAAAAGCGTCCTATGATAAACTGACAAATATAATAGTTGACTAAATAATGACAGGCAGTTTTGCAGTATTGCTAATTTTGCCAACGTTCTCCGTTACTGTCAGTCACCTTTATTTTATTGTTTACATGCGAACAACGATGCCAGAATGTGACAATAAACTTGTTTCTAAGAATGAATTGAAATTCTATGTTCTCGTCTAATTTGGATGGTTTTTAAGAGACTAAAATACATCATAAATCATAACACCCGTATTTTTGCGATAAACTTTTAAGGCCCACCTTCACCCAAAATGCTGTGCGCGCCGTGATCACTTCGTGTAACACGAAATTCACGCTTGAATGCATGCAACCAATCAGTTCACGCGTATGAACAATGGAGCATTTCAAAACAAAAACAAACGACCGCAACGTCTTCTGGGTGCAGGTGGGCATTTACAGCTGTTTCGAGAAAGGTTGTCGGAAAAAAGCGCAAAAGTGCATGCAACAATCTCGAAAACTAATAAGGTATACGATCAATGAATTTTAATATTCAAATACATGAAACGCGCGATGAATCTTTCGTACAGGGACGATCTTAGATGGCGGGCCATTGGGATAAATGAGTTTTTAGCGGAGCACTTGCCAGGCCGAAGGCCTGGCTGCGCAGCCCCATACTCATAGAACCATGCCGTCATTTTTCATGGTCATGGCTAGCGGAATGTTTCGCGGGCGCGCGTGTGCCCGCCCTCCGCCCGCCGTCGCGCAGGACCGGACTACTGCAGCTCCACCGTCGCGCAGGACTAGCTCGCGGGCGCGTATGACGTCGAAAAACATGCGCGGTTACACGGTCGAATGTCACGTCAGCTAGAAAAACACTTCGATGTTTTGCTGTGAATTTACTAAGCGGAGAAAATCGTTTAAATTAAAGGCGTTATTTCCCTGAATATTTCGCGGTTTGCTACTCAAGACAAGGATACTAATTAAGGGATACTCAGAAGCCGCTTTAGTGGAAAAAGACGAGCTTTCAGGGATAAAATCTTGCTTCGAGGAACTTCATGTATTTACGTTTTTATCAATGCGGGAGATGGTTGTTTTCTACGGATTTCAGAACCAGAAGCGGAGATTTGAATTTCCAAGCAAGCGAGGTACTTAAAGGTAAAACAGATTACAGTTTTCGATGAGAATTTATCTTGATATCAATCTGTGAGTGACTTTTTATTGGTGTTATTGTTAGTTTTGGAGAATTGATTTTAAAACGTGCTTAAATTCAGTTGTATCGATCTCTTGAATTTCATCGAAGAAAGCTTGAACTCGATGAGCTATAATTAAATGGTACGCGTTTTGCTTTTAAACGTAAACTAATGGAGATTTGAATAAATTTTTTCGAAAGAAGATTGTGTTGTCCATTTTTATGTGTGTGCTCATTCATTAGATAGTTTGAAAAACGATTTTATGTAAACAAAACAAGACTTTGATTTTATAGTACAGTTCTATCTTCACTCGCATCGCCTTATGCAAATATGTTTGTGTATTTTTGCAATTTTTGATTTTCAAATCAGTTTCTCGGGCAATTTTTGACAAACAAAAACTGTATTTTATTCGGAAACTAGTGGTACTAGTTATTCTAGACAGAGAAAAGTTGTTTTTGTGAACTTTTGTACGGTCTATAAAAATGTACTGTGCAGACGGTCGCGTAATACTGTTTTTGAGAATTGCTAAAATTGAAAATAGCCCGTTCGTCAATCTTAATTCTTGTGCTTCCAACCTTTCACCTTAGTTAAGTTTCACCTTAGTTAAGCTTGTTCAAAGTGCGACGCTGTTAGGCTTGGGCTATCTATATATGTTAGGATATAGCGTGGATGACTACCCACAATACCTTTCTGGATTGTCGCGTACACTTTTACGCTTTTTTCCGACAACCTTTCTCGAAACAGCTGTAAATGGAATGTTGGCGAGCCTTATTTGACTTCCCCCCCCCCTCCAGAATTCCATCATGTCGTATCGTTTATGCTTTGCGCTTTTTTCCTGACAATGTTTCTTCAATATTTTATTTAAGAAGTCGAGACAGCAGATCGGCCAGAATTTGAACAAAAATTTAGTCAAGAATGTATCTATTTACTCAAATCGCTAAAAATACGTCCAAGGTAGAGTCTACCTTCTATAGCTCAGAAGGAGGTCGGACACTTATTGAGAATTATATAACGTAATGTCGACACTTAGAATTGTATTTTCAATAAATTTTTTGTTTGTATTCTATTTCTCATCAAGCTACGATGGCCCAAGAACAAAAGTCTTTAAAATCTAAAATCCCCACACAGAATTGAACCTGTGACCTCAGCTAGGCTTAGAATTACATAGCCTACCGTACCACTGTACCACCTAGCTTCTCGGGTTATTTAGGCCTAAATTTAACTATATAAACTGGGTTCAATTTTATAAAACTTTTACAAGTGTAATTTACAAGTGTAGCTATTGTTTTCAAGCTCTGAAACAATGGCTACGCTTGTAAATTACACTTGTAAAAGTTTTATTAAATACTTAGGCCATTTCCAAGTTACGTTATGCCTCGTTCTCAAAGCGAGGCTAGGTGCACAACCTTTCATATGAAAATGGTTTTTTATTCAAATGCAAATAAAACTCATCTTCATATGAAAGGTTGCGCACCTAGCCTCGCTTTGACAACGAGGAATAACGTAACTCGGAAATGGCCTATTGACCCCTGCTTACCCCAACCTCAACTGAAAGCCAACCAGTTACTCCGTTATATAATTCTCAATAAGGTGTCCGACCTCCTTCTGAGGTATGGAATCTAGACTCTACCCTCCGTCCAATCCCAGCTCAACCTCAGCCAAAATATTAGACGTACTTATATGTATATAAAAAAAACTTAGTGTGCCACAGTTAAATGCGCGCCCACTACGATTACATACACGCATGCATACAACCTTTATTTATACATGATAAAATGTTAAAGCCACAGCTCATTGGGTCATGTAAATAAAATAAAATACTACTTATATGTAAATCACAAATTTAACAATATTTATACAATTTAAAATATTTAAAATCTCTTAACCTATTATAAACTATTTGCGGCGCATACAAATTAAATCTAAAATATTTAAAAGTGTCACATTTCTCAACTATTTTCAAGAATGACTTAATATTATGTAATGGGATATCTGTCCCGGAGGCCGCGGGTCCTTCCAACTGCTTTCCAAAGGATGGCCTCAGGCCACCACTCTATGTCAAAATCACATCTGTAGCTATTTTCTGATCAGCTCTATGGAAAACCTTTTTTTGACATCACATTTCTGCGATCCAGCATGCAGTTCTCTGTTTGTTTCTTCCAACGTACCTTTTCCGCTGCGGAGTATTTGAAGTGCAGGATCGCTTGTCTCTTTTTCGAACTACAAGGTTAGTAATTTTATTTTACATGATGTTATAATATACCGAGTGAGTGTCGAATTTTGAGCCCCTGGTGGTAATAAAAATTACTTTATTCTATTCAAATTGAAAAAAACAAGAAAAAATTTGCATATAACGCCATTGACGAAGGCGACTACTGAGAACGCTGAAAAAAAAAAACCTTTCACTTTAGTTTTTGCTACCGAGATGATTTCTTAATGTCGTGATTTAGATAAGGGACTGGCTGAGAGCAAAAAAAAATGATATTTCGCATTCAATGTTTATATCATATGCCACATTATGAATAACAAAATGACGGTTGACCGAATAATTCCGTTATACAGTAGCTCATTTATCGGTATCGCAATGTTTGTCATAACAGACCTGAGTCATTATCATTACAGATGTCTGTGCATGTTTAACATTTTATTTATGTATTGACTCACTAACCATTACATATGCTATTTCTGATAAAATTTACTTGGTATTAGGGGACGTAAATTCATTAATTGATATCTTTTGAGCAGCAATGAGCGAGTATTTGTCTAAATTCTGATAAGAAAATCGCTATTTTAAAATAGATCTATTGAACTTTTCTTGCTCTATTCAGTTTGCTCCATTTATTATTCAAGAAATAAACTTTCCTTAAACAATCTGGGTCTAAGCAAAAGGGCTGGTTCTAAATCGAGATCATCTCGATTTGGGCGTAGCGAAGTTATCATGATGACAAGGAAAATGTAGGCTTTTGAATTTCTGGTAATTTTGGCAACATTAAAAATGCGCCGTTTTGTCGCGCCCGTATAGTCGTTCGTGGATTAAACTTTTTCCTTTTTGGATTAATGAAATAAATGAAACAAATCTAAAGTTACTGCAACGACAGGCTTAGAGTTGACAGGGGCACCCAACGACGGTTTTTCCCCAAATTCCTTAAAACACCGTTTTAGGCTGTCTAAAGTGCTTTTAAAGCTATATAACTGAATTATAAGCTTCCCTAGAAAATCTTTACCTTTTCGGTCGTTCTAGGGGAACTTTGGTCTTCACGAATTTATTAGGCATGTTTTACCCATTTCCCGAAAACCTCAGGTCGTTTTTGGAGATTCTCGAAAAGGTTAGGTCACCCAGTGATGCCTTTTGATAGCCGAAAATTTTAGGAAATCTTTTTATAGGATAAAGGATGTGAGATGGTGAATCCACTTCCATCCTTGCAATCCTACGCTTTATCTCCAAACTACTGCTTCTGTTTTGCTCTATAGAATCTTTTTATCCAATTAAGTTGTGTATTTAGTAGCATTTAATGAGTGTTTTGAGTGCTTTTAAGGAGAAACATAAGCTTAAAATTATGTCTAAAAAGTAAGACCAAATTGCCTCCACTGCCTTCAGTAGCCGACATGCACTTTAAACCACGATCGCTATCTCGGATGTGGTTAAAGGCCCAGTATCACCCATTCGGCTTTGCGGTCGTTTGTTTTTGTTTTCAAATGTCGAGCTCGCTCGTGATTGGCTCTTTCGGGAATTTTCGACTGCGTTAAATTCAATCGTCGAGGCATTGCGCGCGCAATGCATTTTGATACTGGGCCATCCATGAACGCCTTGCATTGTCTTCAAAACTTGTACGCTGCAATTCTTCCTTCTGCTTCTCAAGTCAACACATGGACAGATTTTCCGCCGTCTTGAAATCAAGAATGAGATCACGAGGTCGCGTATCAACCAATCAGATCAGTTAAATTTAAAATATGCGTGCATAAATTTGCAAGCACTAATGTGACACAAAAAATGTCAAAGCGTGAAACTAAACTCGTTGGCTACGCCACGAGTAATTAGTCCTGGATAAGGCCTCGGTTTGTTCAACGTCAAAACCATCATCAAGGTAAACAACAGAGTGAATACTTAGAAATCTCCAGTGCTTAACTAACGGTCTATAAAGCGGCTCGATAAGCCATAGAGAAGAACAGTAAGCATGAAATATTGTGTATCCCCATCAGGCATGACCCATGCAGCTAAAACTTCGTGCTTGAATATATGCTGATCGACATATCCTAGATCCATAGGCGTACGTGCAATTTTTGCTAGGGGGGCGGTGAACCATTTGCCCAAAAAATTCTCTCAAGTTGCCCAAATGTCTACGAAACAATCGAAAAGAAACGAGGGTCATACGATACATATGCCTACATATGAAGTGAAAATATTCTTATATATGAATCTATCATATGAGCTCATAAAGCACGTTAAAAGAAATAGCTGTCTCTGCCATTTCGACGGCCGAAGATATCAGTGATACGATCCATGTCATTGTTGACTACATTGTTGGCATATGCCCCTTTAATGTTAATAAGTGCGATGTTACTGACACGTTGTTGCCCCATGGTGCTGCGGAGGTAAGTTTTCAATCTGCGCAATGCACTGAATGATCGTTCTGCAGAACACGATGTAGCAGGTGTCACTGCAAGGATATGTACCACATTAGAAAACTCTGGAAACATATCAAATAGATCATTCTCGTGTATTGTCTCCATCTTTTATGAAACAGTCATGTAGCCTAATCCGCGCACACGACGAAAACTCGCGTACATTTTCTGCTCGGCTTAGAATCTCGCCGTCGATTTTGTAAAATTTAGCAACGCGGGAGAACTTTATCAGGTGTTTCACTGTGACGGTTATTTCTCAAAGCACAGAGTATTTCCTGGTCATTTCCGCTAAACCTGAGCTCAAGCTCGGACAGCACGTTGTCGATGGACACATAGCAAGTGTTAATACGGTGGTGTGATTCCGGTGTCAGCTGCGTTTGTCTTTGCGCGTGTTTACCTACAAGGGCTTGAAGGCGGCGCGATGGCTTTTGCCTGGGTGCCCTGGCTTCTCGTAATTAAAACTGAGAATTGGTCAGCCACCTCTTCACTTTCAGGCCCATTGCCGATGCTATCTGCCATACGCTGTTGAAATTTTCTTCACTCCGACATTGGCGTAGGGTCTGAATGGTCATGTCATTTCTACGAGCGGAGATGACGTCGACCGTCTTCCCCTGAAGATATCGGCACAGGCTATTAGTGTTGCTCAGAATTACTTTCAGCACACCCCGGCACAGTCCGAAGATAAACTCCAAGTCACAAATGGCGGTCAATAAGGCTCTGCTCTCAGAGTAGGTTTTCGGATCTTTATTGTCTGAAGAAAGCGTGAGCAGGGCTTTTACAATGCGGTCCATTTTCCCGGTTACGGCCTTTACGGCTTCCCACCGGCATGACCATTGCGTGGCACTCAATGACTTCAGCGTCAATTTCAGATCCTCACCTTGTACTTCTGTGTCACTAAACAGGGCGTGTCGTTTGGGACTCGCTTCTAAGAAGTTGCATGAATTGTACAGAGCCTGAATAGTCCCCAGAGCGTTTCGCAATGGTTCAATCTGTGTCATAGTATCCTGAAGGGCGAGGTTTAGCATATGTCCGTAACAGTGGATGTAGATACCGAGCGGGGAGCACTCTTCCATTCTTGTTGACAGTTCCCTGTGTACACCGTTCATATTAGCCGCCCCATCGAATGCTTCACCAACAATGTTCTTGAGGTCAAGATTGAGTTCAGTTATAGGATATTTCACCTGATCATACAGTACTTCTCCTTCGGTTGATTTCGTGGAGTAGAAATCAATGAATGCTTCTTTCTTCGTTCCATTTAGAAACTAAGGCGAAACTAAGGCAAAGTGAAACTTGTTCCGTTCTGCAAATTCACGACTGGAAATACCCCACACCAGCTAGTGCTGTCAAGAAAAAATAATTGGACAATTATAATCTCTTGGTGCTGTATATCAATATATGATCCCCTGCACCAATAACCAGAAACTCATCATGTGCTAGGCAACCACTGTCTCGTGTGAATTTAACTGGCTTTATCACGCCAACTTCGGGTTAAAATAGAAAATATCTATCTCTTCTAAAAAAAAAACATGGAAACTTCTTTATTATTTTTTTTTTATTCTTTATCATTATTTATTATTTATTATTATTAAAACCCGGCTTTGCCCAAATTTCTCTCGCTGCCCAAAAATCTGAATTGCCCAAAATTTGCCTTTAGGATTTCTTTCAGCCCACCCCCCTCCCCCCCTCCGGCCCGTACGCCTATGCTTAGATCTAAAATTAAGCGCTTTGCCCGCCGAACTCTGAACTGAAACCGAAGGGTTCTTTACCTGGAGATGGGTCTTTGGGACCTGAGAAACCCTGCCCGTGAAGACTAACTCCAAGGTGGCCTCCTACACAAACGGTTGTTGCTAAATGTTGCGCTAGAAGGAGTCACGTAAAAAGGTATTTTGTAACCTTCCTTGATGCAATCAATAATGAAAAGAAACAGGAGTGTTAATTCTTTCCCAAAACTTGACATGGGCTTTAGGCCTACCATTAACATTAACTGTCCGGGCAACTGTCACGGAAGCGATCGGTTTATCCAATTCTATCTCATACAATATATCAGCACTGCCTACCTTCACAAAGTCCTCAAAACATTCTTGAATCTCATCATAAAAATCAACATCTAAGTCGTTATTCGGTCTTGCGTGATTGATCTCCGGAGGAACTGAAAAGGTCACCTTTGGCTGGCGCTCTTAAGGTTCAGGATCTGTACCCGCTGAACCGCCCACAGTCGGCGCTCCAATGGCCCTCCCTGCCACATCGGAAACAGGTATCTGTTTGAGAAGGCAATCGACAGCCTGCATGAAAGATAAACAAAAGCACACAGAAGAAAAAAAAATTTTGGCTTTAAGGTAAATTCTCAAAACTAAAAACTAAATCCAGAGCAACCATCGCCGAGAAGCTTACACGTGATCTTGACGCTATCCCAAGTGCTAGCACAAACGTGATAGCCGTGATACAAATTTTATGCTCACGCACAACATCCGAAGGAAAATACATTTTTCAAGACACTATGCGGGCGATAAATCGAGGGCGGGCGCTAAAACGAAGAAATACGTCATTTGCCAGTTAGAATGCCGGTGGGTAAACCAAATAATTCAAATTACATTATTATCAGAACCCACTTTTGGACAGTTTTTAGCGTGTAGTGGAACGCCCGCATTGAGCAGAATTGTCCTGTGGTACTGTTTATTATGCTGTACGAGGCGGTTCTAACTTTTGAGTCTGTGGATAAAACCATTAAGTGTGACCATTCAAATGAAAGCTATTGAGCAGTACTTTCCTGTGTTGCTGTCTATTATGCAATACAAGGTGGTTCTAACTTTTGAGTCTGGATAAAATCATTAATCATTCAAATGAACGCTACTGAGTAGTACTTTCCTGTGGTATTGTTTATTATGCTGTACAAGGTGATTGTAACTTTTGAGTCGTAAATGAAATCCAACAGTGTGGCCATTCCAATGAAAGCTATTGAGCAGTACTTTCCTGTGGTACTGTTTATTATGCTGTATAAGGTGGTTCTAACTTTTGAGTCGTAAATGAAATCCTACAGTGTGACCATTCAATTGAAAGTTATTGAGCAGTACTTTCCCGTGGTACTGTTTATTATGCTGTACAAGGTGGTTCTAACTTTTGAGTTTGTGGATGAAATCCTAAAGTGTGACCATTATATATTAACTAGTTTTAAAAGAGCGGTTAGAAATGTAAATAGTTTTTAGTCTAATTTTTATTTATTCATATATTAGTCTATATTTTTCCTTTTGTTCTATTTTAATTTTCGAGGACTCTTTTGTAAATCACTTATTAGTTAAATTGATATCCTCAATAAAGATTATTATTATAAAGCTATTGATCAGTACTTTCCTGTGGTACTGTTTATTATGCTGTACGAGGTGCTTCTAACTTTTGAGTCTGTGGATAAAATCCTAAAGTGTGACCATTCAAATGAAAGCTATTGAGCTGAACTGTCCTGTGGTACTCAGTGTTCATTAAGCTGTACGAGGTGGTTCTAACTTTTGAGTCTGTGGATGAAATCCTAAAGTGTGACCAAAGGGAAGGATGTAATCAGGTCTATTGAATTTTGAATTGAACAGAAACAATTGTTAATTATAAAATGAAGCTGTATTTTAAGAATTGCTTAAAATGCAAATTTGGCTGCCATGTGTTGTACCAAACTGCAACACCAAAATGGCGGACACATACAAAGTTCTCTAATTTTTTTTTTTCATTATTTTCCCCACAACTCGGTTAAGATCGTCGGGCTTCAAATTTGTACCAAGTAGTTTCATTTGGCAGCAACATCTTTCCTCCGGGTATTGCTGTCAAAGCCGGAAAAACAAACAGCTTTCGCAGTCCCCTTGCGGGGGGAGGGGGGGGGGGGGGAAACCCGATATGAAAATAAGGAGGTGCTCGTTGTACCTTTTAGGGGTCAAAATTTGTAGATTGGTACCGCTTAGGGTGCTGAAATCTAAGATGACCATGGTTAGATTTATCGCGGTACCTTTTTGGGTATTGAGCCGAAAAAAATATGACAGAATATGTTTTGTGTTGTTTAAAATTGGTACCACTTAGGAGTAAAAATATATTTAAGCCACACCTATCAAACACAAGATTCTGGTACCTTTCAGTTCTTTTTTTTGAAAATTTCCGGCGAGCACCTCGATCCGTCATTTTAATATGGAAGTACCCTCGGGATGAAATTAACCTATAGAAAAAACTATTGCCGCCTAGTTCCGCTGGGGTAAACGACTTTCAGGAAATCACCAATGTTGGCAGGAAAGAAAGTTATAGAAAGACGACAGGCCTTTCCGTGATGCACAACATTTTTGCGTCATGTACACTATGCACGCATCAAATTAAAAGCAAATCAAGCAACAAGACAGTAGTATATGCGATTTAAAATACTTATTAACAGAGTTTGGTCGCGAAGACTGGAGAATATTCAGTTCAAGTAATCCAAAGTTAGTCACTGGGTGCTTTCTCGGCTTTTTATCAATGTAAATTCTATGGAAGGATGCCCACGGAATATTTTCTTAATTTTCTATTGATTTGATTACATATCGAAAACAAAGCCCATATCCAAAATGCTGTTTGTTAACGTGTTTTTAAAATGGTTTCTTATGTACAGTAGTTTCCATTCACTTACACATTAAATAAATCATTGTTATTTAAAATGTTTTGCACTTAGCTTCGCTTAGTTTCCTGACAATACGCAGAGATAAACATTCCTCACGGTATACGATCGCCCACTTACATCCTCGAAATACGTTATAAATTCATTTTCAATGTTTGGTGCCGGCAGAACATTGAAGGCACGGACGAAGACCACTTTGGAACATCGTACATACAAACAAATCAGTCGACACCCTGGGAAAGGTGAGCATTATCATTTGTATGAATTCGAGTCTGTGAAAGAAATCCTAAAGCCTGGTTTTCACGAGCGACACAAGCAGTATATATTCAAGTAATCTCAGTCTATGGGTGAAAGATAAAAGGCCTCAGTTTCGACTTTTTGTTGCATTCACAGGGTAGGGGTTTAATGCCTATTGCATTTCTTTCTTGTTGATATTACATTTATGGTTGTCATTAGCAGGCAACATCACTGCACTAAATATTGACTAATTACCTTTAAATCCCTTACATACATGAAAGACCAAAACATCAAATGATTTGCGCATGCTTGAAGAAAGTACAAACCATAATCAGTTTTTAGCGATTTTTCCGCAAGACACACGTGGACAGCTTAAAAAAATTGGCCAATATTTTCAAGTTACAATCCATTTCCATCCTAGCCCATTACTAGCTTGGTCATCTACTACTATAGGCCTCATTACTCGTAATCAAAGTGTCATTACGTTCAAATTGTGGGTTTAACAAGAATCAATTACACAAGCTTGACAAGAATCATACTGCATCTCTAAGGTCATTGGAAACGCATTTTTATAATGGTGATGGTTTTTGCCACAAGCTATTAAACGTTGTAGGCTTGGCCGCTTATGTGGCAGAACACCCTGCAACTTAAACTGACTTCTGCCTTGCCGACTACCCAGAAACAAATTAACTCGAAAAGCGTCCGGCGCTAACATAGATCTAGCATCCAACGCAGTATTGAAAAGGACTTGTTGAAGACTGGCGTCTTGGCAACCTAGCGTTTGTTTGAATCCTGGGGAGCGGATGCTTTGTTGGTTAGCGTTAAATAAGCTTCGGCTTCCAGTATCAGTGGTGTTTACTGCTAGGAAGTGAATAAACGCAAGACCTCTCAAAGGTCCTCATATACGCGGATCCCTCGCTAACCGGCTGAGAGTAAACAGGACAAATAAGGAGCTTATGGCAAATATGATTTTGCTTTTTTTATATGGAGTTCTCACTTTGTTTTCAGATATTTGTTGTTAACCATGAGGAGAGTTATCATCGCTGTCCTTTTGTTCAGTGTTCTAAGCGCAACATCATGCTTAGCAATACCGAGAGGTTTGAGAGGTAAGTAAAATGCCACGCATCACATGGGAACCGATGATGAGAATCCTTGTCCAATACTAACCTCCATCGTCCAATACTAACGTCCACAGTTTCCAATACTAACCTCCACAGTGTCCAATACTAACCTCCATTGTCCAATACTAACGTCCACAGTTTCCAATACTAACCTCGACAGTGTCCAATACTAACCTCCATTGCCCAATACTAACCGCTCCATTGTCCAATACTAACCTTTATTATTCAATAACAACCTCCACTGACCTTCATTGCCTAATACTAGCTCCTGGCCTCCGTTGTCTATTAGGGACTTTCATTGTCTAATACTGACTTCCATTGTCCAATACTGACCTGCATTGTCCAATGCTGACCTCCATGTGACACTTACATGCATAGTTTGTCTACGGACCTTTCTAGTTCCATCAAAGGAACAGTTGCTTTTCTTTGATCATTGCTATCGGAAAACTGGGCGTTTTGACAAAGAGATATTAAGTTTTAAACTTACTTTCTTAATCCTCTTCGTAATTAAACACATAAGGCCGTCACCAAAGAGCGCCAATGCTGTCTGTCCTTTGACCATCTCTGAACCTGGCCCCGTGTCCATCCTTGTTCTCTCGTCTCCTTCTCCACTGACCTACGCCAGGTTTCTTTCGGTCGACCTCTCCTTCTTTTCCCTGCTGGAGTTCATCTCATGGCGACTCTTGGGATGGCATTTGGCTCCATTTGCAAATCAGTTTCTCGGGCATTTGACAAGTAACAACTGTATTTACGGAAAATAGTGGTAATAGTTACTCTAGACGGAGAAAAAGTTGTTTTTGTGAACTTTATACGGTCTAAATGTACTGTGCAGACGGTCGGGTAATACTGTTTTTGAGAATTGCTAAAATTGAAAAATAGCCCGGTCGTCAATATTAATCTTAATTCTTGTGCTTCTGACCTTTCACCTATTAGTTAAGTTTCATCTTCTTGGGCTTAGTTGAAAATACTTCAAACCTTCTCTTTCACCACTTTCTCCTTATTGCTAGATACCACATATATTGGTCTAAATCAATGCACTCTATCCCATTCCAAGAACTTTATATTCGAAATATTCACTTATGTTTGGATGTTGAGAAGCGTTATGCTCTTAAAAATGGGACCATAAATAAATTCGACAGGAAGTGGGGAGCCTTTACTCGCGACAGTAATCTGTAGTTTTTCTTAGCTATGTGAGTCTGGTGGCCTTCGAGAACAGTCTATTTACTTTTCTTTATTTTTTTTCCTATACCATGTATCAGTATGTATCTAAACTTGTTAATTTTTAATAACTTTGTGTTTCCATTAGCTACAAACATTTTTGAAATGGACAATTTAATGTATATGATATATAGTTTGAAAGAAAACTGTAAAATATCTTCTATAAGGTGTCATAACTAACGAATGTATTTAACGTGTGTGTATGCGTTTCTGTGAACGTTATTAATTTTAATTTTTTTTTGTTACCAATTAATAACTGTACTATTAATAAATAAGTGTAGTCTGTAGTGTTAATATGTTATAGGTGGGAAATGTAAGCGTATCGTAAGCATTGTATTAGTGTTATAGCTAAAACATGTAATGAGCAGTGTAACTCAGCAATAAAAAAAAAGTTTCATCTTAGTTAAGCTTGTTCAGCGGGCACCGCTGTTAGGCTAAGCCTAACTATATATATTATAATGAACTGAATACTAAGCGCTTTGTGATTGGTCGTTGCCTATGATCTATCAGAATACAGACGCACGACTGACGTCATAGAAAAATTGTTTGCTGTGTTTTTTTAATTTGTCCAAGTGGCGCACAGTTTTGAAAATGTTTGCGAGATTATTCTGGATTGAGCAAGTGAAAGCCTCGAAAAATCTTTAGCAGGAGCTGTTTACAAGCAAGAAACAGAAGAAACCAAGACGAAAAGTGTTCTTGGCGACTTCAAAAATACCTAAACTGGAACAAACCTTCGAACAGTCGAGCGCTACGACGGTCGTAATTTTACTATTTTTACTTTTCTGTTCATTGTATAAAACAAATAGATTCCATTTGGCCGTGTGTCTGTTCAGTTATAGATTACATAAGACGTCAAAATGTGGTAGGAACAAAAAAGTGGCACACGAGCCGCAGTAAGGTGTATTTCTATAATTTTAAATTTCTAATGACTTTTAGAACATATATCTTAATTGTTTTGATTATATTTATTTATTTAATTTATGAGCTTACCTGTAAAATAGATTTTAAGCTAAGTGTGAACTCACGTTAATAAACTGTATTTATGTAGGTATGTATGAGGTAATGACCAATGAAAATATGCGTAGAATTCAGTATGTTGTAAAAAAGAAATAGAGCACGCTCACATCCAATTGCGCGCATACACCAGCTACGTTCTAAACAATGATAATAATAATTAATATTTATCATCATCATCATCATCATCGTCATCATCATTTACTCATTTTGTTTTTCAGACAAGAACGATGGAAGACATAGACTAAGCGATTGTAGAAGTAAGAGAAGCGACATTGGTTTTAGCCAAGGTGCCGGATACGACTCGAGGAACAAACTGAAAGAGTTACTGCGCAAAAAGCAACAACAACAGAAAACAGAATCAGAATATTTGAACCGATGGAACGAAAGATTTGAGGAAGAGTTCGGTAAAAGGTCTATGAATGCTGCTCGCTCCAAAGCCTCCTCTTCAAGCTACCACTTCCAAAACCGTTTATACGCAACTAAACACTCGTTACTTTCATTGTAAACACAAGTGAATTCATCACGCGATTTATTTTATCAGTTGTAATTATAAAGCTTCATCTCACTGATGAATTGAAACGTATTTATGAGATATATTTTGTCTATATGCATTCACACGGTGGGACGACACATTACCGGTTAACATAATTGTATCGTTCAATTCCTCACACCAGACACAACGGGGGGGGGGGGGGGGGGGGGGTCGGGTTTCTTATTCCCTGCCCGGTTGTGGCAACACTCTCAACTTGTTTTGAAGCCGAGGTCAAGGTGCCCGCAAGGGGCAGGGCGAGAAAGCGGCTGATACTTCAGACTTCTTGTTTTGGAGTACTTTACGCGAATCTCTATTTACAATTATTGCCTCATTACCACGTGCGCCTCATTCTCCAAATCAAAGTACAAATTAAAACATCAACCCCGAATATTCAAAGAACATTGCACGATTAAATTTCTCTGAAACTGTGAGCCCCGCGATACTACTAAATACTCTTTATGGGATGTTTTAAAAACCCGAGAAAGGCGAGACGCGCGTGGGGTGATTTTCACGCGCGCTCGCGTTTCGCTCGCTCTACTAACCCTGAGGAAGGAGGAGGGACTACTCGTAGTCTAACAGTAAATTAACCAACCTCGTTCCCAGGGTCTCTCCAGGGGGCGGGAAGATGAGAGACCTTGGCGCGAGAGTTTTGAGCCCATTACAAAGCGTAGCAATGCAAAACTACTGATATTGTAAAAACTGGAATCTTTCTTCAAAACAGTCTTTCAACGTCAGCGTGAGTTGTTTTGACATTTCTCTCCACCCCCCCTCCCCCCCCCCCCCCCCCCCCAAAAAAAAAGAACGCAAGCGAGTATTAAACGAAAGAGTAACGCCAGGGGTAACGCCCCTGAGTAACGCTTACGTGAAGTAGAAAAAGGAATGCCGCTGGCCAGCATGTTATGTTGTTTAAAAACATGGCGGTCTTGTGTACCAACGATTGCCATTCTGGGTACTGTAGTATAGCGGGAAATCAAAAACGTCGAGAGGAAAAAATAAGTCATGCAGATTTTGCAGGAGAATAGGTAGGAGAAATCATCATTCGATCTACGTTTCAAAAGCAGTAAATTGTGTTGATACCGTTCATATCTTCACGTAATGCATGTCAGTATTCGATTTCGTACTCAACTGTGGCGACTGGAATGCAGTGACTTTTGGGGCAGCAAAATTTCAAGTGGACGTTAAGGAGGGGGGAGTCTACAACAACAACAACAACATACACTTTATTTTACAACGCTAGCCACTACAACTATATACAATAGCTGGTTTCCAAGTGGGGCGTTTAACAAATATGTATATTACAAAATAAAATAAAAACAATTTACAATTAAGAGAAAATATTCAGCATAACTCAGTGGCAGGCATAGTCTGACTTAGATGCCCAGTTGACGTTAAGCGGGGACCAAGTGAATAAGTCGACGGCTCCTTATTTAGTCATGAAAAACGTACAGTACATGTATGTTGCCTAGTTTCCGGCCACTTTAGTTTGTAATCGCTATAACTTCTTGTTTTTTTCCTTTCAAAGATAGTTCATTTACTTACCTTTAAAATGTTCAATGGTTGGCGGCCTTTCTCAAGTATTAATTATACCATTTTTCGCAAAACTAGTAAGTTGCCCAGTTTCTGGCCAGCTGGCCCAGTTTCCGGCCACCAACTTAACTTAAATTTTCCTTAAAACCTCTCGACGTAAACCGACTTGTAAACCCCTTGATAATAGTGGTCGCCTAGTTATAAATATCAGGTACGTTTCAATATTAAGCTTGTCATCTACCGTTTTACTCAGTATTAAAATATGTATGACCTTAGTGACCCAGAAGTGTGTCTTCCACAGTATGTTGACAGACTACTAAAACAAATACATATGACTAATTAAAAGTACTTTTAGTCATGCTATACATGCATTAGCTGTTGTTAATTCATAATCTTTGTTACACTTACACATGTATCTTTAATTTCTTGACCAGGAAATTTTAATATTCGGTTCTTTCACTCAGTAAGAAATAGGTTTTGAGCATTGTGTCTTTTAGTGGCCGGAAACTTGCACACTAGGTTGAAATCGCTGCTGAGAGTTTGAATGCTAAAATTTCAGGAACAGCCGTATTCTAGCTGATCATGGTAGATTCCCTAATCACTCATCTTTAATCTAACATTTGTCCAAAAATTATGAACCTCCTAGAGATATTTGTTTATCTACGGTTGTTTTGTTGTGCAGTAAAACAAGCCAAAATTAATCGCCAAACGTTCAATCACCTGGACAAAACATTTCTTTCCTCGGCCATTTCTTGTTTAAAAAGAGTGCCAAAACCACCAATGTATAGCGGAAATGTTCGTCTTTCTTTCGGAATGCTTCCGTGGACGAAAATTTAAAACTCCAACAAACATAACGAACGCAATTTTTTTTTGGCTGGAAACTGGTACTGGCCGGAAACTTGGCAACACACTGTATACATGTACTTTCAACTATTTACTCGTATAATTGTTTGTTTAGTTCCTTTTTATAATACTCCATATAAGCTTACATAAACAGATTCAATACAGTCAAACCTTTCCTAAATACAGACATACACCTCACAAACACGCACACCTCTCTATTACGGACAGTTCTCTTGGTCCCATAGATGGCAAAATTCATAAAACTAAAAATATCTGTCTGGCAGAACCTCACGAAGCTCAAGGGAGGAAGCACTGCAAAATTTTAGTCATTTTAGTGCCGGGGGAGGGAGAGATGGAATTTCTGGTTAATTGGAGAGGTTGGGTTCCATGGCCACAATGGCCCCAAGATTTGAAGTTGAAACATTCTCATCCCCAGTCGCTTGTCACACTGGATGACATCGTATTGGAGCTTTGTTGCAGTTTTGTTGCTAGGCAACCCAAGATTCCACTGCCCAATAGCAATCCACGTGCGACAAATTTATAAACCTCGCTTCCTGAGGAATGAATCCTTACCTCTATAATAAAAACACTTGGGTCGGCCCTTTGGTGTCCGTGTCAAGGTGGTTCAACTGTACCATTTGATTTATCTATCTTTGGATTCACAAAATTTAAACTACATGCCAGCACACAGTGGAGGCACAGCGGTGTATTGGTTGGTTAGTGTAGGCCTAAAGTCTCTGCCTGTTGTTTCCTTAGACAAAAAATTTGCTCCACATTTTCTCTTTTCATCCAGGTGTTTAAATGAGTACTGGCAACATGATACTGGGGCCTGGGGGATACTCTGTATATTTTTGGGTGAGGGTGTACCACTATTTCATTCTGTTTGAATGAAAAGCTCGATCTCTTTACTGCCGAGGCGTTAGTCAGAGCTATTTGCAGGGAGTAATAATTTAAGTCTGAGAAAACTTTCTGTGGTAATTTAATGATAATTTGTGAGACCTATGATATGTTTTGAGCACTTATATTTCAAACATGAAAAAACGCATGATAAAAATGTTTCAGCGATTGAAATTTCCTTATTTAGCGTGCTACACTGTGTAGATTATAGCACATTTATTCGCTTGTCGCAGGTAGCCCCAAAATTAAAAGATATTTAGGGAAAACTGTTTTTCACCATGTTTGTTTACCATTGCTATGGAAATACTAATTAGCATAAAAAGAGCCAAAACTTTCATCCAAGCCTAACATCTGGCATCATGTGTTTTTTCATGTTTGAAATATAAGCGGTCAAAACATACCATAGGTTTCACAAATTATCATTAAATTACCACAGAAAGTTTCCTCAGACTTAAATTATTACTCCCTGCAAATAGCTCTGACTAACTCCTCGGCAATAAAGAGATCGAGCTTTTCATTCAAATGCAGTTTTGCTTGATGTTTTCACGTGCATTCAAAAAGGGAAGTGTGACCCAAAAGAGACTGCTCGGAGTCACCTTAAAGGTATTGAGCAAAATAAACAACATATAACAAAAACTTTGTCAGTCAAATGGGTTTGGTTGTTTCTATTCTCATTCGCGAACCATCAATAAAAAAAGTTGTTTTAGAATTGGTACCTCTTAGGGTCAGTTTGGGATGGCATACAAAAATAAAAACGTTCAGATACAGTAAATGGTATCCTTTTCCCTGGAAACTGATCAGTGGTATGAAGAGTTTAGTAGTTACTATAGGAAAGTGAAAGAGCCTTACATAAACTAGTCTGGGAAAGGGTGGGAATTTGAAAGTCTAGTCTAGAATAAGGTTGGAAGATACAGCTTAACATGGTCTGGTATATAGGGTATAGGGCTCAGAGTCCCAGCAGCACACAAACATCCATAAATGACCCCCCCCCCCCCTCTCCGGGCATGTGGTGACACCGCCACCCAAAAATGTACCCTTCCCCCCTCCTTTTCCGGGCATGTGGTGACCGTTGTTTGAAAAGTTATCTAGGGCATTTCAGACCAACTTTTCCCCTTTGAAAGGTGATTTTTAACCCGTGAATATACGCGCATGCGTAATGAACGGGTTATCGGTAACGCCGACAGATATGCAAATGAGTCACTCACTCGCTCACTCCTTCCATCAGCTGTAAACTTAGTGACGTAATGTTTTGTTACGAATGTGTTTTGTCACAAGAACAGCGTGAATCCAGCGATAACAATAACTAAATTGGTGTAAACGAATATAAACAACAATAAGCTTAAATTGCATTTGGAGTCTTTAATGCAACGTTAAAATCGATCTAAAAGGAATTTTCAACTGAGACGCGTTTTGATGATTATCTACCTTCAAGTAATAAAATTTATCCCATCTCAAGTCAGTGGTCACGGTGGTCGAAAATGAAAGTGATGTACTGTATTTTTATTTTTTGCGTTTGTCAAAAATCCTTACGTTTAATTTTAAAAAAAATATTGAACCGTGACAGAGTGAAAACATAAGCTTACCGCAATATTGCGTTACGCTAGCATTTCAAATTCACGGGTTGGCTCTAAGGAGCCTTTGATTTTTGTTGTTGCCTTGAACCGTTCAATTCAAATTTCGCAACCCTATTTAATACAAATCAGCGTAATTAGATCAGAGAAGCAATCAGAACGCACGTTTTCAAAAAAAAAAAAAAAAAGTTTAACATGCAAGGCTGATCAAACAGCTGAATTTGCTCGGTTTCTTTTAATATTGCCCAATATTTCGGTCAAAATAGTCCACTTCAGAAACAGTTGTTTTACTTCTTTTTCCAGATATGAAACGTGAAAAGGAACATTCCAATATAACACAGCTGGAAGCTAAACAAGACAGAAACACTGACGTCATCATTCGTTCTTTCGAATCACGTGATAATCATGTGGTTCGCGACATCTTTGTCGGGAGCATGGGAGAAATGCGTGGTCCCTTAGTCCGTGACGTCATGTACCAAGCTATTGTGTACGGATTCTCTTTGCCATTGCCGGCAGCACTGTTAAATGTTTGGTTGTATTCTTGGTTTTTAGTCCTATATTTCCTCGTCTGTTCTGTTATTTTGATTGTTTTGTTTGCTGTGTTACACATTGGTTTCTCGAAGTATATTCAAAGCTGTTTAGACACGGATCTGGGAGACGTGAGAAATAATTATTTGCGCCAAAAGACATCGCATATGTGGGTAGCGGAGTACAGTGGACGTGTCATTGGTATGGTAGCTCTCGTTCCCGACAACGATCACGAGGAATGCATCGGAAAGCCTCGAGAGGTCGTCGGAAGGCTTCGTAGAATGGCTGTTTTGCCGGAATTCCGTCGTCTCGGAGTAGCGAAAAAACTCCTTGACAAACTTTTGTGTTATGCAAGGGAACTTGGATATAAACAAATCGTTTTACTAACCACGAGTGCTCAGGAGGCAGCTCTTAAATTTTACCCAAAACACGGCTTTCAGTTGGTCTCTAAAAGACTCGCAAACAGGGCACTGCGAGGTTTTTATCATTTTGTGTATTGCTACGACCTTGAAAGATTGAATAAAGACCCATAGGTGTTTCAAATTAATCTACTGATGCACCAAAGTTTGATGGCTTGTTTACAAGGGAGATGGTATTTCACCACCCAGGAAAGACAATTGAAAAAACGACTCGAGTTTTATCAGGAGGAAATTGGAGGTTTTGGAAATCCCGTTGAAACACACTCTATTGGTTTGGTATGTCTTCTCAACTAAGCCTTGAAATACACAGAATAAGAAATGAGGTCGCTTATTGAGACCGGCTTCCAGACCACTAAACTGTTAGCTAGCTCATCACGAAAACAAACTTGGCGCAATACTTTTGCTCGCTCGGTCGATGGCCGTGTGATTTGGTCGCCCGCTCTACTATCCAGAGAGGGACTGGGACTGCTAGCAGTTTACCAGACCACAGTCTTCACCACCGCGGTCAAACGTCCGAGGCGTTTTTCGTTTTATTTAGTGGGATTCCATTTAATATTAAGTGGAAATATGGGCAAGGATGTATAAAATAATTAGTTTATGTAACTATCATTTCATCTTTCTCAAAATAATGAGCTTCTTTTCGTTGAAAACTGACCAAAACGCTTCATGCCTGAGCGAAATTGTGTTGGCAAATGGCGCCGACAATTCTGCGGTTCATAGTTTTCAAACGCTTAGAACTTTTTTAGTAAACTTTCAAAACGTTTAGTGAATTGACAGCGTATTAGTAATATATTAAACTTTAAACAGTGAAAATGAGATAGTTGAGATAGACCAACAGAAGTATCTGGAGCCTGCTGGTCGCTCTAGCAGGCACATGCATAAATTATCGTATAAAGTCCCAGCGTCTGAAACAAATTATCATTTGTTTTCTTTTTTCCCCAATACAATCAGGGACTGGAATAGCCTACCCCTGAATGTTGTTGGGGCCCCGAAAAACTACCTCGGGCTCTCCGGGATTCGGAATACTAGGTGCGGTTACACACACTACGCATACGGTAAATGGCATTTCTACGGTGGCCCAAAAGGGTCAAACACAAATCAATTTCCCAAAACACAAATCAATTTCACAAAACACAAATTAATTTCCCAAAACACAAATTAATTTCCCAAAACACAAATCGATTTCCCAAAACACAAATCAATTTCTCAAAACACAAATCGATTTCCCAAAACACAAATCAATTTCCCAAAACACAAATCAAAAGACTGGGCACTACTCAATATTTTATTCGAGAGAGCCTGGAACGGTAGGGTCTTTCGTGTCCAACATGGCGACTGTTTTTACTGTTTAGTCCATGTGCTTTTTGCTTCGAGTATGTTTTGCAGTAATTGTGGCAGTTTGCTAAAGGAAAGTTTCAAGTTTTGTACAAAATGTGGAAATCCATCGGGCCAGAACTCTGATGCTCGTCCTTGTACGCTTGAGCCGATTGATAGTGATGGCCGAGCAGGAAGCAGCACAAGACCTACACCAGGTACAGTGACCTCTGATGAAGCCATTCCTACATTTAACACTTTCATGCAAAAGAAAAAGGAAGAGAGAATGTCGCACTTCAAGAAGAAGACGAAGAAGAGGACTAATGAAAAGGAAGAGCCGCCCGTGACAATCAACGTTGGAATAGTCCTTTTTACAGTTGTGTGCTTGGTAACCTTGCCTTTGAGTGGAAGCGAGGCTGCAGGTGACCTTGCTTTGATACAAACCTTTCTGCCTTTCATATGTTAATAATGCTTTTCTCATGCTAACTAGGTAAATTTACATCTGAAAAGCTCCAAGGTCTGTATCAAAGCAAGGTCACCTGCAGCCTCGCTTCCACTCAAAGGCAAGGTTACCAAGCACACAACTGTAAAAAGGACTATTATGCGTTACGTGGAAGAGGAAAGCTCGTTCAAACCTCAACGAGGCAAAAGTTTGCCACTAAAACTTCGCAAAACGGCAGAGAACGAAGAGATTTTGAAGCTTGCAGTAGCAAAGCACGCAATGCACAATGGAAATGAAATTTTGCACAGCCTTCCCAGTGGCTACAAGTTACTATATCCGGATGGAACAGAAGTTCAAAAACTTAAAGAATCAGATCAGGCTTTCACCCTACAAGGATACAAATCTGAATTGGGGAAACCCTACAATCGGATAACATTTTATCTTTGCACTACTTCAGACTTTCTTGATCACAGCCTCAAAGGTTGTGTTTACACAGATTCTGACAATGATAATGAAACTGAAAAGGATTTTGAGGAACCAAGTGAACCAACACAGTCAAAAATCAGCAAGTTCACTCATCGACTTTTCACACAGGTGAGAATTCAAAATTGCTCAATAGCGTAGCGCACAATTACTATTAGAACTAAAACTCAGACAAACAAACCAAAAGTGACTCTCAGGGGATTCCTAATTACGAATTTCTATTGTCAGAAATGCAAGAATAAACAAGAATAAATTATAAACTCAGACAAACATGAGTACTGACGTCATTTGTGCGCTACGCTATACATAATGTAAACATATATTGAGCACCCCACCTCCCTCACACCCCTCTCCCCCATATACTCCTCTTCCCCACACCCTCTCCCACCTTCAGATGTGAAAAAATGATTTTGTTTTATTATTAAAATTTCCTTGTCATTGTGTGTAATAGGAAGATGAGGAGGCACAAAATAAAGAGCAAGAACAATCTGGTAAAATACAATCTTATTCAGATATATTTTATAATTGGAAAACATTGCCATGAAGTTGTCATGCCTATCATGATAATGGTATTGTGAGATTATTATTGTGAGATTTTTTATTAATGAGTTCATATTTACTAGTGTTCTTCATATTTTTTTAAAATAATAGACGTTGTGGTCAGACTTCTACTATACCTGGGAAAATTTCAATTTACCTGGTCAACTTCATTTCTCAAGGTCAAAAGTTCACACGGATGAGATTTTAATCATCTCATCTGGGATTGTCTTGCAAAATAGTAGTTGTTGTTCATATTTGGTTATTGTTTTCTAACTCTAATGAGAATTACAAGATTGGCATTTTTTTTGTCTGCATGTTCATGTAACTGTGTTTATTTACATGATAACAAAAAATAAAATTGAAATTAATTTCATGTTTGTGTATGTTCTCAAATGCAGATGCAGTGTTAGATATACCAGTGTTTTCCACATCTGATCAAATGCCTGGGCCATCTATCAATCACCTTGCCACCAGTGATGCCAAAGACACCCAAATAAAGAACGATGAACAAGTTGCGAGGTCATTACAAGAAGAGTTCAACAGAGAGTCTGACAATGAACCCAGCCAATTTTATTCAACAATAGATGATCAGGCTGGTGTACTGAAAGCACTGGAAGAGAAGGTAATAAGGGAAAAAGACTCCTTGTTCCTTGTGGTAAGAAGAGGTGCACCATTAGATAGAGTTCTTTACCTCTGGCGTAGAGAATCACGCAAAGTCTCTCCTGAAAATGAACTTAGAATCAAATTCCTTGGAGAGGATGGGATAGATTCCGGTGCATTGACCAAGGAGTTTCTCACCTTGACAGTTACAGACATTGGGAAAAAGTTGTTTCCCAATGGCAGCCCTGTACACTCAACAAATGATGTCCACAATGGAAATTTTAAAGCATGTGGAGAAATAGTGGCAACAAGCTTAGCCCAAGGAGGGCCGCCACCATGCTTTTTAGCAGAATGTGTCTATAATACTTTGGTACTGGAAAGTGACATTGACTTCACAAGTGTCAGTCCTGAACAACACCTGACTTCGACTGAACAGGAACTACTTCACCAAATACAAAGGAATGTCATTGATTATCAAGATGCTATCATAGAACATGGGTACACAGGGGTGATCAATGAAGCAAATGTGGACTCCATCACTGCCGCAATTGTTGTCAGTATGTTGAGCAGGAGAACCCTTTGCCTCAAGGAATTCAAAAAAGGGTTGCAGTGTTATGGGTTGTCAGGTGTTATTTCCAGATATCCACACCTTACTCGAGGTCTGTTTGTTATGGGACAGCAGCAAAAGGTGGATGCTAACTACCTCTTGTCCTTGATGACACCTGAATTATCTCCAGAAGGGTCCTCACGGCGACAGAAAGAAGACGAAATAATGGACCATTTTCAAGACTTTCTGATTAGCCTCGATGACGAGGTCATAACAGGCTATACAGAAGCTATAGCCTTTGATATGGGTAATGATTTAAATGTTGTAAATGTAGATCAATGCACCCCTGATGATCAGGAGATGGCTACCTTTAGCACCCCAGATCTAACACCAGCAGGAGTCCTTGGTTGGCTAACAGGACAGAAACATAGGGAGATTAGGAAAACAGACCTTGGAATAACTGTAAAGTTTGACCATGAATGTCTGATGCGTAACCCTGAACACAGGCTATGCTTCCCTTCTGTGGGGGCCTGTGGGCGCACAATTACTTTTCCTGTTTCCCACATGGGAGGCTTTGACCAATTTAAAGAAATCTTCCTCTTAGCTTTCTGCAAAGGCCAAACATTTGCCATGAGCTAAAGGTTAGCTGAACATAACCCTTCAAGTGTATCAATATTTGAAGAAGTTCTCTCAGCAGGGATCATGTTGATATTTGGGCTTAAAGGGTTAATAGAAGTATCATGCTATGATGAGTGTTAGAGGAAGGTTAATGTTTTCATTGGGTTATTAAGTTGAATTGTATGCCCTAACTCCAACACTACCAAATCCCCACTTTTCAGTAACCCTACAGGAGTGCTGGGTATGGTAAATACATGTAGGCCAGAAACAAAGTAATTGAAGGCTTTATAATGAAAAGGTCATAAGGTTTGATTTGACCTTGAAATTCAAATTGCTCCAAAATTTTTTATGTTTATTTTTTGACCCAAAGGCTTGAATTTGATAAATTAGCTTATTACTTTTTATTTAAAACTGAAGCAAAACAAAAATGATTTCTGTTGTGGTTTTTCAACAACAAAAAAATCAACCAAGCATAGACTGTTCTTTTGTTCAAGTTTCTTTACTTTTTAGGAAAAGTAATAGGTACATGAAATTTATTTGAATTTAAGCCTTCAGAATACAAACTAAATGTGGAACTAAATGTTTAAACGTTTAAATGTTTAAACTAAATGTTTAAACGATAACCGAAATTGGGCCGTTTTGTCCTTTTCGTTGTAAAGCATTCAATTGGTAACTAAAGGCTGATTTTCATATTTGTTGTACCGATTGATTATGCTTGTCATCTGTAGGAGTCCTGACACACACAGAAACGTTTGTTTGGAAATCAAAATGTATTTTTTCTGTAATATTCCTTGTGATAGAAGGTTGGTTCACAACAAAACAAAACGTGACCAACGTGCATTGATTTTTATGTTGATTGAGAATCATAATCACAAATGCCAACTTTTTAAATCAGTCATGAAAGGGCTCCTTTACTGTTTAAAGTAATGATCATCAGTAAATTAGAAAATATTTAGTGTTGGGGTAAAACCACTTCCAGTTTTCTATTCATTTTGTTGTTGTTCCAGTTCTAGTCTATGAAACACTAAGTTGCACATGTTCACATGCATGATTAACGAACATTACTGCTGCAAATGGCGACAATCCATACACAAATCCATCTCAGTGAAACTTGAATGTTTAATCTCAAATCCTTCCATGAGGTGCTGTTAGAAAATACTCAGCATTACCACGACATTACAACAAGGAAAACTCAACTAAAACTGCTTTAAAGCTGAGAAAACTGAGGTTTTAACTTGGTTGCCCATCACAGGGAATCCACCTGGGCCACACAAATTCCAGCAGTAACAAACATCCTGATGGTGTCTCAAGAAAAATGTGAACTATTAATCAGTTGAGATTAAGGAATCCTTTGACATTAAAATAGTTATGACTAATTAATAATCATATTAAGTAACTTTATTTAATTTTGCTTTACAGGCTATGTAAAACTATTTTTAATTGGCAATCCAGTTTTCCATTCCTTTTGTTGCTGTTCCAGTTTTTGAAACACTAAGTTACATGTGTTCACATGCATGATTTTGCAATATCTTGATGATGAATCAATAATATGATTGTGAACTAACTACTTTTTATGAATAACAAATAAATCTACTTGTTGTAACCACAGATTTTGGAAGATCTGCATAACAATAAATATGTTACAATTAAAATTGTCATGTAGTGTTTCTAGTTCTTTTATAAGGACAGTTGCCAATTGCATGGTGACTACCAAAATATGAACATTGTATGAATTCCCTTGAGATTTACCATAGCTAAACAAGTAACTGATGATGAACCTCGTAATTTTCTGTACTTTTTTTTTAAAGTACCTCAACCGTGCACAATCTTTTGTTTTTTGTCCACACAAAAACTAATTTAACAGAAGGGTTTCTATTGGGCATTTTTAAAACATTTCAAAATCTATTAATTTGTCCATGGTGAAGGGAAAAAAGCACTTAAAAAAATGTATGAAAAAAGAAGTTTTGGGGCTTCATAACCACAGCTTTTTATGAACTATGGGCTTTACCTACAAGCAGAGAAAAGGACACTGAAGTCCAGATTTCCATGTTTTTGTTTTCCATTCATTGCAGAAGCAAAAGTAATGTTTATTACAACGCAACTCCTATTAAGTAGGAAAATAGATCCAAAGCTTCCTTCCAGTGGTTGGGCTTTTACACATTTAGGAGTGCCAAGACATGGTTAAAGTAATCTTGAAAATCATTGTTGGAATCAGTCGTTTTACATCTCATTCTTGCTTCTTCCAACTTTTCAGAAGGCACTGGTTGCAGGTGGTCTGAAGCATTAAAGTTTTCTGGTAGAAAATACAGTTCCTCTGGCTTTCCAGGAACTGTGTCATGCCTAGACTTGCGAATATAATGTGTATTCCAATGAAGGCTCACAAAGTCCAGATCTTGCTTAATTAACTCTGCAAAGCAGAACCATAAACACTCTTCATGGAGTGCATTGCCACTTAATAATACCCCACGATCTACAAGGTCTTTAAAGAAGTTAATCCACCATGTTACACGACTACGACGAAAGTAGGACCACCAGGCCTCTATCCTTTGATTTCCAGTAGAAGGACCATAACGGTGTGATTTTTCACCTGCTAACTCATCATCACAATCAGCTCTCAGGAAACACTGTGTGCCTGCAATTACTACATTTTCAGTTCCACAGTCTGTTCTAAGTAATGCAGGACATCCCCCTACCTCCTCGACACAGTCTAGGAAGAACTTCGCAGTAACCTCTGGATCGTTGTTTGTCCTATCAACAGTGAGCCACATTACCCTACGACTGTAGCCATCAACAGCACCATGGATGGGAAAACCGAAAGGTTTTAGTTTGTCATATCCATCAACATGCCAACAGTAATTTGGTCCAGGAGATTCATACTTTCTTCTTTGTAACTTGTGTCGTTTCCTCTCTTCCACTCCAGCTGGGTCTATCGTTCTTAGAAGGGATGCCACTTCTTGTCTAGGGACATACACCCCATACTTCACACGGAGCGTATGCCACATTCCTCTGTAACCCGAAACGCTACCTGGACCATCCAGCTCGTTTCTTATCAGCCGCTCCACATCAAACAAATTTATATTCACCGCATTTCTTTTGAGATTGTACTCCGATAACCTCCTTTTCAATGTTGACATCGACATTGGCATGTTATGGTACTTGTCAAGAAAGTCTAAAATAATGCTGTAAGCGAATCCACTATAAAAGTAACCTTCGATTGCTTCCTTCTCTGTCACGTTTTCGGCTGATAACAGTAACCTGTAAGAAGGTATAGCAGTGTCCAACTTCGTCCCACACTGAGAACAGTACAAAAATTCTTCTTCAACTTGATGCCCACAGTTGTAGCAAAACATTTTACATGTGAATCAAGCTAAACTGTGAGAAACAAAGTCACATGTGAAAAAAACAGCCGCCATGTTAGACGCGGAAAGCCCTGGGAACGAGTTTTTCAGGCTCTCTCAACTAAAATATTGAGTAGTGCCCAGTCTTTTGATTTGTGTTTTGGGAAATTGATTTGTGTTTTGAGAAATTGATTTGTGTTTTGAGAAATTGATTTGTGTTTTGAGAAATTGATTTGTGTTTTGAGGAAATGATTTGTGTTTTGAGGAATTGATTTGTGCCTTGGGAAATTGATTTGTGTTTTGGGAAATCGATTTGTGTTTTGAGAAATTGATTTGTGTTTTGAGAAATTGATTTGTGTTTTGAGGAATTGATTTGTGTTTTGAGGAATTGATTTGTGCCTTGGGAAATTGATTTGTGTTTTGGGAAATCGATTTGTGTTTTGAGAAATTGATTTGTGTTTTGGGAAATAAATTTGTGTTTTGGGAAATTGATTTGTGTTTGACCCTTTTGGGCCACCGTACATTTCCCATGGTTGTGCCCAAAGAATACCGTTTAGAGGGACGTCGGACACCTTATTAAGACTTATATAACGTAATGTCGACACTTAGAATTTTATTTTCAATAAATTTTTAAGTGTAAAAAAGAAAATCTAAAATCCCCCACTCAGGATTGAACCTGTGATCTCAGCTAGGCTTTAGGCTTAGTTGCCTACCGTACCACTGTACCACCTAGCTTCTCGGGTTGTTCAGGCCTAAATTTAACTATATAAACTGCTACCCATAACATCAACTGAAAGCTAGCCAGTTACTCCGTTATATAAGTTTCAATAAGGTGTCCGACGTCCTTCTGAACGGTATTCTTAAGGCTTAACCATTTCCCATGGTAGATCATCCCGCGGTGCATCACACTTGGGTTTAGTATGTTAACCAGCGGTTACACGCGATTTGTGATTTGCCATAATGTCACGCAATTCAGTGAATCACTTTTCCTTTGCGGTTACGTGTTGATGTCAAACGGAGCATCGTGATTGGCTCTTGTAACTGGGGCATCAAAACACTATTGCAACTTACCACGTTAAATGTCATGGGCGCTTCGTGTGATCCTTTTTATGTACCCATGGATATTTACCACGGGAAATTTCCCTCGGGAAATGTCGGTCACACTCACTGAATGCAGTTTCCCGTGGTGAAAGGGTCATTTACCACAGTAAAAGTCAATATCGTACCTCGAGTCTTCGGTCCTTACTGCGCAAGCTTGACGAAACGAGCGATCGTTTCCCGACCGCTGGTCAAGTGGAACGAAGACACTGGGTACGAAGATGTGTAAAAGTGCCCCGTGTAACCGCACCTATTGACGAGCGTGTTTTTAGTTTGTTTGTCGGAATGTTTGGGCTGTTGACATTACAGTTGTAGACATCGATATTTTATTTCTTGTTAGTTCGGCGGCATATTAATGACACGCAATGAACAGGACATGCTCGCGCGCAATGTGCGCGAATCGCGACACTCGTTTTTCTAGCATGTGTTTTATTGGGCTGCGAAATACGAAAGAATGCCTCTGTGATTATCATTAAGGTAATTATTCATATTTGTTATTTTGTATTTTTTATGACAACGATCCTGCAAGATGAAACGAGATAAATGCAATGGATAGCTGATTTAGAAATATTTTGTCTTCTCAGTACAAAATGTAAGTCTTAGAAACCCGAAACAGGAGTCAAGCTCTGCCTTGTTTGTTTGTTTCTTTTTTTCTTACTTCTGAATTTCGTCTAGCTTTTACAAGACAAAATGCCCACCCTTGACATGTAATAGAAACCCATGCGGTAAACGTTTCAAAACATTCATCAAAGAAGATTACATTCATTCCAAGAGTTTAAATATTTATTAATCGCCTCCTGTGTTGACCCTTGCCGTTCGACGTAACACCCGGCTCAGATCGAAACGGAATAAAATTATCAGCTTGTTATTTTGCAGGACAGTGAAAAGATGAAAGAATTTCTTGGCAGCTTTCACTTTTCATGGTCACTCTTTAGGTATTTATTTATCAACTTAAAGTTAAAAGCATGTTAACCGTGTTGATTCGGTTTATTGACCCAGTGTCTGATCTGACAGGACTCATTCACTCCCAGAGTCAATTATGGAAACATGTAATATCTGTAATATGGTTTTAACGTTTGAGTCTGTCGACGAAATCCTACGGTGTGACTCTTCAAATGAAACCTCTTCGTCAGTATTTTTGCATTGTACTATTTGGTCCTTTTTGTTTTTCAATATTTTATAAAATGAAATTTAGAATTTTCTTGAATGTTGATTTTTGGCACTCTTGAGAGATGAAGGGTGTAACTTAATCTGCCTATATCCATATCACTTGCGCAAATGCTGCTGCAAATGAAAAAAGCGCGACATTATCTTTCATTCTTTCATGGACGTTTGAACCAAATTCCTCCAGAAGCGGCAAGAATGAATGGCAAAAACAACTCCTGTTCCTTGTGCTACGGGTTCATCTTCAATCTATTGGTTGCCTTGTGCACTATTGGATTCATGTGTTACTTTTTGTATCGCTTCGATTCGAGGCTAGTTTCGCTGGAGCGAAGATTGTGGGACGAGGAACACGGCGATGTATTCGATACAAACGGAAAAACAGGGATTTATAGCCAAGTAAAGCGCAAGAAAGAAGCGATGCTCATGAGGAAGGCAAGAGCGAGCGGAAAGCCACGAATGTTGACATCAAAACCCTTCAGGATTCTAACCAAGAAAGGACGCGATTAAAGTTGATGCGAGAAAAACGTGATGTTAGGAATCGACTGTCGATTGCATTTTTTATCCATACAAAACCACTGGTTTTTAATACACAACCTACACGAATCCTTTTCTGTGGACAGAATTTTGCTTTGCAAGCGGTAAACGCGTGTGTAATGCGTGGCATTTAGCGCAACGCACGCGAGTAACGCGGTTTCCACGCGCTGGACCAAACACTTGACACTTTTGACCCTTTCTGTCTTGTTAGAACAATGCAAGTGGTGATAACGTTATATGAAACTATTTGTACGTGTTGTTTTATGACAACAAACATGTGGTTGTGAACTTGTTGTTAGCCAAGAAACGAGGTATTTTTAGCTGATAGTGATAGACATACCCTCCTGATGGTTATATCTATGTCTATATAGATCCGGGGGGGGGGGGGGGGAGATACTTAACAAATTTTTGTACGGGGATGCTCCGCCCCGAGGTCCAAACACTTACCTTTCATATTCCGTTTTTGACAGAAGAGGTAACCCTTTCCGATAAGGCTTAGTTGACTTACATCCCTGATAAATGTTGTAATGACACTGGAAAAACAAAAGAAGTATCTTTGGCAAACATTTGAGCAACGTTTACTCACTTTTCGCTACAGTATAAACATTAAGCGACCTAAGTGGCAGTTTTCCCTACACTTTTCTATAGTTCAACTCATGAAATCCCTGCCCTTTTATACCTCCGGTCCATCCTCAAAAAAGGACCCCTTTCGGGCGGAGCATCTCCGTATATTATAGGGAGTCCCCCCCGGGATATAGATCACGTATTCTATTCTCTTTCACTACGTTCAGCCGAATAGAATACATGCCGTGTCGCAATGTCAAGAAATACGATTCAGTGTTTCTGATAACAGCCTTGAACCTACAGTGCGCCCTCGACAAAATTGCTGTCAAAATTCTCAAAAGACGAACAAATTTAATTTTACAGTTGCAAGTACCTCAAGGATGATCCTAAGAAAAAAAGCCCAGTTCATTAATCTCAAAGATGATCGCGGTTGCTTACTAGAAGACAACAACTGGACGGCCAACCCCGGGTGCCAACCTCGTCGGGAAGAACAGAGACCCAGGGAACGAGGTTGCTGGATGGCAGCGTAACTGGAAGAGGAGGGCAAAATGTTGCATGATTAGCGTGACAGTAATTATGTTTTGCAAAATTTCTGACTAAACTTTGCCTTTCTCTCATTGTTCATCGAGTCAATGACCAGAGCACAGCAATGTTAATTGAAGATTGCGTCAAACACGTCAATAATTTGTTCTCAGGTTGGTCACACAAGAACGCTCTACCGTCATGTTCGATCTGCCGTCCTGTTGCGTAAGTTCACTAATAAGGCAACCATACCTAGCATAGACTGCTGAAATCCAGCGTGAACTCTTGATCGAGGCTTTTCTATAATTATTTCTTCAATGGACTTACAATCTAAGAGAATCAAATTTCGACCTCATGAAACTACATTGAAACTACTACATGATGTGAATGGTAAATATCAACGATAGAGTTTTTATGGAATAAATAAGTGTTTTATTTGCATAGGTACTTATACTAGAGAAACTGAATTCTAGTACAATTTTAACACAAGGCAGGAACCAGGGCTGTCAATAAGGGCCGGTAGCCGGCCGAAACAGCCGGCTACTGACCAACCTTTGGCCGCCTACTTTCGTCTCATTTTACTGTTAATTTTGGTAAGACCCCTGGAACATTTTTACAGAACAGAATCCAGCAAGAAACCAGCTTAAAATAATAAAAAGATCCCGCAAAAGTAATTGCAAAACGTCTGAGCCAAAGTAAAGGCCACACTTCCAGAGTTTTAACGTGTTAACCTTTCGGTAGAAGTAAAAACGTCGAAGAAGATCGAAGGGTTGTTGAACGCGAACCGTATGGAACGCCTGGGACATTTTCACAAGACTAGAACCCAGGCTTTTGCATGTGCCAAGATGGCGTCCGCACCGAAGAAACCAAGGCAGACATTGCTGAGCACGTTTTTTCATTCTTCATCGAGTGAACAAAGCAAAGGTAAGGACGTTTTTATTAATTTTCGCGTGTATTACAAGCCTTTTGAAAAAACCTTGGTATTTCTGTGATTTGAACACTGAAATTCGATTGAAATCATGATAATTATGCTTAGAGCACACTTACAGATTTCTTTGAACCGGGTTATTAGTCACTACAGCAATCAACATTAAGCTTAATGTTGTACTACCTTGTATTAAACTTTTTTTTGCTCCTTTTACTGGAAATATTGAAACAATATCAAATGCCAAGCTGCTTAGTTCGTCAATTCGGGAGACAACTTTTAGACTTGTAGTATTTGCTTATTCTTCTGACAGAAAGCGAGGGTTCTGTTGATAATGCAAGTCTTCCTGTTGGATCGTTGGCGTCTGAACTGGAAGGTACTGACAGTAGTTAGTTTTTTTTTGGTGTGAGAGAATTTCAGTCACAGTTAAACAAAATCCTATCTATTGTAATTCCTTTGCGTGTTTTTTTCGAAATACTACAGGTAATGGAGGTGGATGTAATGAAAGTACACTTCAAACTGGTGAAGCCCATGTTGAAGTTGGTATGAATCATTTGTAAATATTTGCCCCAACACATAAGGTGGTAAAAAATATAACAAGAATAACTATAGCTACTTTTTTTTCTTCAGCAGCAGCCCCTGTGGACACTGTAAACAAGCCAACACATCGTTCAACTAAATCTGTTCCTACTTCTCGTGCAATTGAGCTAATAAGCCAGTATTTTCAAGAGTCACCAAAACTTCACTATTTTTATAAATGCAAAGAGGGTTGTAATAAATCATGTGATGGTCGTTTTAAGCATGAGTGGATTCTTGACAGAGGTGTTGGATATTGTGAGAAGACTGGTTTGTGGTGGCTCGTATATGAAGAAGGGAATGGTATGTTCTGCCTGCTGTGCAGAATGCACGATTGTGAAAATCCATTCAACCATCAAAAAAAGTTTAACCAGGTCCCTGCTATAAGATTTAAAAAGAGTGCACTGATTGGAAAAGATGGACACAGTGGCTCACAACAACATGAGATAGCCATTCAGAGGGAGCTCAATAAACGAGTGTCATTCTTCCACAAAGAGTTTGAAACCCAGTTGCAGACAAAAGATTCAGCATTGCACCACGCCGTCATGTCGGCATATTGGTTGGCCAAAGAAGAGATTGCTAATCGCAAGTTCACATCTTTATTGGAACTGGAAGAAATTCTTGGCGTTTCTGAAATAAAGCGTTTTGCCCACAGATCTCAGGGTTCACAACGAGAATTGTTTTTGTTGTTGGGCCAAGCTTTGAAGGATGAAATGCTAATGAGGGTAAAGAACGCAGGCAGCTATGGCCTGATGGTGGATGAAGCCACCGATGTCTCTGTGGTTGAGCAGCTGATTTCTTTTATACAGTTTGCTAACCCAGAGACAGGTGCACCAGAAGTCCATTTTCTGTCAATTCAGAATGTGCTTGAAAGCTCGACATCTGCAAATTCAGCGACCATTGTAAAACTTATCAAGGAAGAATTGTCAAACGATGGTTTGGATATCACTAAGCTCGGTAGTCTAGCCAGTGATGGGGTAAGTGTCATGACAGGCTCTCGCAATGGGGTAGCAGCCAAGCTAAGGGAAACAGTCCCAACTCTGATTAACATCCACTGTATCTGCCACCGCCTCGCCCTTGCTTGCAATGATGCAAATGACAACCTGACCCAAATATCGCAAGTAGAAACTGTCCTTCGGCAGCTCTGGAGTTTCTTTGAAAACTCAGCAGCAAGGTCAGCAGTTTATGTGCAAACTTCCTCTGAGATGAAGAAACTTGACAGCATGTCTGAAAAGAGCAAAGAAAAACTTGCAACAAAAGTACAGAAAGCATGCCGAACAAGATGGCTATCTCTGGATAAATCTGTGGAGAGTGTGTGTCGAAACTTGCCAGCCCTTCTTCAGACCTTGCGATGGTATCAGAACAAGGACTCTAACCCTACGGCTATAGGCCTCCTTAAGAAGTTGAAGAAACCTGATTTTATTGGTGTTCTGTATATCTTAAAAGGTATTCTGCCTGTGCTCTCGATTCTTAGTAAGGTGTTTCAAAAGGGGTCCATATCTTTTTCTCGTATTTCTCCTGCCATCAAAGCATCTAAAGATTCTCTAAACAAGCTTGTTCAAGAAAACATCACTGTCAAAGAGTTCCGAAAGGAGACAACAACTGGAAAACTTGCTTGCCTTGAGTTCAGTGAAGATGAGATAACAAAGACAGAGGCAAAGATGCACGAACTATGCTCCCAATATGTGACAGCCTTGACAGACAATATAGACCAACGCTTCCAGCACTCTTTGCCAGTCGTATCATCCTTCCGTATCTTTGATCCACTATCCACGCCTATTGCAAACCCTGAGTTTGTAGGATATGGACAAAAAGACATCCAAACCCTTGCAAATCACTTTTTTAGTGGAGATGAAAACAGAAGCAAACGCCTTAAACTGGAAGCTGAATGGAACAACTTCAAGTACGAGCTGTCCGACTGGAGTAAGGACTACCAGGCTATTCCTTCACCTTCTGCAACTTCCACAGAATGGGCCCTACAGAGGTTCCTAAGACGCAAAGAATCCTACAGCAGAAGTTATCCCTTGCTGTTACAAGTGGCAGAAATCTGCCTCTCTATGCCTGTTTCTAATGCATGGCCGGAAAGGGGGGCCAGTGCCCTTAAGCGCCTAAAAACACGGCTGAGAAATTCCCTGAAGAAGGAGATGCTCGAAAGTCTGCTTCATATTGCCATAAATGGGCCACCAGTAAAAGAATCTGAAGCTGTGATTAACAAGGCAGTGGAGTTATGGAAGGAGAAGAAGAAGAGGAAAAAACTGTCACGGTCTGGTCTTCAGCAACCAAATGCACAAAATGCACAAAACAACAAGGATGAAGTGGAGGAAGGAGAAGAAGAAGGAGAAGGCAGCGAAGCACAAGAAGTTGAGAGCATGCCAAGTTCAGACCAAGGGGAAAAATCCTGTTCCACCCGAGAGCAAGAAGAGGAACTTGAAGAGGAACTTGCAAAGGAACTTGATCTGTCATTGTCGTCAGACAGTGCATTTGAGTCTGATATGGACGACTAACAGTAACTTTACTTTAATTACTTCAAAACCAGGTCCCCAAAGGAACAGAGGACATGCTCAAAAGGAAAAGTGAAAACTAAAGCTAAAGGACATGTATTTTAATTTTTAATTAGTACTTGAACATGATATGTCTTATTTCGTTCTTTCTAAAAGTCAGAAGTTGCATTTTTAAGAAAAAATGGTTGTAATAAGGATTATACTTCAGCTTTCAGTATTGTCACATGACAACATGAACTTTAGTTAAAACATTGAAACAGAAAGTATTTTTTAATCAGTATTTGGAAATGTATCTTGAGATGTATTTTCTGATTCTCTTTTCTAAACATCAGTGGTTGAATTTTTGTGAAAAAGAATGGTTGTAATATAAATGACTCTTTACCTTTCAGTATTGTTACCAATAAGTGTACACCAGTTCGCCAAAGAGCAGAGTTAAAAGGACAATGGCTATGAGAACTTAAAACATTCAATGTCTTTTTTGAAGGTGTATTTGCCTCTTTTTTAAAAGCCAGTGGTTGAACTTTTAACAAGAATGGTTGTTTAATAAACATAAAAAATGGTTAATGTATTCTTATTTTGATTGTTCTTTAGGGCCCGAATACTGTCAGGAAAACGTCGAAAATAGCATTTCCGAGCATCTAAATTTCAAAATTTTCTGGGGGGGCATGCCCCCAGACCCCCCTAGGTGGCTCGCGCCTTCGGCGCTCGGAAAGTAGGCTGACGCCTACTTTCTAAGAGCTGCTGGCTACTTCAAAACTTATTGACAGCCCTGAGGAACCTATTCCAATATCAGCATTGTTCTGCGGATTACGTTTAACGTTATTAAAACAGGCCCATGCATGCTTTTCTTTTTCGTAGCGAACCGTTAATTCAATAACCAGAGGCAGGAATGCTTTCAGCCCAGAATGATCACATCCAAGAACTGCCTCAGCCATCCTTCCTGCTGCGCCTTCTGCATAACTCTGCAAAAGATAACAAAACGTAATCATGAATGCCAGCGGAAGCCTATAAATAAGTGGGTTGATCAACCCACTTATGGGTTTCTGACGCCAGTCAGTGCTACATAGTGTCAGACACAAATGCAAAGTTCTTTGTATAGAAACTCAACCTTTTCCGTACGTTGAAACCCTGCACCCCGGGGCGGGGGGGGGGGGGGGGGTACTCCCTATAATGGGCTATACGGGGATGCTCCGCCCGAAACGGGTGCCTTTGTGAGGCTGGAGGTATATGAAAGGGTATGGATTTCAAGGGTTGAAGTATATGAAAGGGTAGGGATTTCATGAAGTATAGGAAAGGGCAGGGAAAACACGAGCTGAAGTATAACAAAGGGTAGGGAAAACTGCCATTTAAGGCGGGGTTCCACCTGAATTTTAATGAAATTTTAAGAGGTTTTAAGAAGGGATAGGAGAAAGAAAATGAGTTTTGGAACACCAACAGACAGTCGATACCCACGCAAGAGCACCCCAGGTTGCTAGTGGACTAACTTGGTATCCGTCTATTAATTATTAATTACAAATTCTAATTTTAAAACTTCTTTAAATCTTCAATATTTCTCATTTCTCTAAATTTTCCCAAACCTTTGAGAAAAACTATTTCCTCCCCAAAATACCCCCAAATCACCCAAAAATTCACAAAACATCACACAACATAGAATCATGAAATGAGCTAAGGCTTTTTGGATTGCTTGAAACGTGAACGATATATTTCCATTAAAGCCATGTTAAGTGGCGGAAACATGGCATTCAGGTAGACTCCTCCGTTTCATGTGTCACATGAGGAAATACCCCACGATTCGGTAGCCTTGTTCAGGTCCCAGGGGTATCTACGTCCGCCCCGCCATTTAAAGCGGAGAAGGCTCTGGGGACGCGGTTGACAGAAACAGTGCATGGTATTCTTTTGTCGCTAAAACAATGACTGCATCGTCATCGATAAAGCACTGGAGCTATCATTTCATCTAACTACTTTAAACAACAACCACATGTTTCATCAAACTATTCCTTCGGTTTACTATTTCGCCATTTCGTTAACTGGGGATATCCTGTAAAATAAGAACGTGGGTATTACTCCGATGCCTAAGCACATTACATAACTTCCATACGGTATGGTATTCCCAATTTGTTAGACTGTCAACCGTAATAAGCCAATCAGAATGAAACTTAATTTATACTTACAGTATGTTGTAACTTTAAGTCTGTCAATCAAGAAACAAATATATGAACCAATCAATGAAGCAATCACTCAGTCAATAAACCAACCTCTTGTTTTGCCTCTTGTCTTTGCTTCGCGGTGACCACACCCTGATTTGTTTGAATGCGAAGCCCTTCAAACAAACGGCAATGAGATGCTGGTGAAGGCAGACCGCAACACAGCTTGGTCGCTCTTCGATATCCATCACACTGAGCAGATCACCCGAATTAACACTAAACAGTCGAAGAACGTTGATAACCTTGTTGTAGACTAAAACCTCCTTATCACTGACGAACTTACAGTCAACAACGTTTTTGCTGTTGGGAAGAGTGCGATGTGTGTTTCCTGAAGCAGTATCGAGGATGTGCACTCCTGGGCCGTCAACGAGAGGCGTCTCACCCCAGACGACTATAAAATCTTCGTTTGGAGAGAAGATACAATGAGGCAGGGCCGGTTCTTCGCACAATGGAAGAGTCACGTCCCTTTCCCAGATCAGAGATGCGTTGTTTGACATTCGCAGTGTCCCTTCTACTCCACTATCCTTGAAGTTATGAAACTGATGCTTTTGTCCGACGGTTATTAGGTCATGTTTACTGTTACCGGCAATGACACACCTCTGCCCAAGAGGATGAATCGTCGAAACAATAGCCACAGCTGCCATAGCGGCTAAGATGTTTACTTCTCCTTCCATCCCTACGCATGCAATTAGCTCCTCAGATATAGCTATCATCTTCCTGATTCTCTCTAGCGTGTCCCAACGTCTAATGCACTCGGACAACTCAATGTTCCACAGCTCAGGTTGCTTGTTTTGCAACAACAAAACAACGCCCTCTTTCACGGGAATGAAAGAATCCAACAAAAGATTTAGTCGCCCACGCATCCTGTTCTCATTTGAAACATCCCAAGCAGTCAACATTGTTTGACTTGTGCTGCCCTTACTGACCACATAAAGTGTCGCCCCATTTGGAGAAAATGCGATGTCTTTCACAATTGTTTCAGAAGTTTCTTTGTTCTCTTTAAGTTTCCTGAGATTAATCAGACTTAAGTAATTAAGATCAGGACTACTCATCAATGCAGTTTCCTTGTTAAGCGTTGAGATTATACCCGCTTCCCAAAATGGAACGACAGCGGACAAAGTGTCGCTTGAAAGACAAATGGGATCTCCCAAAAGAAATCCACTGTTTTTTCCGTGCTCAAATTCCCAAGGACAATTATCATTAGAACTGTCAGCATCCTCATCAATCCCCTCAAGAACGCCATTCGAAGAAACGTTTTGAGAATCCTCCAAATTAATTTTAAAGCGAATCAGGTGTTTCGAAAATTCAGTGAGATGAAGACAAGCAAGAACTTGGCTGTCAGGGGAGAATTTCATTAGTCCACAGGCTACTGGCACAGTTATTTCTCCCAGGTTTCGAAAATCAGCACACACCACTTCAAAAACACAAACTACATGTGGGTGAGAAATCGCCAGGAGCTTTTTATCGCGAGAACATGTAAACGATAAAACAGTTTCATTTCTCTTGATGCGGGTCATCTCTTTGCCAGTTGCCAAATTCCACATTATGACACACGTCGTCTCGTCAATGCAATCGGTCAGCATTCTGGTGTTGTCATCAGAAAATAGGCAAAATGAGAAATTGCAGCTGCTTGATGGGAAGAGCTTTCCCCGTTCTCCATCAATTCGATAAACACAGCTGAGGCTTCCAGGTAATATATAGCTACCATTGGGATGGAAAACCACCGAGCGGTAACAAGACAGTGGCCTTGAAGTCGAGCTTACATTATTGACTCCAGACGGGGGAGGTATTTTATACGCACTTCCAAATGGAACACCACAGTAATCTTTCCTGTAGACGACAGGGCGAACCCACTCTAGCTTGCTGGTCTGGAGCGACCATAGTTGTATTGATCCATCGTGGCATTCACACACCATGTAGTCTAACTGTGGCGAGACATCGAAACATGCTACTGTGTCTGAACAATGAAGTTCTACTGAAGTGACGCCTTCAGGAGCTTCCTTATCTAGGCGTTCCATGTACGGAATGTCACAGTACTTGTTCTGCAACATGTCCAATGCTTCAAGAGCCAGCTCTGGTCCTCCTTCGTTCAAAATAAGTTGGAAGAATACACTAGGGAGATCCCGCAATGTATTACGATGCTTTTGTAGTAGGAACAACAATTTGCTGAGGGCCCTCTGAAGTTCTCCAGGAAACTCTTCTGAGATTTCCTGAGTCTGAACCGAAAGGACATCCTCTGACGCTGCTGTGTTGTACGCGTTGTGGACACAAAGCTTTGCATACACAAGTTCCAAATCTATTACATACTTCTTTACTGCCTCCTGGAAATTGAAAACCCTTAGTTTCTTGTCCACCTTGAGCATGTGCTGAACACCATGCTGCAGAGCATACCTCTCAGCATCGCTGAAGAATCTGTCGTGAACTCCTTTTTGTTTAACCTCATCAAGCACCTCACTACAAAGGCCTGCAAGAATACAGTGTCCCTCGCTTTCGTCAACAACAAAATCGTGCTCTCCATAACATGATTTGTCCGTCAACCAGTCTTTGACCGACTTATGAATAAAGTGAAGACGGCCATCGCGAACAGGGAGAAGGGTGGAAACGCAACTAATTGCTTTGTTTACTTTCCGTTGATTGGGCCTTGAACTGCCATTTGTGCAAAGTCCTAAGACTTTATAAATTAAACTTAGTGGTAATGGCTCCCTAGCCACGGTAACAATGAAAAGAAACTTTAGAAAATTGTCCTCTTTGATGCCAACTTCTTTATTAAGATCTGCCTCCAGACGTTTGAAATAGGAATGGTAAACAGACGAAATGCCTAATGGCAGTCTGCCACTCAAATGCCCTTGGTCTAGAAGAGACACATTGTTCTCGATAAACTCCACAAGGAAATAGGCGTATAGCATGAGTCCTTCGGACCTTTCTACTAGTTTCTCCAAAGTCTTGTCTAGGGAATCCTTGTCGATAACACGCTGTAACTGTTTTTGAAAAAACAGTTTAATGTCTTCCAAATTTTTCTCGCCAAGTGGCTCCAGCTGAAACGGCATGAGACGTTTTAGACTCTCTACAATGTTTCTCTCTGGTCGAGTGGTTACAAGAAATCGAATCCAAAGAGGGAGCTTACCAAAGTGATTGGCAATTACATCCAGCAATTCATTGCGTCCTTGATACTCACTTTCATCTAAGCCATCTATCACGATAAGGCTGCTTCTGCCAGGGTCAGCTACAAGGCTAAGAGGTTCTTTGAAAAGCAATGCAAATAGCTCTTCTACGCCGAGGTGATCTAGCTCTGCACCCACGTTCCATGAAAGCTGCTCCACAAGAGCATGTTCGTATTCTGGCATGGCGTGGGACAGGTGGCAGGCCAAGGACTGAAGCATCAGTCGAGGATTGCGATAGCGAAAGTTATTATGCTGACAAAAGTGGCTCCCTGACAGTCTGCCAGCCTTTTGCATTCTTTGACAAATTACAGCGGCGATAACTGATTTGCCCATTCCTGCACTTCCACTGATTACCATCACACGGTTTTGGGAGCTTCTGTCGTTCAGCCAGTCCTCGACTTCTTTAAAGACCCACTCACGGGTGTCAAGTTGAAATCTTCCAGCGTGAAACTCGATGTCTCCTTTGAACTCAGATTTGGCAAGGCTCTTAAGGATTTCATTTGATCTGCTCCCTTGGCCTAATCCCGTAGAATTTCGAAGTGTCTTCTTGAGCATCTCACGCACTTCCTCGATAGCCTGTTGGGTTTTGCTCTGAGCTTGTATTACATCTTTCAGCTGTGACTTGATATCCACATCACTGTCAACCCATTCGAATACAACGTTTAGATATTCCTCTTCCCCACAGTGCTCTGCCTTCAACCTATCTATTTCCGCCTGATCCAGTCCAAGAGCAACAAGCACAACGCTAATTTCCTGCCACAGAGCAAAGAAGGTTGGCGTATCTACACCAGTGGATGTTACATGACCATACAACACATTGCGGAAATATTTCACACGAGAAATATTTGCCTCGAGAGAGGTGTCATTCTGGGGTGGCTTTGCGTGCCATCCTGATGGGGGAGGGGACAATCCGCAAATGGTGGTCAAGAGAACAAAAAGTAAAGAGATGTCAAAAGTTTTAGAATCCGGTATGCCAACGCCAGGTGGAAACAATTGTTCCCATTGCGTTTTATACAAAACCTTTTTCTTTAAGAGGTCGTTGAGGGTCAAATAATTAATATTGAGATCAGTGACTAGATTTGCAGGAGAATGATAGGTATTGAACACATTCCTCAGGACTTTTGTTCCACCATCAATAAGAAGCCTGCTCAGCTTTGCCCCATTTGTCTTCTCGACTGAGCTGTAGAGCGGTGGTCGCTCCATTGCAGAAAATACTCTGAAAATACCAACGCGCAGACCGAAAGTAACGTCTTTTCCAACTGTTTGCTTGACAAACCTGTTGAGAAAAATTGAATTAAAATTCGCAGATCAAATGTACGATTTGATTGTGGCAGTGTTTGCATCAACCAACACCTCAAGATTGATTTTAACAGATTAAACCTAGTCAAATACTCTCCTTTTTCATGTTCCAGGATCTCAGATACGTCACATGTGTGTTTAGTCACGCACAAGCCACAGGTGGCCCACACGAGCCACAGGTAGCCCACTCGGCCGGATCATAACCCGGTTTCTGTAGCATGAAGCAACTGAGAGTATTGCTACTCCCGCCTGGATGCCTCCCCCCCTAGATCAGCCACTGCAAATTAAAGATCCCCGAAATCGTGTCCGACGTTAGGGCCCAGACTCCCTATAGTTTCTGGAGTGGGGGCACTCTGTATATGTTTGGGTGGGTGGGTGCCGCTGGGACTCTGAAACTCTTACCCTATACCTTAAAATACAAAACTGAATGCAAGGCTGGCACTACGGCAAAGGGCAGATTTATTAATGGCCAATATTTCGACTAATTGTACCAGTCTTCCTCAGGGCCAGGGCTTGTAAACATAAGATAAAAATAATATATGACATATATAGTGTATGATACAAAACTGAGAAGGCATTAACCGAAGGAACGAACGCTGAACTCAGTTTTGTATCATACACTATATGTGTCATATATTATTTTTATCTTATGTTTACAAGTGCGCTGTCTACATGTCATGTATTTTCAAATTTGAGGAGCCGTTACAATATTTTCTTTCAGTATAGCCCTGGCCCTGAGGAAGACTGGTACAATTAGTCAAAATATTGGCCATTAATAAATCTGCCCTTTGCCGTAGTGCCAGCCTTGCATTCAGTTTTGTATTTTCACATTCAAGTGACGCCTGGCACGAGATCTTTCACAAGGAAGATCCGGCAGCTACCAGTAAGTTTAATTTCTGCGTCGTGTGGACCTCTGCATTCAAAGGTTTTCCTATACCTTAACTGCGGTCAAACAAGTTGAAGTATATGAAAGGGTTGGGATTTCACAAAGAATAGAAAAAGGTAGCGAAAACACGAGTTGAAGCATAAAAAAGATAGGGAAACTACCATTTAAGTATTTTAAAAAGCACCTTTCAAAATATATCAAACAGATGCATGTAAGGGAGCATTCATAATTTACCTAGAGGGGGGGGCTATGATGATTTTGAGGGGGGGTCACTACTTTTCCCTACTTTGATTTAGGGGGGGCTGTGGAAAATTGCCAATAAAAATTACATCGAGCATGGGGGGGGGGGGGGGGGGGGGGCACCCATTTTTTCCCAGGAAAAAAGAAAATGAAAAGATGCTGTTGAACGCTCTTATAATTATTCCTGTCTTTTATTTAATTACAACAAATACAGAGCTTGGCCTACAGTAAAAAACTTGACGCATGACGCCCACTTCTTGTGCTGCAAGGTCTTTTTGCAAGTGGCTCAAATACACTCTCGTCAGCCTCCTCACTCTCGCTCTCCTCACTCTCACTCTCCTCAAACTCGCTCTCCTCACTCTCACTCTCTTCACTCCATGTTTCCCCCAAGACAGTGTCGTCGCCTTCGTCATCATCGTCATCATCATCGTCAACTGCTTCTGGCTCTTGTAACAGACGTTGCCCCGTGACAGTCATTGTTCTCAGTGCCTCAGTCCTTGTATTTTTCAAATGGGTGGTAATTATTTCCAGTTTTTCTTTTTTCAGCTTTTTTTCCAAGGTAATGAGTATTTTTTCAAATATAAATCAAGTTCTCAAACGTAAAGGGAATTTAGGCCTCCAGTCAGAAGAAGTTCCGCCCAATTATAATCTTCATAGCTCTTCATTGCTCGCACGCGCCTCTTCTGAGCAGTTTCCTGAACTCTTAGTTTTTTGCAAAAAGAAAGGTGTTTTAAATGTTCTAAGTAATTCTTGACCAGCTCCTCAGAAACCACAAAAGCTACAGAAAATTCAGCTATCTCTTTTGCAGTCGCCAACTTTCCTTCTGCAAAAAATTTCTTAATTTGTGCCCTTGGCATAAAGTCGTCCACTGGTCGAGGCTTTCCATCCAAACAAGCAGTAGATTCAAAAACACTTTTATATCTGAATGTCTCAACATCTGGAAAAGGGCGCGGAATCCTACTGTCCATCACAGAACCAAGCCAGCCATTACCACATGAAACGCACTTTCTTCCTTTCTTTACAATGCAGGGATCCTTGATAAACTCCATGTATAGTTCTCCAATATCATAATGATCATTAATATAGTCACAAATTTTGACAAAATAGTTATAGCCAGGTACATTACTTTTTGAATTGTCAGGTGCTTTAATGAAATCATGGAGCTGGCTCCTGTTAAAAAAGAAAGCCTCCATATCCTTTTCAGTTACAAATGCCCTTATATAGGCCAGTTGTCATGCAGTGGTTTGATGAAGATCATTAGCATCCTTTAAACAGATTTAAAAACACTGCACTGACAACTGGCCATGATCTATCAGATCATTAGCTTCTAAGAGACTACTTTCTCTCCAGTACCAATTCAGATAATTTAAGTTATTATCAGCCAATAATTCAATCAGCTTTCTCAGGAATGTCCAAAAAACATTTTTGAATTAAAATGCATAGAGATTTAATTGTACTGAACATTATATTTTCATTTCATTAGTGCAAGTTGTTACTGATTTACTATGTTAATTACCAGTTAATAAAGCTCAGTAAGCACAGTATACCTTTCACAAGACTTTGAAATGGCTAAGGGTGAGTTAGACAAGTGGTACTTATGTGCTGGGGGAGGGGGGGCTATGATATTTTCTTTTGATAAATCAGCATCGCTTGAGGGGGGGTCAGGAAAAAAATCCTGAGATAATGAGGGGGGGCTTTAAAAAATGAAAGAAAAAATTAAGGAAATCATCATAGCCCACCCTCTAGATAAATTATGAATGCTCCCTAAAGGCTATATGAAAGGAGTACCATTTTCAATGAAAGGTATATGAAAGGGGTACCATTTTCAATGAAAGGTATATACCTAATTCAATAAAGGCTGCTTTGGTCATTGGTAATTGGGCATTGGGAAGCTATTGTTTGGCGGTCACTCAAGCGTAGCATTGCATTGTGTTCCGTATGCCAAATCCCAATTACCAATGACCAACTGCCAATTGAAAGCAACCGTTATTGAATTAGGTGTATGAAAGGGGTACCTTTTCTGTCAAAAATGGTATATAAAAGGGTAAGTGTTTGGATCTCGGGGTGGAATGTACATTAAATTATTTGAATGTACATTTTTAACGCTTGCGAAAATCTTCAGAAGTGAAGGAGGCAAGTTTAATGGAAGAAGAAGAAGAAGAACTTTGTCAAGTATCCCCCCAACCTCGTTCCCAGGGTCTCTCATCTTTCTGCCCCCTGGAGCGATGAGAGACCCTGGGAACGAGGTTGTATCCCCCCCTGGGCTGTCTGTTGGTGTTCCAAAAATCATTTTCTTTCCCAGCAAATGATACCCTATTGTAGACCAAAACTCTGATTTCTATACCCTATCCCAGACTAAACTGCTTAAAAACCATACCCTTCACAGCGGCTGATACCCATATAGCTTATATAGGAGAGTACCCACTCCCCCCCCCCAGGGTGACAACCTCATTGTTGTTCTCTTTCTCTTTTTTTATGCCTCTTTGGAATTACCTCCGGTTGTGTCGGCATGCATCCTCCAATTGCGAATAGACCTTAATTTTCTTTACCTATTTGTATTTGTTTTTAAAGAGGAAGTTCCTTGAGCCTTACAAAATGGCGAAGTATCCTGGTTCTGTCTTAGCCTGGATACCCGGGGGTACTCTTCACAGCGGCATAATTACCCATATAGCTTATACAGCTGTTTTGAGAAAGATTGTCGGAAAAAAGTGCAAAAGTGCACGCGACAATCCCAAAAAATAACATGGGATATGATCAATGAATTTTAATAAGTCAAATAATTACATGAAACCCGCGATGCCTCGTCCATACAGGGACGATCTTAGATGGCGGGTCATTGGGATAAATGCGTTCTTAGGATATAACATGGATGATTACCCACAATACCTTTATGGATTGTCGCGTGCACTTAAAGCTTTTATCTGACAACCTTTCTCGAAACAGCTGTATAAGAGAGTACCTAGCCCCCGGGCCTGGGTAATACATAGAATATAAGTAAATCAATAAACAATAACTGAACCAAACAGAAAAAAAATACGAGTGAAAGTTGTGATCCTTGCAGTGTGCTCTCAACTTTAGCAGTTGAAAAAGCAACCTGAAAAAAAATTCAGGCTTGAACGGGATTCAAACCCGTGACCTTACGATACTGGTGCAATGCTCTATCCACTGAGCTATCAATTAAGCCACGTGGATAGATGGTCAATGTGAGTTTGTAATATACCCAGTTGATAGTGAATGTATATGAATGTTGAACTGCAGATAAACATGAGTGAAATTTTTGATCCTCGCAGTGTGCACAGCAACTTAAGCAAAATGTAAAATGCAATGTTAATGTCCCTGTGTACTGGCACACCATGACCAATTAAGCAGCATCAATCAAAACTTGAATCACAAAAGTAGCAAGAAAATCTTCAAAAACCCTATCAAATGAATTGTTTTTCTCAGTCAATTATTTAATTATTCATTTAATCCCACTTTCAATACCTCAGTTGAATTGTCCAATGCATAGGGATCAATTCTCAGCTTTTTTGAGCGGATTGTGCTCGACCTTTGAAATCTAACTTATTAAACCACAATTGAAGGAGATGCACTGCCCGGAGGGGGGGGGGGGGGGGTACTCTCATATATAAGCAATATGGGTATGTGCCGCTGTGAAGGGTAGGGTTTTACCATTTAAGTCTGGAATATGGTGTAGAAATCAGAGAGTTTTGGTTTAGAATAGGGTATCAATTGCCGAGAAACTGATCAGTGGTGTGAAAAATTAAGTCTGAATTGAACCCGGAAAAGAAAGAGCCTTCCCTAAACAGAAATAAAATCATTGCAGCAAAGTTACATTAACTAAGTATCTCATTATAGCTAGTCACTATAACTTAAATCACATGGAACATGATTTTGAGATCAACATTAATGAAATACCACTAAAAAGAGTGAAGTCTCATAGATATCTTGGGGTTGAAATTGACGAGACTCTAAGTTGGCATGTACAAGTTGATGCCATTACCAAGAAAGTTTCCACTGGTCTTGGAGCACTTAAACGAATTCGTGATCTCGTACCAACATCAACACTACAAATGATGTATGAAGCACTTATACTGCCTTATCTAGATTATTGCAGAGAGGTGTGGGGCTGTATTGGTAAATGCCTGGCTGACAGACTCCAGAAATTGCAAAATAGGGCAGCAAGAATAATAACCTACTCTAATTATGACATTGATCGGTCTGCTGATATAATTTTGGGAGACCTTGGCTGGGACACTCTTGAACGTAGGTGCTCAAAGCAATTAGCGGTTAGTGTCTATAAAGCTAAAAATAATCTTTCTTCTAAGGGTCTAAAAAATCTTTTTCGACCAATAATGAATGTTCATTCTTATAAACTGAGAAACAACTTGAACAATTTGTTTGTTCATAGACCCCGAAAGGAAGCGGAAAAGTGTAGCTTTAACTATCGGGGCACTGTTCTTTGGAATGGCCTATCAAATGAAATCAAAGCTGAGCCATCTATCGCATCTTTTAAAGCCGCCTTATAGTAGTTTTAATCTTATAGGTAAACATAGAAAAATTCATTAGTATTGTAATTTTAATTAGAAATTTTTAACATGTTTAGGTATTTATAGAGAATATTTAGTATACATGGCTCTCTGGAAGAGCATTTTGTAATTAATGATGGGATACCGTGTTTTTAAATAAAGCTATGATGATGATGATGATGACATTGTTGACAGATGGTTTGCCATTCAAAACACTAACAGTGATACACAGTGTAGTATAGGGTTGCAAAATCAGCTGAACATGATCTGGAAAAGGGTAAGGGTTTCAGAGTCCCAGCGGCACACCACCACCCAAAAATATACAGAGTACCCCCCACCCCTCCCCCCGGGATGCACTGAAAGAAAGTTCGTATCGCCTCATTCGACATTTAGAACGTCTGTTGTATTTATAATCCTGTTAAACCCGCTGATATGAACACGAGCCTAATATTCAGAATCTCTCGCGGATTATTACATTTGATCACCTTCAAAACACCACGAAGTCATGAACTCAGAAGACTCAGAAAATTTACACTTGTAACACGCATCTGTTGCTTTGAATATAACATGTTTGTCTGGCGATCGATACAATATTTTATATAACTGAGTACCTACTTGAAGTTAAATCCTTGGTGTTTAAAATCCTACATTACATCTTGAAACGTTTTCACGCTGCATTGACTTGTCTTGAGCAGCCACGGCAATAGTCGCTTGCTTGTGCAGAACAAAACACAGTGAAAGCGGAAGTAGATGATGTCACAGTTTCGATTTTGATATGAGTAGATAACAGTCCCAAATTATGCAAACTATTAGTCACATCGCGCATGCCAGTGATACGGACAACATTACAAATGTAACGGGGAATAAAAGTAATGTAAAACGGCGTTTTCCATCAGAAACTAAAGACATCTAAAGTTTTGTTTCCATCATACGTTTTTTTTTTGTTGGGGGGGGGGGGGGGGGGGGTGGGTGGGGGTGTTGGGCTGGTATTTGGCGCCATTCCATATTTTGTTTGCGGGGAGTTCTGGGACATTCTGCGAGAGCTCTGGGGTGGAGAATGTTTGACGTCGTCGATTTTACAGGAGACGGATTGAAGTTTGTCGAATTCTAGGAAAAAGCACTTTTCGTAACAAGGTGAGCACTGAAACAGTAATTTTCTCCGTCAAATGAACGATAGCTTTTCCTTTCACGGCAAGATAAACTTCCGCCTGTTGAATTTCAACCCCAGTAACTCAAATTTATTTGCATTTACCGAGGGATCGATTGAATGTTGAACAATTTCCAAAAATGTCCCACTTCCTGGTTTTGTGGCTTCACATTAAAAGTTTCCAGAAAACAAGATACAGAAACTAAGATCGATCCAAAAATGTATTTTTATGGAACAAAAGGTTGCTTCATTCGCCAGAAGAAAGCGTTTTAGTACGTTCTGGGATCCGGTGACTTATAAGCTTAAGCTTACGCTTATTAGTAAAGCACCCAGGGCAAATTTTATCCTTTATATGTTATAATTTCTATGTCTTTATTCTTGAAATATCTTTTACTCCGGTCTGCCGCGGCCATTAAGACTTACATTACGGCAATTAATGGCCAAAGTGTTGATGTACATGTATCCATTTCTGTCAGCCGCCATTTTGAATATAAACTGATTGAATAAGAAAAACAACTGCCTGATGTTTCACTGTCGACAAAGGACTGATCTAAGCTCAAAAGATACCGAAAATCTTTGGTATCTTTCACCCTTTGTCTTGAATTCAGGTGCCCTGCAAGCAGTGGATTCTCCTACACCGCGCTATGCCAAACATAGCCTGCGAGCAGGCTCACTTGTTTGGGGTATCGTGCGAGTATCTTGGCGGCAAAGCCGCCAGGGTGAGCTGGCGAAGCCGGCGAGAAGAGTGGGGCAAGGAAAAGTGAGCCTGCACGCGGGCTATTGATTTTTTAATTCCCCGCGTTCGCCGACGAATGCAGCAATCTGATTGGTGAAAATTATATGACAGGTGCCATAGCTTTTAAAAGAAAACAAAAAAGCGTTGCAATCATTCCCAGGTCAACGGCTTGTCAAGTGAGAATCAGGTGGTTTCCACCTTCATACAGATGTGTATCGCTTTTTGTAGTGGACGATGGTTTTTCTATTACTTTTAAAAGCACTGAAATTTATTGAGCTTGTCTTAAAACGACTTATCAGCAAAACATATTCAGTGACTGTTTTGCAATTGCGCCTCCTCGTACGTGACCGGAAGTCGGGCAGTGACAATGCCCTTTTTTGCGGTAAAATTTTCACATTTTTTTTCAAAATTTTCAATACTCACGGGACACCTTAAATTAATTCCCGAATCGATTCACTTTTCTTTCGTTTACCGGTCGATCTTTCTTTTTAATCGAAGATCTTGAAGATAACCTATAAAATAGTATAAAATGTTTGAACTTTTATTGAGTGTTTTCCCTTGCAGTTTCAACTATACTTAAGCCAATTACGTAAGCAATTAAAATCTGTATAATGACAAAGTGATGACAGCCAAAAAGACTTTTTTCCGTTGGGGGCGGAATTCGTGAATCGGGGCCTTGCGTGCAGGCTCTACTTTTCTCGCTCGTAATTCGCGGCTTCCGCATGGCACTCGCGCGTGAAACCCAAATAGTAGAGCCTGCTCGCAGGCTCTTGCTCGTAATTCGCGGCTTCCGCATGGCACTTAAACCCAAATAGTAGAGCCTGCTTGCAGGCTATGCCAAACAAGAAAGAAACCCCCGAGCGGCCCTACAGTGGCAAATGCCCCACCCTTGGGGGGAGGGGATGAGCTGGCTTGAAATTGATGGAGCCATAACTTATAACTTACTTTGTTTTGTATTTTCTGCAGCTTTTAAGTCTTGTGATAATCTATACAGATTTAAAGCTGTTGGATTCATTCTTTTAAGTCTTGTGATAATCTATACAGATTTAAAGCTGTTGGATTCATTCTTTTAAGTCTTGTGATAATCTATACAGATTTAAAGCTGTTGGATTCATTGCCAGGATGTGATTTATCACAAGTTTCATTTTAATTGATGGTAAGCAGTCTCAACTATCGCTTCAACATACTTCATAATTGCCCTTTTAAAAGATCTTTCTCAATGTAAAAGTTTCAAAGTTGTGGGTGTGACTTATTTATGAGTACAGTGGCTTATACACAAGTATTTGGTACATGCATTGCAGTGTTCTCAGTTGAACCCGTAACCCGTAACACCTGTGAGGGGTGTCACTAGTGAGTGTTATAACATAGCTAGCAGAGCCGCGCAATCAAAATCAGTATATGTTTCAAGCATGCTCAAAATCCTGATATTGCACGCTGATAAATAAAAGTGCCATTCTTGACCGTGATTTCTTTTTTAAAAATAAAGAATTTTGTATTTAAACTGCAGTAAAATAAAACTCGAGCTTTCAACAGAAAATTTGAAATAAAACCAATTCCTATTTTGCTTAATATTTCGCTTACCGCAAACAATCACTTCTGATATTGTCCGTTTTTCGCGTTGGATTTGATGCGCAATTCCACCGGCTAGGTTATACAACAATTGGTTCATGCTTTAGCGTGCACTATCGAGTTATGGAGCATGTGGGAAGTTTGGAGAGAACTCAAGAAGCTAGAGTTGCCCTCGGCGAACTCTTGCGCTTCTTTCGTGCTCTCCAAACTGCCCGCATGCTCCATAACTCGATAGTGCATGCTAAAGCATGAACCAATTGTTAATTACGGCTGTGAATTACATGTAAGTGTTTCAATACAAAGTTTAGTAAGACATTTTGGCCATGTGCCACATTCTTACGGCTGATAAATGAAATGGAACAGTTGATTAAAAAGTTATTGAGAACCCTGCATTGTCTGTGGTTAAGAACAAACTCTTCATGTACCTTACAGCGGATTTTAGCTTACTTTGGCTGTGCCAGATGCAAAGTTTGTTGGGAAAATTGGAACTACATTGCTAATTTGCCAATTACATTTGTCAATTAGCCAACCAAATTTCCAAGTTTGTTTTTAAGTTTGCAATCTCGGAGTAAAGAAGTTGGTAAACTCAAAAGTTGCTGTGATACTTTTTTCGAAAATAGGACAATTTTTTCAATTGTGTTTCAAATATTTACTTGGAAAATCAGATCAACGGACAAAAGAAAATTGACTAGGGAAGATCTCTGTTTACATTTAGTATTTCAAAAAAATCTGTCCAGAAGTTGCAGTATCGCTTTTTTTTTTTCACTGAAGCTAAATCTTACGGTGGCCCACAACTGTCACGGCAAATACAAATCGCTCACAGCAAATACAAATCGCTCACAGCAAATACAAATCGCTCACAGCAAATACAAATCGCTCACAGCAAATACAAATCGCTCACAGCAAATACAAATCGCTCACAGCAAATACAAATCGCTCACAGCAAATACAAATCGCTCACAGCAAATACAAATCGCTCACAGCAAATACAAATCGCTCACAGCAAATACAAATCGCTCACAGCAAATACAAATCACTCACAGCAAATACAAATCGCTCACAGCAAAAACAATTCGGTCAGTAGAAAACATGGACTGCGGACTACGGACTGCGGACTACGGACTGGGTATAAAACATGGACTAGGGATAAAACGAGGACTGAGAATCATGGACTTGGTATAAGACGCGGACTGTGTGTAAAATAACGAGGACCGAAGCTGTGAACATAAAATATTGATTTACCTCGATAAACTACGTAGATTTTTAATACGTAGGGGTCGCGGCATGTTACTTTACAAACGTTTGGTCTCTTGATATTTGAAAAAAAATTCAAATAAAGGAAAGCAGAAATATTATCTTAATTCTCGCAATTTTTCTTATTTACAATCTGCTTTATACCCTGCGAGCAGTGCCCCCTTCGATCTTCACAGGCTAGAAAAATAAATCAAAGGCTCCTTCGAGCCAACCCGTGAATGCCAAATGCCAACGGTAACGCAATATTGAGTTTTTCTCTTTTTTTGGATATTATATGTAACGATTTTTGACGAACGCAAACGAACAAAAAGCCCGGTAATTTTCAGTTCGAAAAAAAAAAAATTAATTAATCTGTCCCGGGCGAGGATCGAACTCGCTTCCTTCGGTTGCTTCCGGCTCTACTGCCCGATTACTTATCCACTACACTACCTAGGATTTAGCTAAATACTAATGTCAATTTTTATTTTTTTAACTTAGATATGCCGAAAAAGTTTACATTCTGAGTGAGTGATGGATCCAGTGAGTGCGGGTTTTTTCTTCGTTTGCGTTCGCCAAAAATCGTTACATATAATATCCAAAAAAAAAGAAAAACTCAATATTGCGTTACCGTTGGCATTTCGCATTCACAGGTTGGCTCGAAGGAGCCTTTGATTTATTTTTCTAGCCTGTGAAGATCGAAGGGGGCACTGCTCGCAGGGTATAAAGCAGATTGTAAATAAGAAAAATTGCGAGAATTAAGATAATATTTCTGCTTTCCTTTATTTGAATTTTTTTTCAAATATCAAGAGACCAAACGTTTGTAAAGTAACATGCCGCGACCCCTACGTATTAAAAATCTACGTAGTTTATCGAGGTAAATCAATATTTTATGTTCACAGCTTCGGTCCTCGTTATTTTACACACAGTCCGCGTCTTATACCAAGTCCATGATTCTCAGTCCTCGTTTTATCCCTAGTCCATGTTTTATACCCAGTCCGTAGTCCGCAGTCCGTAGTCCGCAGTCCATGTTTTCTACTGACCGAATTGTTTTTGCTGTGAGCGATTTGTATTTGCTGTGAGTGATTTGTATTTGCTGTGAGCGATTTGTATTTGCTGTGAGCGATTTGTATTTGCTGTGAGCGCTTTGTATTTGCTGTGAGCGATTTGTATTTGCTGTGACAGTTGTGGGCCACCGTAAAATCTAGCTAAATGATATACATGTATAAACAACAGACAACAGCACAAAAAAAGAAAATAATGCAAGATATTTAAAGTAAACGTGGAAGATAATATATTTATGTTGTTCGAATTCAAAACCTCACATACAATATCAGCATGCATCTTACAAAATCTCACCTAAAATAATCTGAACAGCACCTGTTTATGTATTTGTCTTACAAGTCGACAAAATAATCTTAAAGAAAACCACCCAGAGCTAAAAATTGTTTTAACTTCGCAAATAGTGAAAGAACAACTTCAGACTTTACAAGCTTTGTTCAGGCACCAAAGTTGCCAACTTCATTTTGAAGTTTGCAATTTGGTTGGCTAACTGACAAATGTAATTAATGTAATTGACAACTTCGCAACATAGTTCCAGATTTCCCAACAAACTTGGCAACAGGCTCAGCCAAAGTAATCTGAAATCCACTGTAATTTAAGGGGTTATGTCACCATTTTATATTTTTAGTGTTATGTACTTTAAAAAGCTAAAAGACATTTTATATCAGTGAAGACCCAAAAATAAGGATCCAGTTTTGTTTAAAATTATTCTGCTAGTGCTCTAAGAGTAAAAATACGTGTCTTGGGCTGCAGATGGCCAGGATGGAAATGGATTGTAACTTGAAAAAAATTGGGCTAATTATTTCAAGTTTACTGCTTCAGCTGTCTTGGAAAACTCACTAAAACTCTGATTATGGTTTATTTCTTCTTTAAAAATTTACTTGATATCTTCCTCTTAAAGTGTTCTATAGGTACTTGTATTTTGTGTATGACTGGGTACTTAGTTTTAATTTGGGGCAGTTTTGACCCAAGTACCTGAAAATCACCATGGCATAGCTCCTTTAAATTTACCTACAGTATTGAATATAATATTATAAAGGTTGTTCAGCAAAAAGTTGTGTAATGATTGAGTAAAAATCCCCAGCCATATTACACAACTTTTTACTAAATAAATTGTTTATTATATGGCAGCCATCTTCTTGAAGTGTACATGTATGTTTTCAAAAGTGCATGTTGTTCCTAGCGTGTGGTCAGAAAGGTGTAATACATGTAACATGTCATATTTTCATTTTTTATGCATAATTATTTGCACTCTTTAATTTACTTTGTTGAATAATAAGGTTACTTAATACTAATATCTGACTTATATTATTAGTTACAGTTGTTTTCATGTTACTTTTATCACGTTGTGTTGCAAAGTTTATTGGGAAATTGGGTACAAGGCTACAAACTTAAGCCAATTACATTGCAAGTACAGAACATAATTGGAAACTTGAAAATGAAGTTTGCAACTTCATTCCAGTCAAAGTACTGTACATAACCTTCTTGTATAAGATGATGGAAATGTTGATTATGCAATGAAAGTCGCTGCTGATTGAAGCTCGACACAAAATCTTGGACAAGTGGCCAGAGGGTTTAAAGCTGTATGAAATTAATAGCATGTACTTTGGCGGCAATGTGCAAAGTTGTGGACTTCGTTTGCAATTATGTTTCATACTTCATAACATGATTGCCTATTTTGTAGCCTAGTACTCAATTTCCCAACAAACTTTGCAAAACCATGTAGTAAAGTTACATGAACAGGCTGTATTTGAAAACAACTGTCATGAACATTCAAACTTCATTGAAATGTTCATACCCATATTTTACTTTCCATCACCAGATACTGGTGTTTATCATAAATTGTGCTTTGTTGAGTTAATGTCTCCAAGACTTAAATAAGGTAATCTTGCTAAGAAATTTAAATTAAAATCCATTCAGACCTGCATCTGACAGCTCAATATATAAATTTGTGCAAAACAGCAATAATTTTTATTTTGCATGTTTTTAACCTGATAGGCAAAAACTAGGTCAAAACTATGTAAAAGAAAGGTTCCTGTGCCGGGCTACCAGATTTTGAGACCCAAATAAAGTTATTAAATTATTGTTATTATTACAAATTAATTAAATACCTTAGTTTTCTCTCACACAAAATGATTCTATTTGTAACACTAAGAAAAAGGCATCAAGTGTAGAGTAGGGTGACCGTATTTCCTCAAATAATCGCCGGCCCTTAATTAATCGCCCCCCTTTAGTGGAAATATTTGAAATGTAATTGCCTCCCTTGATTAATAGCCCACATTCCCCTTCCCTTTCTTTCACATCCTCCCAGCCAAGTTAAAAATTCACTTCTTGTATAGGAAACAATCTTTACAACTACAGAAAAGTTACAAAAGCACAGATTTGATAATAAATTATAGTTTTTGTATAGTGACTTTCATGTATTTGACTCATTCCTTTATTTCTTGGAGCTTTCCAATAAGCACATTAGGACTTACAGTGAGCAATATATACAGTCAAACCTCTATTAAGCGGTCACCCTCAGGAATAGCAAACTGACCACTTAATAGAGGTGACTTAAAAGATGCCGAGTTATGGGGAGCAATTTAATTCACAGGATTTGTCAAGTGACTTAATAGAGGGTTTATCCCCCCCCCCCCCCCCCCCCCCCCAATGATTAATGACGTCCCCTTGAATAATCGCCCCCTGTTGGAGTGGAAACATTAATAATCACCCCCGGCTATTATTCGAGGAAATATGGTATCCTGGTGGGAAGAACAAATCAGTGCACACGATTCATGTACCAGTAATCAGTTTTTTAGTGATCATAAACACATACTGCAGTCCATTTCCAGTCTGACCAACTGTTAAGTGTAATTTTAAACAGTATTTATATTTGTTGTGGTTCAATTTTTTTTTGGTTTGAAAATTTTCAAACCAGTTTGATTTTTGTTTTCCATTGTCTCAGAATACGATAATGAATCTGAGACAAAGGAAAATGAAAACTAAACTGGTTTGAAAATTTTTAAACCAAAGAAAAATTTGAACCACGACATATTCATTTGACTGTTATGTAAATGTATTATAGCACAGCTTTGACCAAATTCCCATAATGATACTTCCTCTCTTAAATCAATCTGAATGAAGTTAACATTTAAGGTTTTTTTTAATAGAGGTTGTTACATTAATGCAGACATCAAGTTTTCAGCTAGACAAGTAACAGTAATAATTATAGTTATTTAACTCTCATGTACAACTTCCTCTTTATACTGTATAATTCCAAATCAAGCAAAGAGAACATTTTATAATATTATGTAAGTGATGATATTTTAATCTGTATGCATAATACATTTGCAGTTGATCGACAAAATATTTGGCTCCGATATGGTCATTTGAATAAAATGCCTGACCATACCACCTGTAGGTTCCAAATAGCCTGCGTACTCTGTAGCTGGCAGTTTTTTTGTTGGTGCACGCGATAATTCTTGAGCGGTGAAGCCGCAAGTTTCGAGTTTCAAGCGGCGAAGCCGTGAGAAACCGCCTGCTTGGTGTAGGGGCTTTTTGAGTAGTCTGTACGCCAGTGTACGGGCCGTTCTGATTGGTTCTAAAAGGTAAACACGTCAATCAAATGGTTATGCAATCTCCCAAGTGATGATATTTTAATCTGTATGCATAATGCATTTGCAGCTGATCAAATTATTTGGCTCCGATATGGTCATTTGAATAAATGCCAGACCATAAAGAGAGCAACTAAATTTAACTTTTTTCACACATTGTTCTTTTATTTTAGCAACTGACAAAATGCCCATGAGTCTCCTCGAAGCATAGTGAGGGGAAGATGTTGAACAGGAGACATGATTGGAACAGGTATTTTTTACTCTTAATAAATTACAGACTATGATACAAGTGATCGAGCAATCTGAACAGAATACTTAGCAGAATGTATGATACTGATCCCCAGGGCAGGGGGGGGGGGGGGGAGGATGAGGGTACTCAGTCACAGGAATGTAGCTAGGAGCTGGCTACCGGCTAATTTCGCCAGCTGAAAGAGAACTTATCACCGGCTGAAATTTCACAAGACAACAAAGACTTGGGGTGATTTTGAAGGTCCACAAGCCAGAAAAACCGGCTGGGCTTGTTAATGAGCCTGCTAAGTGTTTGTTTTCTTAGCTACACCCTTGGTTATTACCTCAGGTATAATAGTGATGGGAGGTGCAGCCTGTTCCAGGCGTTCAGATAGTGGGGAAAGCGTGAATTATTGGGGAAGGCGCAAAGAAAAGCAAGCGAAAAAAAAGCGGAGAGATTGGGGATTCGTCTACCCAAATTTTTTTTTCGCTCACTTTTCTTCGCGCCTTCCCCAACTATTCGTGCTTTTCCCACTATCTGAATGCCTGGAACAGGCTATGGGAGGTGTGAAAGCCTTTTTGGGGGGGTTTTGAAATTTGTGATATGAGCACTTTTTTGGTTAGAAATGTTGACGACTCACTTGTGGTGAAGTTTTGGGGTGAAATATGTTGGTGAGGACCTTTGGGGGGTGTTGGCAAATATGAATTATTAATTACCAATTAATTGTATGCAATAGCAAAATTTGAAAGTAAAAGTCAACAAAAAAATTTTGTTAGGTACATTCACCATCAAAAAAAAATTTAAAAGCAGTGTTCTAACCAGGCCATGGCCTTGTGGGATTCTGAAAAAAAAATTGAAATGGCACATTAAAAGCCAAGTAAATGCACTCTTGATGGCGCACCAGAACTGTCAGATCAAATGCTACGAGCAATATGGACTTATAGAAGTCAGTGAGCAATGTTTCAATTGACAATCAAATACTTTAGGTTTTTTTTTGCTTGGAAATAAGTATAATTAAATGAAAACAATGCATCAAAGCCGTCCACCAGTTTAATTTCTGTTGGTTCCACATGTGTTAAACCTGGCTTCTTCAATACACGATTTTGGCCATCATCTTGGATCATATAACTGACCATGTGGATTGTGGACTCATATGTTATTCATTCCTCCTTGTGGTTTTTGCTTTGTTTTCGAAAAAAACATGGTGTGTCCAGATTAACTTAAGTTCCTGGAGGGCCCCTACACTGTATTTATGAGCCTGGGACCCTCCAGGGCCAACTCCTGGTAAGAACACTGCAACAGCTGATGTTTTGAGTGCTAGTCATTCCTCAAAGTGAATTCTCTGATGAAGGGTAACAAGCAGGCTATTTTTATTGTTATGATAGTGATTTTATTATTCTTATTTTCTTTTATTTTTAATCTAGGAGAACATTATTGTGTTGATTTTTTGTGTTCCACTCGGTCCACTTTGTACTGACCTAACCTGCAAATAGAGCTGCCTCTCATCACCCACAGCTGCTTGAAGCATTTGCCTCTGGTAGCCAAGAGCGATGAGAGGCGGCAGTTTAGGTACCAACCATGAGCATGTCCATAGAAATGTGTGCATGAATAAACTCTCCTCCTAAGATTTATTTGTCAAATAATGAAAACAATTGAAAACAGTGAGACACATTGTGCTCTTCCTAATTTAATTTATGTTTAAGGGACCATACAATTTTTATGATAAAGAGGGTTGGTGTAATTTGAAAAGAGGTCATGCATAAAATGACTTGGGCAGGGAGGGGGGGGGGGGGGGGGGGGGGTTAGTCATCTATATTCTGTGCTGTCAGTGGTGAAAAGTATACATGTACACTACATTGTTGTTGCTTTTATTATTTTTATCATTTTGCCAAAGTGCCTAACTCCAACCAATTCCCCCACCACCCCTTTGGGCAAATGACATCCCTTCTTTCATTGATCTCCTGTTATATATCATGTGAATCAATAATCGAACCAAGTCTTGAAATTTGTTCCGCAAAAAATTCAAACGTCCTTACCCAAGGGCCCAGACATCACATCAAATACTGTAGTGGAATCATGGGACACATGTGCTATGTCACAATGGCACGTGACATAACACATGGAACGGGGGGGAGCGAAACTGGGATCTGCCAGTGTTGGTATCGAGTCTTGTCAGCATATTCTCGTTTACTGTTTGAGTTATAAAGTTTGCGTTCCTACATTCTCGTCATTGTCTCTAATATATATAGATAGGCCAAGCCTAACAGCGTCGCTCTCTAAACAAGCTTAACTAAGGTGAAACTTAAGAAGGTGAAAGGTCGGAAGCACAAGAATTAAGATTGACGACCGGGCTATTTTTGAATTTTAGCAATTCTCAAAAACAGTATTACGCGACCGTCTGCACAGTACATTTAAACCGTACATAAGTTCACAAAAACAACTTTTTCTCCATCTGAAATAACTAGTACGACTACTTTACAAATAAAATACAGTTGTTGCTTGTCAAAATTTGCCCGAGAAACTGATTTGGAAATCAAAATTGCAAAAATACACAAACATATTTGCATAAGGCGACGCGAGTGAAGTTAGAACTATGTAAAATTCAAGTCTTGTTTTGTTTACATAAAATCGCTTTTCAGTCTATGTAATGAATGAACAAAGACATAAAAATGGACAACACAATCTTCAGTCTTTCGAAAAAGTTTATTCAAATCTCCATAAGTTTCTGTTTAAACGCAAAACGTGAATCATTAATAGCGCATCGAGGCCGAGCTGATTGTTTTCGATGAAAGAAATAATGAAACGACTGAATTTAAGCACGTTTTATATAACCATATTATTCAAAATTGAAGCCTTTTTAAATGCAAGCCAAAACTGCACAATATAGAACAGTAAAGTAATGATATTAAGCTTAACTAAGGTGGAAAGATCGGAAGCATAAGAATTAAACTCAAAAGAGTTTAGCTGTAAACAAATGCTTCGACAATCTACTACATGTAGCTTCAATTAAAGACGAAATCAGGTTTAAAAATGAGCACTTAGCTCTATATTCCTCCAAAAATGCTTGACTTGCAGAGTTACGCAGCCTCAAATGCGGTCTTGACCACTGTTTGAGAAATGTGAAGCCTGTCTTGAGTAGCAAACCGCGGATAAATGCCGGGAAAAACAACTTTGCAAATGGTTTTCTCGGCTAAACTCAACGGTTAACCAAACTCAACAAGAGTGTTGAGCGTTCAGCTGATGTGACATTCGGCTGTGTAGCTGCGCGAAAATCAAAGCCTCGCTTGTAGCGTCATTCGCGCATGTTTTGCGACGCCATACGCGCCCCCGAGCTAGCCTTGCGTGACGCTCGGACACACGTGTAACAGACGCCGCCCGGGAAACATTCCGCTGGCCGTGACATGAAAAATGACGGGCATGGGCTCTATGAGTATGGGGCTCCGCCTTCAGCCCGCAGAGCTCCGCTATTAATCCCCCACAAATACGTCTACAATTTCCTAGGGAGGGGGGGGGGGGGGGGTAACAATAAACTAAGATAAAATTCCCCACCTGTGACTGAGAACCCTTAGTCAAAAACGGTCCACCTTTGTATCACAATAACGACAAAATGTTCGGTGAAGTACTACATGGTTATCTGTGCTAGATTGCAATTATTTGCAGTATAGTCATCCATCTAGACAACATGAATACCGAATTTGTAAAGAAGGGATAGAAGAAAGAAAATGATTTTTTGAACACCAACAGACAGTTGACACCCACACAAGAGCACTCCAGGTTGCTTGTTGGTAATTTCGATGCCCATCTCTTAATTATTACATGTAACTACAAATTCTAATGTTAAAACTTCATTAAGTCTTCAATATTTCTTATTTCTCTAAATTTTACAAATGCTTTGAGAAAAACTATTTCCTCCCAAACATACCCAAAAATCACCCAAAATTTACAAAACACCCCATAACATTGATTCATGATTGGATTGCTTGAAACTTGAACGAGATTTTTTCATTAAAGCCATGTTAAGTGGCGGAAAAATGGCAATCAGGTAGAGTACTGTCTTAAAGGTCGAACATTGTAAAAAACCTTTTTTAAATTAAAACATGAAAATGGACATTAAATTACATGTATGTTTTCTTGTGCAGGAGAAATCGATGAACGAGTCTTAAATGGCGACTGCACTGCCATCATCCTTGGCCAGCTCTACTGCAACAACAAATGGGACCAAGTTGAGAAGACTTCTAATTGATGGTGGAACAGCAGTTCTTAAAAGGATATTTGACGGTTATCATCCTCCCTCTAAACTGGTTGCCAACCTCAATGCTTACTATTCAACACTCGACAACCTCTTGCGTCAAAGAATTCTTAATGAGTCTCAGTGGGAGCAACTTTTTCCGTCTGATAGATCTGTCCCAAACTCTGGGACATTTGACATAACACTTCTTTTTCTTCTTCTCACTGAAATATGTGGTTTAGACCCTCCTAAACGCACGGGCTGGAACAATAAACCACATTCGAAAGACAAAACCCTTTCAGCAAAACTTGTTCGGATTAAGCTTTTTCGTAATAAGCTGATTCATTTGCCCGAAACACGTATTGAAACACAAACGTTTGTTGAGCTTTGGAAAGAACTGAGTGGTGTTCTTTGTTCCCTTGGATTAAATCCTTCAGAGGTAGAAAAATTGAAAGTTGAGCATTGTGGGGAAGACGATTATCTTGACATTTTGTTCAAGTGGGTAGACTGGGAGAAAGATGTCAAGGGAAGGCTTGAAGTAATAAATCAGACCAACACCAAAACACATGAAATTGTTAAGGAGCTACATAATACCAGACTGCAAGACCATCAGACCATTCAGGATAGCAAGTCAAAGTTGGATGAAGTACATCAGACCCAGACCAAAATACATGAAGTTGTAGAGGAGGTGCGTCAGACCAGACTGCAAGACCATCAGACCCTTCAGGATAGCAAGTCAAGGTTGGATGAAGTACAACAGACCCAGACCAAAATACATGAAGTTGTAGAGGAAGTACGTCAGACCAGACTGCAAGACCATCAGACTATTCAGGATAGCAAGTCAAAGTTGGATGAAGTACATCAGACCCAGACCAAAATACATGAAGTTGTAGAGGACGTGCGTCAGACCAGACTGCAAGACAATCAGACCCTTCAGGATAGCAAGTCAAGGTTGGATGAAGTACAACAGACCCAGACCAAAATACATGAAGTTGTAGAGGAAGTACGTCAGACCAGACTACAAGACCATCAGACTATTCAGGATAGCAAGTCAAAGTTGGATGAAGTACATCAGACCCAGACCAAAATACATGAAGTTGTAGAGGACGTGCGTCAGACCAGACTACAAGACCATCAGACCCTTCAGGATAGCAAGTCAAGGTTGGATGAAGTACAACAGACCCAGACCAAAATACATGAAGTTGTAGAGGAAGTGCATCAGACCAGACTACAAGACCATCAGACTATTCAGGATAACAAGTCGAAGTTAGAGGAAGTGCGTCAGACTCAACTCGAAGAATTTCAAAAAGTAAAAGAAGCAGTTGGAAGCTTAAAAGAACAACGAGACTCCATCAGGGAAGATGAAGTCCTTCGGAACCTTGCCAAGTCAGAGTTCAAAGGAGACATTGAGCATCACTTTGGACGATACGAAGAAAATACACGTGAGTGGGTGTTTAAAAAAGTTCAGAACTGGCTGGATGACAGGAGCTCTCAAAATCGTGTGTTGGTGATCAGCGGAAATGCAGGAATGGGAAAATCCGTTATTGCTGCTGTGATTTCCAAAAAAATACAAGAAGCAGGCAGACTGGCAGGGAGCCACTTCTGTCAGCATAACAACGTTCGTTACCGAGATCCTAAGTTGATGCTTCAGTCCTTGGCGTGCCACTTGTCCCGTGCCCTGCCAGATTACAAACATGCTCTTGTGGAACAGCTGTCACGAAATCTGGGTAAAGACCTAAACAACATGGGTGTAGAGGAGCTGTTTGCACTTCTTTTCAAGGAACCTTTGAGTACTGTAACTGACCCGTGCAAAAACATGCTCATGGTGATAGATGGCTTAGATGAAAGTGAATACAAAGAACGCAGCCAAATGCTTGATGTCATTTCCAGTCAGTTTTGCAAACTTCCAGTTTGGATTAGATTTCTAGTAACTACCCGTCCAGAGATGAAAATTACTGAGAAGTTGAAACTTTTGAAGCCATTTAACCTTGAGCCAGATAATGAAATGAATGTGGAAGACATAAGAACATTCTTTGAAAGGAAGTTACGACATGTTATAAAACCTGAAAATGAAGACGCTATTGTGGAAAGGCTAGTTCTGAAATCTGAGGGACTCATGTTGTATGCTTCCTTTCTAGTTTCATTTATTGAAGAAAACGAGTCAGTCCTAGATCAAGGACATCTAGACGACAGCTTGCCATTAGGGATTTCTTCAGTGTACGATTCCTATTTTAAACGACTGGAGAATGAGCTTATCAAGGAGCTTGGTGTCAAAGAAGAACATTTCTTGAACTTACTTTGTGCTGTTACTGCCTCAAGAGAACCCTTGCCAGTTGATTTGGTTTCTAAAGTACTGGTACCAAGCAGTAATTCACTACTTGCAAGGCGGAAAGTATTAAAAGCAATTGGTAGTGTGTCTTCCCTCCTTCCAATCCGTCTTCACATCATTCACAAGTCAGTTATTGACTGGCTGACAAATGCGTCGTGTTATGGAGAGCATGACTTCCTCATGGACGAGAATGAAGGCCACTGCATTCTTGCAAACCTGTGTGCCGAGGAACTTGATCATTTGAAGCAGAAAGGTGTACATAACGCACAATTTAGTCCCACTGAGAATTATGCACTGCATCATGGTGTCCGACACATGCTACACTTAGACGAAAATAGGACAACACATAGGCTGGAGGATTTGACACAGAAGTACGTTATTGACTTGGAACTTTTGTATGCGAAGCTCGGTTTAAACAGTTCTACAGTAGCAGAAGACCTTATTTGGCTTCAAAAGCAGGGGATTTCCGCAGTGTTGTCTGAAGAAAGTCAAACCTCTCTTAACTTAGTGGTTTTCTTGTTGAGAAAGCATCATGAAAGATTCACAACACATTGTAACGTATTTTTCCAAACGATTCTGAACGAGGGTGACAACGTTCTGATTCCTAAAGCAGCGGAGCTTTTACTGACGAAATATCCTGAAATACCATATATGGAATACATCCACAAGGAGACTCAGGAGGAGGGGATTCAAGCCAGATTTCTTTGTTCATCTGAAGTGGCTTGTTTTGACATTTCGCCTCACTATGACTATATGGTGTGTGAATGCAGGGATCAAACGATTCACTTGTGGTCACTTGACTCGGGGAAACTTTTATGGAAACGTCCAGTCAAAGTCGCAAAATTCTACTTAGATGAACGCAAACCATTTAGAGTGTCTTTGTCCTCATCTGCATCGTCATGTTACCGCTCTGTTGTTTTTTACCCTGCTGAAGATGTTGTGAATGTCCTCCCTGGAATCCTTAGCGATGTCTATACGTTTAACGGAGAACTGAAACCACTTTTCCCTCGAAGCAGCTGCAGTTTCTCAGTTTGTTCAATTTCTGGAGACAAGACCAAGATGCTAACTGACTTTCCTGGCGGTGATAAGTGCCTTATCCTGTGGAGTCTAAAAGATGGCTCAGAGATTACTCGCACCATCAGAGATGAAGCCATTTTATCATTCGCATGGTCTCCAGATGGAAGGCTGCTAGCGATTTCCCATATTTCGGGATTAGTTTGTTTAGTTGATGCGAAGAATAGCTTTGGAAGACTTCTTGCACAAGTCACAATCCCAAAAGCATGTGGAATGATTACGTTTTCCCCTGACCTTCAATTTCTTTATTGTTGGCATGAGCCCATCCGAGAACGTCTGCAAAGCCAATCATTTGAACTAGGTCAGAACGGTTTTCGTTTGAACGTCAATGAATCCCGCTTTGGCACCTTTTCGCTAAATGTTTATCCTGACAACGTGAACTATGAACCTTGTGTTTATGAATTACCGAGCACGGGTGGATTTTTGATGGGAGATCCTGTTTCATTTTTATTTAAGAAATTCCCAACTAAATTCCCAAATGGATTCTTTTGGTGTCTTGTGGAAGGAACATTTGCATTTGTCGTAAACAAGCAAACTGTAATACGGGTATTTCCTGGAAGTAACTCCATTGTAATGTCCAGTCCCGATGAACTAAAGCATATGAGAGAAGCTTCCTACGCAAGATTCGGAAATGTTGCATTTTCTTTAAATGCAGAGAGCGTTTATGGTGTCACTGATGGCACTGATGGGACTGAACAAACAGTTATATCAATGGATGTGTCAAGCAGGAAGTTAAAAGCAGAGAAAACGATAGTTAGTCATTATCATCACACTGGCCTTATCTCGCGAATTTGTGTTGTACCTGTAAGAGAAGGTGTTCTTTTGAATCCAGGTGGCACTGCTGTTGAGCACTGGAATTTTGAATTATCTGCACGCGTTCGACGTTGGCCCAATGTACGCGAGGTTACACATATGATGCCAATATCAGAGGAGCATGTAGCATGTGTGGCGAGGGATTTTGAAGTGCACATCCTGGATACAACGAGTGGAGTTATAGTGAAGACAATTCCACTTCGCCATGAAGGACACCAGTCAACGCTAACGTATACAACGTTGGATAGAGAAGCTATTATAATAGTATGTAATAGTAAACATCAGCTGTTATCCACCGATCGTAACTCAGTTCAATTGTCAGATGGTAAAAGTATACTCTGGAAAAAACCTTGGGAAAATTCTCTGTTATACTCCCACAATCTACCTGGGATGTTTTCTCCAGCGGAAGAGTTTGTGGTAATCTCTGCAAAAACATCTAAAGACAAGCAAGACGTGTACGTCCTTGATGCATCTTCAGGAGAAACCATCCACACGTTATGCAGAGACGATCACGTTTTTAACTGTGCGTTTGTGAGTGATGAGGAGTGCGTCATCGACTGCCATAATATTTCAAAAGGTTTTTGTCTTCGGTTGTTTAATGTTAGGTCTGGGCATTTGCTAAGTGTAATTGATATGGATAGCAGACCTTCCTGTTTAGCTTCCAGCCCACGGAAGGGTCTGATCGCTGTTGGCCTTTGGAACTCTTATCGCATGTGCGCATTTATCCAAGTAAAACTGCCGCGAGATACAAACAGATGGAAAAGCAAAAGGTGAGCCAAACAGGCTTTTTGTCAACGTTTTCAGTAGTAGGGACCAAATTCGGTGTGGGTGTGGGAGCCGGGGGACTCCCCCAGAAAACGTTTGAAATTTAGAGGCCTAAAAATTGGCATTTTTATTTCACTCGTAATGAAGATCAAATAGCCCATCAACTTTAGCAGTGATTTATTCAAATATCTTTAGCACATTTTCCTAAAAAAATAGCCGGGACAAGAGTTGAAAATGCCGAGTAAAGGTCCCGGTGTTCCGGCTCTAACAAAAACCCTGGCCATATGTGAACAAAATGTGCTTATTGGAAGAAACACTGGCTTGCTTACATCTTGTCACCCACCAGAATCAGTGCTTTGAGTGGTCACTCTAGAGATGGGAAAAAGCAGGACCAGAGAAACGATTTGATTTTTACACAGACTTGATTTTAAGACACTATTAACCACAACCACAGTGTAACTCAGTGTCAATCAATGATCTGTTAACATAGTACAGTTAAACCCCCCCGTAAGCGATCACCCAAAATGCAAAGCCAAGCTTGCCCCTCCCGGGGAGGGGGAGGGGGAGGGGGGGGGGATGAGGGTTAGGGAGCTGGTTGCGTACTAGAGGTCAGACCACAGGAGGTTTTAACTTAATCATATGAACCTGTACTAATTACAATGTACAAAGCACATATCAGCGCAAAATATATATGTATTATTTACCGACCGGGAGGTCCGTATAGGAAAAAACTGTGCCCGAGGTCTTGAGTACCGTAAATCCTCTAATATATATAGATAGGCTGAGCCTAACAGCGTAGCTCTTTGAACAGAAAGTCGATGATAAGCTTAACTAAGGTGAAAGGTCGGAAGCACAAGAATTAAGATTGACGACCGGGCTATTTTTCAATTTTAGCAATTCTCAAAAACAGAATTACGCGACCGTCTGCACAGTACATTTAGACCGTACAAAGGTTCACAAAAACAAATTTTTCTGGGTCTAGAATAACTAGTACGACTAATTTCCGAATAAAATACACCTGTTACGTATAAAAATTACCCAGAAACTGATTTGGAAATCAAAATTGCAAAAAATACACAAACAGATTTGCATAAGACGGCGCGAGTGAAGTTAGAACAGTTACTATAAAATCCAAGTCTTGTTTTGTTCACATAAAATCGCTTTTCAACCTATGTAATGAATGAACAAACACATAAAATTGCACAACACAATCTTCTTTCGAAAAATGGTATTCAAATCTCAATAAGTTTAAGCTTGTGTTTAAAAGCAAAACGCGTACCAATTTTCGCGCTGTCTTCGATTAAATTCAAGAAAACAATACAACTGAATTTAAGCACGTTTTATAAACAATTCTCCAAACTAACGAGAGTACAAAAAAAAGTCAATCAGAGATTGATATCAACATAAATTCCCATCGAAAAATGTAACTTTTTTACTTTGGTCCAAATCCTTGAAAAATTTCTTTAAATCTCCGCTAATCTGTAAAACAAACATCTCCCCTGCATCGTTTCTCGAAGCAAGATGTTATCCCTGAAAGCTCTTCTTTTTCCACTAAAGCGGCTTCTGAGTATCTCTTAATTAGTATCCTTGTCTTGAGTAGCAAACCGCGAAAAACTGCAAGGAAATAACGACTTTAATTCTCCGATAAACACAACAATCCAAATAAAGCGTTTACCGAGCTCACGGCTGTGTGGCCGCGCGAAAAACAAAGCCTCGGTGCGCCTCGGTTTGTTTTCAAAATTGCTAAGATCCCTGATGTTGTGACACCTGCAGCGGGCAGCGGCGGCACACGCACGCGCCCCCGAAACATTCCGCCAGCCATGACCATGAAAAATGACCGGCATGGATTTAGTTCTATGAGCATAGGGCTACGCGCGACTGTATAACCGGTACATTTGTACCGTCCAATTCGGGCACGAATTCATATACACAGTACTCGCGAGCTTTGGGGAAAATATAACTGGTAGTTGTACTAAAAATGATCATTATTACGGTAATCAATGAGTGGTGAACTGCTTGTGTTTCGCTAAATTGTAATAAGCCTCCCCCCTCTCAAATGCCGAGATAATCTTGATAAACATGTACTGACACAACGCGCGCAAAACCTAAATTAACTTGGTAAACTTCACAACTTTGGATTCATAAACAAAGTAACTAACTTTTTTTTTTATTAACTAATATTTTAATAGGATGCCCTTTCATTACATGATTTTCAAAGAGGTCCTACAAAATATAATCAATTAACTAAACACATAAATTAATAAATATAAATTTAAAGTCGAGGCCAAACGTGTTACGGGGTAAAATAGTTGTTGTAAAAGTTAGTTTTAAACTCATTTCTATCAGTTTATGTCTCTCGGTAGAATAATCGGCTGTTGTATTTGCCAACGGTGAGGATAGAGAAATGTTCTTGCCTTCAGCGTAACCGTGGAAGGCTGAAGATTAACTTTAAAAACTTTTTAAACTTTTCTGACAAGTTCTTACAAGTCGAGCGTATTTTATTCATAGCAGCGCGAAAGCTTAAACTGAGCTAATTTAATTTAAAAACAAGACGCTGTGGGAGCGTATACTTGGGCGTCGTTGTATTAGGCATATTGGAGAATAATTGTCTTGGGAATCTGCATGCACGTTATTTCACACGGTTTGATGATAGGGAGTATTCGGATAGTGTGAGCAGTCTAACAAAGAAGCGCGTTTAACCGTCTAAAACAAGAAGACACAGTACACTTAGCATGCGAGATCGCACGCAAATTATTAAAGTAGCGTGACCATTGTGTCAAAAGACGAGTACATACTGAAAAATACAAATCGATGCCTACTTTGTACTTACCGTTGAAAAAATGCCGTATGTCAGAGTTTCCCGATGGTTGTTATTGGTTTTAGCTAAATCTTGTAACTAGCTGGTCTGTGTTTCCGACACTTTTGAAGTGAATGCAAATGTAGCCGCAAAGTGGCCTTTCGAAGCCATGATGTAATTGCCTGGTCCGGACCCGAGGTCAAAACAACTTTTCCAATTGAAAGTTTTGCTGGAAGTATTCCCGCCGTTATTATAATAAAGTTTGAATGAAACTTACAAATTTAATCAAAGTTAACGACAGAAGTGATAATTTAGGAGGAGAGAAACAAATTTAGCCCTTTGAAATATATTTTTTCAGTTGAGGTAAAAATGTTGCAATTTGCATAATGTGAAAGTAATTTGAAACCTTTCCAGTAACGCATAACGCAGCTGTTTCATAAAACATCTCGCAATCAGACACACGACAATATATCCAGTTTTTATTCCTCTGTATCCGAAACACAGAAAAGAAAATTAAATGAAAAAGTGATCGCTTTAAGGTTATTTTCGCCCGAGAATCATTCACTAGCGGAAGCAAAACTCGCAAGAAACGTCTCGCAAGACACTGCGTGCATTGTTTACATCTTCTCTCGGCGGTGAAGTCTGTTCCTTCAACTTCACGAAATAAAAATTAATGAAAGGCAAACAACCGAAAGAAGTGAAATTAATTGGGATTCCTACCACGCTTATATTTCTTCCTTCACTGTCCACTGTTCACTTGTTATTAAATAAGTGCTATAATGTATGTATTCGTCTAATTATCTTCTTCATGTTCGTTTAAACATGTTTTAGCGGGTTTCCGTCATGAAGGTATCGTAGAATTTAAAAATCGCGAGTGTCAAATACTTTCGCAGTGTCTTCTTGAGTAATTTCCTTACGCATATTGAATATGAAACTGTTAGATGCAACAGAGAAAACACAACTCGCACTTTGTGACGTTCGCCTCGCATCAACAAACAACAGGTGTACTCCACCGCGGTCAAACGAGAGAAATTTGCAAAAGTTAACCAAAGTACTTCAAAGTTAATTTTCACTGTTTATTAAAAGTTTCATATATTAACAATACACTGTCAACTCACTAAACGTTTTGAAAGTTTACTAAAAAAAGTCGTAAGCGTTTGAAAACTATGAACCGCAGAACTGTCGGCGCCATTTGCCAACACAATTTTGCTCAGGCACGAAGCGTTTTGATCAGTTTTCAACGATCGAAAAGAAGCTCGTTATTTTGAGCCGGAAAGATGAAAAGATAGTTACATAAACTAATTACTTTACACATCCTTGCCCACGTTTCCACTTGATACTAAATGAATCCCACCAAATAAAACGAAAAACGCCTCGGACGTGTGACCACGGTGAAGGTTTGAACAATCCCGCCATCCCCAGAGTTGCGCAATACTACACATTTGTGTACGACCAAACTGCATTTTAATACTTGGTCGCTACGCCCAAGTAATAATATTTTCGTGAATGAAAACTCACAAAATTAAGTTAAAAGGAAAAGACTGAGAAATAAAAGCATACAAACCGAACAACTATCTCAAAATTCGAACGCGAACTGGCGTGTAAATTATTGACAACAAACTAGTGCAGAACTAGAATGACAATTTCAAGCATGACTTTTTAATGAAAATTCGCAGAATCTCGATTACAAGAAAAAAGACAACCGGAAAAATAAGAACCCTTAAACCAAATGGAATCAAAATAAACCTTTGTAAAAGGGCTAGATTGCATTAATTACAGTAATTTTTTAAGCAAAAAAAGCCGCTTTGTAAAAAACAACAAACGCCCAACAAACCATAGGTTCGACTGTGTACGATGCGTGCTAATGTATTGTATACTACATGTATGTAAAGTACTTCAAGGTTCTTGAAGTACATTGTATTTTACAGCATTGTCCAAGCGTTTTTCAGCGTCGCCATTTTGATCAAAGGGAATGTCCTGGGACAAGGTTGTGTTTGTGTTTGTTTTCGTTTTTTATTTACAAAAAGGTTAAGCATCCCTAATGTTACAACGGTTTTAAAAGCACTGTTAAAAACGCATTGCAGTTTCCCGTCTATCTTTCTCCTCGGAGGAGAAATGCGGCCATGCAGTTTTTTTTTTTTACTTCTGCACACTGTTGCCTCCGTTTTGCTTTCTCATGTTTGTTGTTTGCTTTTTTTCTGACAGGTTTAAACTTCAACAGTGATGATTACACCACAGCTTGAAATGTCACGTGGCCAATCGGCCCTTTGCACGGCGCAGTATAAACAGAATAAAGCGAAAACCTCAAGAATCAATGTCTAGTAGTATTAACAAAAGCTTAAAATCTATATTTGAAAAAAATTCTCTTATCATTAAATGACACAGTATTAACAAGTTAAACTGAAAACCTCAAGAATTGATGTTAGGTATCATCAGAAACCCATAAGTGGGTTGAAACGTGCAACTGCCTCTTGAACGCTTCAAAACAAGCTTCCGATTATTCAATTTGCTAAGAAGTTGTTATAGCCATATTTGGAAAATCAAGATAAAAATATTAACCAATCAATTCGCTAGAACAACTTGCTTCCAATCTCGAGGGACTGTGGGGTTTCCAAATATGGTACTAAGCAAAAAATGAATATTCGTAAGCTGTGAATGCACGTTACATGTTTCAACCCACTTATGGGTTTCTGGTATCATTAACAATAGCTTTATGTTTTATTTGAAGGGTTTTATTTTATCATTAAATGACAGTGTCAACAAGTAAACAGAAAACCTGAGGAATTGATGTTCAGTAGCATTTAGAATAGTTTAAGGTTTTTATTTGAAGAGTTTTCTATCATCATTGAATGACACAGTATTAACAAGTAAACAGAAAACCTCAGGAATTGATGTTAAGAAGCATTAACAAGAGTTTAAGGTTTTTATTTGAAGAGTTTTCTATCATCACTGTACTAACACAGTATTAACAAGTAAACAGAAAACCCGAGGAATTTTCTCTTATCATTTAGTGACAGTATTAACAAGTAAATGGGAAAACCTCAAGAATTGATGTTCAGCTTTGTTTTATTTGAAGGGTTTTCTGTTATCATTGAATCAACAAGCAAAACAGGAAAAATGAGGAATTAATGTTAAGTAGCATAAACAGCTAAAGGTTTTTTATTTTACGAGGTTTCTGTTATCATTGAATGACACAATATTAACAATTAAAAGAGAAAAACAGAAAACCTCAGGAATTGATGTTAAGTGGCATTAACAAGAGTTTAAGGTTTTTATTTGAAAGGTTTTCTTTCATCATTGGATGACACAGTAAACCTCAGGAATTGATGTTAAACATATAAAATACATAAAAGGCTAAGCTCCTCCCCCATTTCACACCTTTTGGGTGTGAAATGCAAATTAAGGCGTATTCCAGTCACAAAACGTGGTTAACTTGCGTGTCCTTTAAATATGATTTGCTTCAAAAATATAATTAAACCAAGATTTTACCAAGCAAAAACAGAAACAGAAGTACATGAAGACTTATGATATAACTTTCATAAAGTTTTTCCGAATTGTGTTAGTTTGTTGTCAGTTGTTAATGCTTCAGCGGTTAGTTGACGACTGGAGGTGAAAATGGCCACGCCAGGCCAGGCTCCTTTAAAACCGGAACTTCGTGTAAGTTTTTATGTCAAGAGTTTTCTGTTATTATTAGATGACAGAGTACTGATTAACCCTTTCAAACCCAACTAGCCATATATAACCAGAAAATACCGTTGCTGCTTTAAAAATACGTAGCTGTGTCAAATCCAAACACACAATCACAATGACTCATTGATAGTGCCAACCGGTTATTTTTTCAAACTTTGGCAGCCGATGAGCTGAATACAACACCCAATTTCGGCTGCATGTGACCGTTTGTTTTGTAGCAAATACAATGCCTATTTCCATGTTCTAGAACAACAACAAAAAACACGCACCTGTCTTCAAATTGTTTGCATAGAAATAATTAGTTTCCAGATCAAAAGTCTACATTCACAGAAAAAAATCAATCTCTTTCCTTGGTATTTTCGTGAAAATTTCCTTCTGAATCCATCAGCGTGCTATGCAACAGCCATTCGATTAGCCAAATCTGCAATCCCTTGTTCACGACCGAAAGGTATTCTGGGTAATTCATCCATGCCGACCGCATAGAACTCCCCCGGTTGCAATTTCATATATTTTTTGTGTCGAGCCACCCAGTCTCATATACTGGCAAACGTTTGCATCGTTTGCATTCTTTACAAGTGAAAACTTGCCCAACATGCCTTGGTAGGTCGTGGAATCCAATCACAGAACGGCCAGAGAGACAACTTCACTCATCGGCCGCCTTGCGTCGTTTCGATCACTTTCACCTCTGGTTTCTTTCAGAAGCTCGCCTCTACCCACCATTCTAGCTTCATGATGCCAGTCTTGGGGCTTCTGCAGTGGCAAATGGCTCGAAAGAAAGCACTTATATTATAAGCCAGTACTTGCCTGAATCGAACTCGTGTGCTCGCAAACTGAATGAACAACGGCCAGATAGTGACGTCACAATAAGAAACCTTCCCTTCGGTGCTATGAATCAGCGGATATGTTCATTAGAACTCTATGCATTCACAAAATTATGCAGATCGCCAAGCCTTGCGAAAACTGCTTCAGAAACCCTCTAGGAGCTCGGTACTGAAAGGGTTAAAAAAGTAAAACAGCAAAAAACCTCCCCAGAGTTAGCATCAATTTTAATTCTAGTTAAATAATTTTATTTATCATCCAGATTTATATGTGGCTGTAAGAAACACCTAATAAAAAATATCATTGCCAGCACCTGCACACAAATCTATCTCAATCATTACCTTGCACATCGAAAATCTAACTAAACTCCATTCAAATTCACCTTCACATTTTAAATAGATTCCTAGAGTAGATCAGAAATTTCAAAATGTGGTCTTAAATTGTTGTCTATACCTTGACTTCTGGATTCAAAAATCTCGAAATTGGCCAGACTAGCCATTAACCCTATCCAGACCGGGCTTTTTTTGACCGTCTGGAACCGGGGAGGGGGGGGGGGGGGAGAGGGCTCCAGAAGCCCCCCTATGTAACTTTGAAACCGCTTACGCTATGGCCACCAAATTTACACAGGATAATGTTGTCATAAATTCTAGTAACTACAGATACTTTAGTGTCATAATGACGTAACGTGACGTAATTATGACGTCATATAGTCGATTTTATTGGCTAAAGCAGTCTCATAAATATTTTCTCAATTTTGAACATATAACAAGACTTTAACAGCTACCTATTTGATAAAAGTCTTATGTTAACTAACACTGTTGGTGTTGTTGACAATAACAGTGACGTCATTATGACGTCATATACAATGAAATAACCAAATGAAACGTTCTATAAGGCATATCTCTGAAACAAACGGTAGTTTTCATACCAAACTTTCACATATTGATGCAGGAGTAAAAGTTAATGAATTCGTACACTTTGTTGCTATGTAATAGCATGTGACGTTATAGAAGTGATGTGTACATTTTCTTAAAAACTGGAACAGTTAACTTTGCAAATTATGGCTTTTCATGTACCTAATGAATTCAAAAAAGCTTTCTCAAGTGAAAAGGACGTTTTTATGACATTTTGACAATAAATTTTTAGAGATAATGGAATTACACAGACAGGTAATATACTAGAAATAAATTTCCCATTTTATTGTCCGCCATCTTGGATCCGCCATCTTGAATTAGTCCTAACGTGTTTATTTCGGTAAAAACACCGAAAAATAAAGCAAATGGACTGCTAAAGCTTAGTTTATTGTGGGCAAATGTTTTGCAATCCAAAACATAAACCAATAATAAAATTATAGAGAGAAACGACCGTTAGTAAAACTTCGATCTGCCATCCTGGATTTTGACATTTCATATTCCACATTTTCCTAAAATTACCATTAATTAACCTTAAATAATAAACAATTATACATAATTTGATCAATTATCGCTAAATTAAGTGGAAATTATTAATTCAAATAAGAAAACTGAAATAATCTTGACTAAAGCGAAAAATGCTAATTTTGTAAAACATCGGTGTCAAAAAGCGGTTGCTATGGAAACGTCAATGTCGGTGGACAAGGGACGCTAACGGGAAAATGTTTCCAGATAAATCTTAAATCTTAGGAAAAGTCGCCAAATTTGGTGGTCTTGCATCGACCGTTTTGAAACGGCACAACTTCAAAGTTCGAGCGGCTCCAAAAGCCACTCCCCCCCCCGGCTCTGGATAGGGTTAATTGATAATAAATTTACAGTGCGGCTACTGTTACCGGGGTCACCCAGACAAAGTTAACCAATCACAAAGCAGAACGGGGACAATAGATTCCAACATTTTTAACTTCAGCCAATAAAATGTCGAGTACAGAACAATGAAATTTCAACTTGTTCACTCGTGAAGCTTATGTTGAATAAAGCTTTAGCTAGCGTTGACTTTTCGATTTAAAAATTTGAGTAGTTTCACATGCTACATGAATGAATGTCATGTGTCATGCAAGCCTTGAGCAAGAACTGATTTCAAACTCTATGAAAGCAGTGAACGCGACAGCCGTATGTTTGGGCAAATTGCGTGGCGGATTTGAATTCTCGGAAAAAATAACAACTCAAACCGCCGGCTGTTTGCAAATATTACAAGGTACACTGCCAGCGTAGCACATGATATATAAGCATTTATTTTCTAACCATTTGAAAAAGAGCGGCTCCTTCATTTCAATTCTTTTTTATTGAATTGTTGTCATAATTTTTAACGTTGCAGATTTTCTTTGCGGTTTGAGCACTAGATGGGTTTCTTTGATCTCCCAAGGCGGTCGCGACGGTTTTGAAGAAATCATTTTGGTGAAAGTATTGAAAGTCTATATTTGTAACTATATGCAAAAAACAAAAGAAATGATTATTAACCAAACCTCGAACTCTGTGAAAAAAATATTTTTGTCTGACGGTTGAGTTTTTTTTTTTTAATCAGGAATTGATCGCGAGGGAGTTTGATTTACTGTTTTGAATCGTCTGGAAATTAATAACTCAACTGGCGAACCGATGTAATATCGATGGATTTACTGGCAGTGAAATAAATGTTGAAGAATGCGCCGTTTCTGTAAGACGATACTCTTTTTATGCAGTTTTGAATTTCTCTTTTACTTAATTTTATTTCTGCTTAATCCGACTGCCGGAACCTAACGCGTGGAACTCAAAGCGCATAAAACTTAATTAACCACGACGGCGAACAAGCCGTGTTTTCGTTGTTTTGAAATCCGTAGGTCACTTTTTAATTTGGCAGAACTATGACCGTCGCTTTCACTTGTACTTATGCAGTTAAGAATATCTTCTTTCGCTGTCGTCAAGTGTATTTATTTTACAACCCCGCCGTTGACGCCGTAGAGAAAACTTGAATCTGTTACGAGCGAACAAATTATTTTAAATCCATCACCAGCACTTTTATTTGTGTAGACATACGGTACAGCCGTCGCATTCCATATTTTTACACAGTTTGGAGTTTCTGTTTCACTTGAATCGCCGACATTAACCTTCCAAATCGCGCTGTTAAAACAAGTCAAGTTCAAAAGGGATCCAACGCTGTACAGCCAAAACTTGTATTGATCTGTTTTGATGGCGAACGAACAAGTTGAAATTTCATTGTTCTGTACTCGACATTTCATTGGTTAAAGTAAAAAATGTTGGAATCTATTGTTCTCGTTCTGTTTTGTGATTGGTTAACTTTGTCCGGGTGACCCCGGTAACAGTAGCCGCACTGTAAATGTCAGCTGATGTGAGCTTCATAAGCTAAAATCCTCCAACTATCTGATCACGACTATTGTTACCATATCTGCCGAAAGTTTAACGATAACATTTAACTACTCCTCGCGAAAAAAGAAACGTCCAACTTCTGAAATGAGACAGCCAGAATCATGCCTTTTCTTACATCGTGTTCTTCATACGATTTTTTTGACAAAAAACTTTGAGCCTGCGCAAAACAATCGGAAGTCCTAGAGGGCCAAGCGGCACTGGGGAAGACAATGGGATAATCCTATTGTAAATCCGGGCTTGCAATTAACATCGCTGTTAGGCCTGTCCCGACTGTGCTCGTAAAATGCTGGAAAGTTGCTCACTGGAATGCCAAAAAGTTGCTAAAAAATTGCCAAAAATCCAAAAAGTTGCTACCAAAATTTCAAAAGTTGCTGCCAAATTCCCTGACATTTTTATATAAACGTTAATTAAAATCTTTATTTTTCGTTCTTCATAATAATTGCTAACATCTATCAAGAAAAATAGCTTGAAATTTAGCTATAAAGAGTTGCTCGCAAATATGGACGAAATTTAAGGATACTCTCAAGACTAACGGAACAAAACACATGGTTCATTTGACGTCTTGCCGAACGATATGACGGAACTTGAACGAAACTAGCTCTACTGATTGCATTCTCAGAATCTAAAACCATATAAGAAATCAAAATGTTACACCCTCTTTGCAATGTTATGTTGAAGCATGACAGCTTCTATGATTTGTACAATGTGCATTGCGAAATAAGAAAACGTGTTATTAAGATTGACATTTTTTCGAGGCGTGTCGCTGATTACTGTTTGCATTAAGAGAGACAATAGAAAACTTTTTTTTTTATTACACGAGAGAAAACCGTAAAAGCGTAGTGATTTTCAGTCAGAGGATATTATCTGTAAGTTAGGCAGTTTTGTTGGTCCAATTAAACCTGTTTACAACAACGTGATAGATACGTGGTAACGGAAATAAAACACAGTTGATTAACATATTGTTCGGAATTTAGTTGTAACACTCTATACCTGGGCTACACAAAACTGATATCAATGTCAGGAGAAAAGTAAACAATAATGGAGGCTTCTCACCTTCCATTTTCGTTCATGAAAAGTAAAGAAACAAAGACGGTCTTTTTTGTGCGTCATTTCAGCCGATTAGGCCCTGTTCGCACTACAACGAAAAATGTACCTTATTATAGGAAATTAACGCTCCATAAAATTAAGGTATTGGAAATTAACGCGACTTAAATTAACGCGAATTTAATGGAAAACGACTTTCGAATAAAGATAATTAACGCGAAAGAGGAGGTAGAATTTCACAATAAAGGAAATTAACGCGATTAAGACACAGTTGGTGGTGACAACCGGAACAAATTTATTTTAACACTGGATGCAAAGAAATTCACATGAGTTGTTATAAAAGGTGACAGGCCTAGCACAAATCCTGCTCATGTGTATTCAACGACAAAGCGTTGGAGCCATATCTACAAGTAAGGGTTATTGACCAGGAGCGAGGGGATATGTGATATATTCCCCTCGTGGCGTACCCGAGGGCGTAGCCCGAGGGAACGCCACGAGGGGAATATATCACATATCCCCGAGGGACTGGTCAATAACATGCTTATTTTCCACCTTGTGAGGTTTTCTAAAACAAACAAACTATTAATTTTTCGGAGAGTAACACTCCGTTCAATTCAAATGCAAAAAAGCATGATTCCGCAAGGCCGCATTGGGATCATGGCACATTACGAAACGAGACGGTAAACATGTTTTGCTTTTGTCAAATTTGCATTGAGCACGTTGCTTCGTTATGAGTAGAAGGAGAGAGAGAGAGAGAGAAGAAAATGTATGAACAGTACTCGTGGTCTCGCCATGGCCCAACTGCCCGCCTTCATCTTTCGAAGATCAGTGGAGTGGTTGCGGTGTGTTTTCCAAGGGAAAGCGGCAGAAACATATTCAGGTTCAAGCGTAAAACGAGGCGTCATACATTATTAAAGACCCGAAACCTGAATTAAGGTACGATACCATCGAATAATGTTATTAACATTTCGCTTTTTGGTCGCGACTGGCAAGTTGATTACGTAGGAATATGATTGATGAAGCTGTCTTTTTTAGTAAAAAAAAAAAAATGACTGATGCTAGAGCGTTTTCCTTGTTACGCCCTATTTTGTCTTCCTGTTTGTGTTATTCTATTATGAGGGAAATAAGTCGAGGGGACTAAGGCGAGGGGAATATGTCGAGGGGAATATGTCGAGGGGAATATGTTGGGGGGAATATGTTGAGGGGAATATGTTGAGGGGAATATGTTGCGGGGAATATATAATCCTTTGTTTTGCTATTGTTATCAGCTATTGTTTTCAGCCCCGCCTCTCCCCTGTTACAATCAAAGCCGCACCCAGCTTTTCAGACACTGTAATGAACGGGGTTATGTGATATATTCCCCTGAAAAGAACAAAGAAAACCGAGCTAGGTGGAAAATAACAGAAGATAACATTCAAAAGAGAGTAGAACAATGTTCACGATCGTTTTGCTGTGTCAGGATTGGTGACTTTGTGGGGAACATTGGCGCCTGTTGTTGTTGGTCATGTAACAAAAGAACTGAGCCGTTATGTGTTGTATGGTTGTATGGAACAAGGAGCGAAATTTACCGGAAGAGTGATTTCAGTGAAGTCGAAAAGATCGCAACTAACGGGCCATTTCCGAGTTGGTTTTTGTCTCGTTATCAAAGCGAGGCTTGGTGCACAACCTTTCATATGAAAATTAGTTTTCATTCAAATGTAAATAAAACTGATTTTCACATGAAAGGTTGTGCAGCAAGCCTCACTCTGATAACGAGACAAAAAGCAACTCGAAAATGGCCTATTCAAGGAGGCCTTGAAATACCAATGGTCGTTGCTGTCCAGTGGAGCGATACGAGAAGTCTGGCGATTTTGAAAGAGAGAACAGAGGAAGTCTCGTATTCTGACAGCGACAACGATGAAGATGAACTTGAAATATTGTAAACCTTCACTTAAGCGTTTCTGAAAGAAAGAAAGCTCGTAGTTATTGCGTTTTAGATGTCAAGAATGTCTGGACAGGTTCCAAAATTGGAGTTAAAATATTCGGGAAATTAAGAGCGCGGAAATTAACGCTGCACTTAATTAACGTCGCGCGGAAATTAACACTCAACAAAATTAACTGGGGGGGGGGGGGGGGCTCCTCGGACCCTCCCTTCATATCTCTGGAACCAGTAAGGCTAGGACCATGAAATTTTCACACAATGTTCACCTCCATACAAGGAAACCTCACACCCAGTTTTGACCTGCCACATCCAATTATGACGTCACAATGACGTCATGTTGGTTTTTCCGACGTTTCTTTGATATTTTTCCTTCCAGATACTTAAAATATAAAATATAACTGTAAAATCATCTCTTTAATATTAAAACATAATAAATACAAACAAGGACACACTTGTATAGCGAGAAAAAGCAAAAAAGGCGATAAAACTAATTTTGAAATTATTGTCCGCCATCTTGGATCCGCCATCTTGGATTTCCTTTTTTTTTTGTTTAAATTAAAATTTAAAAAATTTCTAAAAGAGAAAAGGATCAGAATGTATAAAACACATATCAAACTAATGTCTATTATCCAAACAATGAACTTAGAAGCGTTATTTAATAAATAGTACAAATGTTTTGTCTATAAGTAAAAGAGAGCAAAAATTTACCTACACCTCCCCCCAAATATTTGATGTTAAAAATTTTTGATGTCTTTCAAGAACTAGTCCCAAGAAAAAACTATTCTAACAAGAAAATGCACTATAAGTGAAAGAACAAGATCTTAAAATAAAAAAATTCACCATATTTTAATATTTTGAAAACCTATGTGTCAAAAACCGGCAACATGGTTAATCACACTGACATGTTATGGATACCAAAATGTCCCTAGATAAATTCTAGGAAAAGTCAGAAAGAACTAGTCCCAAGAAAAAACTATTCTAACAAGAAAATGCACTATAAGTGAAAGAACAAGATCTTAAAATAAAAAATTCACCATATTTTAATATTTTGAAAACCTATGTGTCAAAAACCGGCAACATGGTTAATCACACTGACATGTTATGGATACCAAAATGTCCCTAGATAAATTCTAGGAAAAGTCAGAAAATTTCAGCCTCATAGCTATTTTTTCGGTGTAAGAGTTATTGCAATTTTACTGGAGGGGGGGTTCGAAAAGCCCCACCCGCCCCCTCCCCCCCAGTCTGAATAGGGTTAAATTAACGCCACGAATTTTAACGATTCGCGTTAATTTCAAGGAGCGTTAATTTCCTATCATAAGGTAGTTTGGCGTTTGCAATCACCAAATTTTCGTTTTCGTTATCCTGTTCGCACTGAAATCTGTGAAATTGTTTGTGACCAAACATGTCAATCATACTAAGATCATATAACAAAAATATCGTGACGCGTGTTTGTCTTCGCACGTAATTCTGTGAGAAAAGAAAAATGTTCCCGAGAAATGTTATTATCTCACTTTTTGCTTTCTACTTCTAATGCAAAAAATCTTTTTGTTACATCAACAATTTATTCTAGTTTTGGTGGCCAGGATTCGCCTGTTTCGAACTTTAGAGCTTTTAATTGAGCTGAGGAGACGCCGCCACCGCCGTCGTTTTCACCCGTAATTGGATATTTCCTCGCCCTGTGTAATCTTGGTTTGAAATTCATCTGCACCAGCGCCACTTTCCCGGCCCGAGACCTTGTTCCGTAGACATATGAGAATGGGAAGAGAGTCATTCGACGATTTACGGGAATCAAATGGCGGGAAACTATACCGCCACGTACGCAGCGTAAAATTTGTTTCAAAATATATGATGACCCGATAAATGATGGATGTCACGAAACAAAGGATTTTCTCGCCTGACAAAAAATTTAAGGCCTCCAAAGTTAGTCGACGGCGTCTTTGAAGTTTGGTGACACATGCGAACGTTTTTGTGGGTGAAAAAAGTCGTTCGCACTACAAAACGCTTCGTGTTGACAGAGTTTTTTGCAAAACAAACATAATTTCGCGTAGTGCGAACAGGGCCTTATCCGTTATAATATTAGATGAGGATCACAATTGATAGTTTGCAACCATTCCCAAAGGAATTAACGAACAAAAGACATGGCGGCCATGTTGGATGACACAACAATAGAAGCCAAAGAGAAATCTTTTGTTGACTGTCATCCAACATGGCCGCCGTGACGTAAGGTGCAAACCACCTATAGAACGTTTTCACATGACGTCCTAAAAATTAAAAAATCTAAAGTATACATCCTACAAAGCTGTTTCTAACATGGTATATGGATACCAGTGTTATAATCTTTCACAAAAAGTTTCAGGTTTTAACGATGTTTTGCTTCCGATTTATAAAGGTTTTAAATGTGTCACGCAATCCGTCACGCTATTTCAAATAAGCCGTGAAAATCAACAAAATTGAACCAGTTGAAAGTTTAATGACACTTATAGTGAATACAATATTTTGTGATGAGATTTTTGGTGTAATTAAGGCTTTGAATTTTTGGCCGCCATGTTGGTGTACCAAAGTGGTACACCAAGATGGCCGCTCCATACATTTCTTACTAAAAATGAACACTCGTTCGCCTATGACTCATGAACTAAATGCTCTTGCGCTTCACAATTTGGTCCAGATGTGTAGTTTTACACTCTCTACAATTCCATAAACATTTTGGAATCGCAAACGGCTTCTGAATTTTGATATGACGTCAGTGAAAACGCTCTATAGGCCTGCGAAACTTTGTCATGTGACAGGTTATGGGTTCAAAAGGTTGATAAACCTTCAAGAAATTTGCATGAATTGAGGTTTTCCACGAAATTGTTGACTTTTTCGTGCTTGATATGTGCTCTTAACCTACATTTGCTCTGAAAGGCAAAACTTGCTCGAGGTTGCTAAAACCGCAAAAAGTTGCTTCAAACGCCAAAAGTTGCTCAAAAGTTGCCGAGCACAATCGGGACAGGCCTAATCGCTGTCTGACTGACATGTCAATCAAAACCTAGATAGAGAATGGTAATCGTTTAAACAGCATGTGTCTAGTTTCGTGTTTCAGTTGTTATAAATCCGTGTGCTTAGCCGTTTATCCACCACTCCCACCCGTAGGGTTCTTTGCCTTGTATATTATTGTGCAATATTTGTCTAATTTTGATTCAATAAGGCAAGAGTTTGTATCCCCCAAATCTGCCTAGCGTGTGCCTAGCGTGTACCCGGTACTCTGAGGAGCAAGCTCTTGCACTCGGAGACGAGAGTTTGCTCGTAGGCAATGGTCTGTGTTGGCGAGAGAATGATAATTAGTAAAGGAATCAGTTTAGTTTTCACTGGGGATTTGGGTACGGGGATTCCCAAAATTTGGGGATACCTAAAACACTGTGACAACGACATAAACAAGTTGAAGTTTGATTCGAATAATACGATCCGTTCTCAACTAATGAAATTTATTATTGACATTAAGAACCTTTTGTTGACATTTTTGTACATAATTCAAGAACACCCCCAACAGTGCACGCGACAAAAAAGAGCCTTCGTCGAAACATAAATGTGGATTATTTGTTGGCTCCATCAGGTTTCGGTAAATTGCAAAATTGAAGTAAGAATATTAAACCGTTTAGGAATTTTACCTGTAGGGATTTGGAAGAGTTTAACTGCCGCAGGAAGTTGCACAAGGATTAACTGTATCACTTCCAATAGCCTGTGACAGCCGCTTCCTCCCCTCAGAAAAAAATCGGGGAGAGAAGCGTCTGTGTAACGCCGTCGCTAATCTTGCTCCTCGCTCCGGGTGACTTTCCCGGAATGCTGGGGACGTATCATGATTGGTTGTTATTGTAATCCTATTACGTAGGTCATTTACCGTGTCTTCATTGGTTAATCGGTCATTTCTGAGAATTTAGCGCGACTTCCGAGAAACTTGCGGGAAAATTCACACACAGGAAACGTCGATAGAAAATTTATTCGGGCTATTCGAAGCAAACTGTAAAGCAAATTCCCGATAATGTTTGCAGGCTCGATCGCAGGAAATAGCAAGGGTTGACAGGCAGCACACTCTACCGGTGTGAAACATTTGAAAACCTTTTATATTTTCTTCTAACGAGTATATCTCCTGTTGATTTTTAACACAGAGGGTTCAACATTTCTAGTTTTTTCTCTCTTTGTATATAGTGATAGGATCTGAAAAGATATGTTGACCGTTTATTGTGTTTCCTGCTATTTTTTATCACGCTGGGCCCAGCTATTTTTGTTTGTCGTTGCAGGAGTATGTCACGGTGAACTAAATGTAGATCCAAGGTTTATAGCAGAGAGAGATAGTTTATTAAGCTTTAGTGGGATAACCCAAGGATTTAAGATAAGCGACTTGATCTTCTTCCATCAACGTTTTTAGCGGTGATATGATGTCAATTTTGCTGCTTCCAAGCGGTCGTTCGAAGACTTCATCAGCCACGATCGGAGCAGCATAAAAGATAAGCAACTTCCCATACCCGGTAGGGAGACTTGCATATACATCTTTTCCCTTCAAAAGTGCTTTCACACATTCTTCTTGTTCTGGATAGAGTGAAGGAATCTTGAAACTCTCGCAAACACTTGCAATCGCCCGATGAAAATTTGCGTGATCCGACACGTTCGATGCCATTTTGAAACTGAAATTCGAGAGTCCGTTATTTTTGTCAACGGAAATTACTAAATTTTAATTTATGCAAAATTATTCCGGAGCAAGATTAGCGACGGCGTTACACAGACGTTTCTCTCCCCGATTTTTTTCTGAGGGGAGGAAGCGACTGTCACAGGCTAACTTCCAAGAGCTGCACCCGATTCGCGTATTATTAATCGCATATAAGCGGGTCTAATTAACATCAAATTACCGCATGCAAGCGGTAAAATAGGCCATATTTACCCAACAGTAGTATTCTTTATATTATTAACGTTCGACACAGAACTGAGAGAAAATAGCTCCAGTTTAGCACTGATCTGCAGTGTTTAGGGTTAAGCACTGATTTTAAAACGGTTAGCTTTCATTTATGGTTATGGGTAACTCTATAAATATTTTAAAAATTACAGTTCCGTCTCAGCAAGCCCTCCTTGGTGTAGTGGATATGGGTATTAGTTATAAAGCAAACGACTCTGGTTCAAGGCATACACCCTTCTGCTCTTTTTCTTTCTTTTACTAAAAAAAGAGTTTTACTTTATGTAAAATGTTCAAGTGAAAGACAAAAGCTAGTTTGAGATCAGCTCTATTTTCGTTATTTCACAGTAGGTGAATTGGGCCTACTTTAACCGCTTGCATGCGGTAACTTGATGTTAATTAGACTCGCTTATATGCGGTTAACTTTATGCGAATCGGCTGTCCAAGAGGTCACACGGTTACGACCAGCGTCCAGTACAATCATATTTAAAAGAAAGCCGAATTCTAAAGGAGACAAGTCATGCACGCTCTCATTGGCCTAGATTTGAACAGTTTATTGCATCCCGCCTCCGATCCTACGCTTTTTCCCAGCTGTTGTCTGTGTTTAATCAGTCGGGTAACTTTATCAGTTCTCGGATAGACTCTACTGTGTTAGCAACCAGCAACTGATCGAGTGAACTTCCACAAGTTTGCTGCGTGTGCAAACCAACGTGAGTACCGTATTCCTATTATTGATTCGTTTCAGTTAAATCTCAGTTATCAGTTATCTCATAAGGGGTAGTTGTTACCGAGTTATTCTATTTATAGCCATGCGTGGAACGCTGTTACATGTATTTTATTCTCAGAACATAGAGTTTATTTTTGTGAAACCGCTCAATGGTGTATTGCAGCAAATTTTTTTATCGTTTTAGTTTTCTATGCAATTAATATAAAAGTACGGCTAAATGTCAGCATATTTGAGAGGTATTTCATTCTGCTTTTTTACCTTACGCGTTGAAAAAGTGATCACATTTCCTGCGTTATTACATTTTGCGTCTATTTTTATCACACATTTTCCATAGTGTAACATTTTTGACATTTTTGACAATAAAGACCAGATGTATGCTTCACGCACTTGGCTGGGACAAAATACCATAAAATAACACCGGCTATACAGTGGGGCGAAGACCTGGAACACGCTTCCTAATATATAGGTCTGTTAGATCCATTACCAACCACTCTCAACTTAAAACTGCCTCGCCAATTTCTTAACCCTATGCAGACCGGGGGCCGGGTTGAGAAGGGGGGGGGGGGGGGGGGGTTGGTGCTTTTGGAGCCCGCTCGAACTTTGAAGTTGTGTCGTTTCACAACGGTCGACGCAATGACCACCAAATTTGGTGACTTTTCCTAAAATTTGTCTGGAAACATTTTCACTTTTTGACACCTTTGTTTTTCAAAATTAGCATTTTTCGCTTTAATCAATATTATTTCAAAGTTTCCTTATTGAGTTAATATTTTCCACTTAATTTAGCGGTAATTGATCAAATTATGTATAATTGTTTATTAATTAAGGTTAATTAACGGTAATTTTAGGAAAATGTGGAATATGAAATGTCAAATCCAGGATGGCGGATCGAAGTTTTACTAAAGGTCGTTTCTCTCTATAATTTCATTATAGGTTCATATTTTGGATTGTAAAACATTTGCCCACAATAAACTAAGCTTTATAAACTAAACTTATTTTTCGGTGTTTTTACCGAAATAAACACGTTTGGACTAATTCAAGATGGCGGATCCAAGATGGCGGATCCAATATGGCGGACAATAAAATGGGAAATTTATTTACCTGTCTGTGTAATTCCATTACCTCTAAACATTTATTGTCAAAATATCATAAAAATGTCCTTTTCACTTGAGAAAGCTTTTTTGAATTCATTAGGTACACTGAAAAGCCATAATTTGCAAAGTTATCTGTTCCAGTTTTTAAGAAAATGTACACATCACTTCTATGACGTCACATGCTGTTACCATGGCAACAAAGTGTACGAATTCATTAACTTTTACTCCTGCATCAATATGTGAAAGTTTGGTATGAAAACTACCGTTTGTTTCAGAGATATGCCTTATAGAACGTTTCAGTTGGTTATTTCATTGTATATGACGTCATAATGACGTCACTGTTACTGTTAACAACAAAAGCAGTGTTAGAAAACATAAGAGTTTTATCAAATAGGTAGCTGTTAAAGTATTGTTGTGATATGTTCAAAATTGAGAAAATATTGATGAAAGACTGTTTTAGCCAATAAAATCGACTATATGACGTCATAATGACGTCACGTTACGTCATTACGACACCAAAGTATCTGTAGTTACTAGAATTCATGACAACATTATCCTGTGTAAATTTGGTGGCCATAGCATAAGCGGTTTCAAAGTTACATAGGGAGCCCCACCCCCGGTCCACCAAGCCCGGTCTGGATAGGGTTAATAATGTAGCGCATGCGTTTTGTCTTGTTTCTGAGGCATGCGCAGTTGTTGTTGTTATCGTGAATGAGAAAATACAGCGTGTTTATCGGATTGGAAGTTTACGCGTTTTTATATCAGTTTAGGAACAAATCGGAACGCTACAACTGGTGGCAGCGGTGTACTCTGCAGAACCTTTTCGTAAGAAACTACGGCTTTCGTTCTTGTATTCCACGATATTTACCATAACGCTCAATTTCTTCTAATTTTTCAGAATGATGTTCTGTGCTCTCTCCAAAATATATATTTTAGTGAAAAAAATTCTATTTCACAAAAAAATCTTCGAAGTTATCTAAAAACACTAATCTATATTTACCCTTTGCAAATATGCAAAACGACTCTTCGAATAAGAAATGACGACACCTTTTAAAGCTTCTTTTTGTTCGTTAAATGTCAGAGGTCTAAACCAAACACGTAAACGAAGACAACTCTTCAGGTGGCTGCATAACAATAAGCTTGATATAATATTCCTCCAGGAAACCTACTCAACAAAAAATATAGAAAACATATGGAAATCTGAATGGGGCGGCAAAGTCTACTTTAGCCACGGCACAAATCACTCGAGAGGTGTCATGATACTTTTTAACCCTAAATTGGATGCCTTGGCTGACAACATTGAAACGGACAAAAATGGACGTTATTTGCTTCTTCAGGCAACCATTCATGACTTTTCTTTCCAATTGTGTAACATCTATAGTCCCAACAATAACTGCGATCAAAAAGTGTTTTCTTCAAATATTATTGATGTCATTAAAAAGCGTCCGAACAACAGCTTTATAATCGGAGGTGACTTCAATTGTGCGCTAACACCTCGCGACAAAATAGGTGGCGCGGCCATAGAAAGGAAAAACAATGTAACTAGCGAAATTACTAAATTACGCGACTCGTTTAAACTGCAGGACATTTGGAGGTGTCTGCACTCTGATCAAGTGCAATTCACATGGCGGGACAAAGCGCTAAAAGTACAATGTAGATTAGACTATTGGTTAATCTCTAAGGAGCTTTCACATATCGTCTTAAACACCGAGATAAAAGCATCAACACTATCAGACCATTCTGCAATAACTTTAACACTGCAGTCCGAGGGTTGTGCAAAAAGAGGACCCGGTTTTTGGAAATTTAACAAATCACTTCTTGACGATAATACCTTTATAGAACAACTTCAGAGCACTATTCCTGTTTTTAAAAAGAAACACAATTATCTCACTGACAAAGGCCTTTACTGGGATATGATGAAAATGGAAATGAGAGGCTTTTGCGTGCAATACTCAAAAAGAAAAAATAGAAAGCGTAGAAACAGAGAGAAAGAACTTTCTAATCAAATTGACGCCTTAATGAAAGTACTCGCGACAAACAGGTCAAAAGAGAATATTACTAAACTGTACAGCCTTAGGACAGAATTTAACAAGATCGCTGAGTACAGAACCAACGGCGCCATTATAAGAAGTAGAACAAGGTGGCACGAGCAAGGCGAAAAGAATACGAAGTATTTCCTAAACTTAGAGAAACGTCAAACCTCTAAAACCTTCATTTCTAAACTCAAGTCACAAGATAGACACGAAATAACAGATTCAAACGAAATTTTGAACTGTCAAAAACTGTTTTACAAAAACTTGTATACGGCAGTACCCCGCAACAGCTTAAATGACAAGGTATTTTTTGAAAATCCAAGCCGCCCTAAACTAAACGATATTGAGCTGGAGGTGCTTGATAGACCACTCACAAACCAAGAATGTTTCGAAACTCTTAAAATATGCGCCAAAGACAAATGTCCAGGCAGTGATGGATTCACCGTTGAATTGTATTTACTCTTCTGGCCTATACTAGGAGAAGAAATGGTTCAAAGCTTTAACCACGCTTTAACCCACGGACAACTTAACATTACACAACGGCAAAGAATTATCAAAGTTGTGCCAAAAAAACGTAAAAACAAGTTGTACTTAGAAAACTGGAGGCCAATATCCTTATTAAATATTGACTACAAAATATTATCTAAGACCATTGCAAGTAGAATTAGCAATGTTCTTCCCCAACTTATACACGGAGACCAAACTGGATACGTGAAGGGTAGATACATTGGACAAAATATCAGATTAATACAAGATATAATGAAAATAACTTCACTGGAAAACCAACCCGGTATGGCAATCTTCGTCGATTTCAAGAAAGCCTTTGATTCGGTAAATTGGGATATTTTAGCCAAGGTATTAGAAGCATTTAATTTTGGCCCACAAATTCGAAAATGGATAAATGTACTTTACACGGATATCACCAGCTGTGTCATCAACAACGGGTACGCCTCGGAATTTTTTTCACTTCAAAGGGGAGTTGGACAAGGTTGCCCATTATCCGGTATCCTCTTTGTTCTCTGCGCAGAAATTCTAGCACATGCAATCAGAAATGATAAGAATATTAAAGGGATACAAATCTATAACAAAGAATATAAAGTATCTCAATACGCCGATGATACTACAGCTTTCGTTGCCGATGCATTGTCAGCAAGAAATTTGTTTAAAGTACTACGCGCATTCCAAGAGACGTCGGGCCTGGAAATAAATACGTCAAAAACCGAAGGGATGTGGCTTTGATCCTGCAGGCATAACACATCAACTCCTTTTGATATAGCTTGGCCTTCAGAGCCGATATACGCCCTGGGAATTTATTTCTCTTATGATGAGGTTACCGTCTTCAAAAAGAATTTTGAAGAAAAGCTAAATTCGATGAAGAATAGCTTAAATCTTTGGAAAACAAGAAATCTTACTCTCCACGGCCGTATAATCATTCTCAAAAGCCTCGCTCTCTCCAAGCTTGTCTACAACACATCCGTACTCTCCTTCCCACCGGAATTTATATCCACAGTTAAGTCTGCTATATCACAATTTGTTTGGAATACCCTTCCTAAAATCAAACACAATACAATAATTGGTCCAAAAATAAAAGGAGGTTTAGATATGCCGGGTTTTGAAATAATTAATAATGCCTTGAAGGTAACCTGGATAAAAAGGTTGTATGAAAGCAGCAATGATGCGAGTTGGAGCCACATACCCCTTGCTTTTTTAAAGCGGGTAGGTGGGATTTTTCTTTTCAAGTGCAATTATGACCTAAAATCCCTTAAATTAGAACTTCCTATACAATTTTATAGAGACGTTTTAAGTATCTGGCAGATGATAAACCGACAAACTCCTGAAAATAAAGAACAGGTGTTAAACGAAATCCTGTGGAACAACCGGTTTATTAAAATCAATGGATACTCAGTCTATTATAAAAATTGGTACAACGCAGGAGTGATCAGGATCAAAGATATTTTTTATGATAACGACTTTTTGACTTTTAATGATTTTTGCCGCACATTCCGAGTCAAAACCAATTTCTTGACATATTATGGCCTATGTAACGCTATTCCCAAAAACTGGATCCGCCTTTTGAAGCAACCCAATTTAAACGGTACCCATAGCAATAATAACAATAATGTGGAGACTGATGTGGATAAAATTCCCTTAAACGTGCTTTCATGTAAATTGGCTGCTAAATTTCTAATTGAACAGAAATTCGTACCCCCTACAGCAGAACAAAGAATGATACAAGCAAATTTGAATAGGCAAACGATACAAACCATTTACAGTATTCCTTTTAGAGTGACAAAGGATATTAGACTCGCTATATTCCAATTCAAAATTATACACCACATCTTGCCAACTAATGCAACTCTATTCAGAGATAAGATAATTCAATATGACAATTGTCATCTTTGTGATGAAAAACAGACTTTAAAACATCTTTTTTTTCTATGCCCAGACGTTCAAGTCTTTTGGGAAACTTCCTGCAACTGGTGGAATGTTAAGAATGACGATTTTATCGTTTTAAATGAGCATATTATCATTTACGGCTACACAAATAACTTCAAGAAATACCTGGGTTTAAACCTCTGCTTAATAATCGCCAAATATTACATTTACTACGCTTCTAGAGAGAAAGATCTCTATTACTTTGAAGCTTTCCTTGTCTTTCTAAAGAGCAAATTATCCATCGAGAAAAGCAAAGCCAAATCGCAAATTAATTCTTAAATAACTCTATTTCCTTGCTTTCGTTCATGGGAGCATTCGAATCTAAAGATCTATTTAGACGGGCACTCTAAAAAATAAATGTTATTTAAAATTTTGATTGAAAGGTATTTGTAAAAAAAGTATTGTAGCTGTAAGTGCAACTGTGATGTAACTAGTTATGTAACTTAATTAGGTGTAACTCATATAGTGTAACTCAATTAGGTGTAACTAATTTTGTGTAACTATGCCGTAAGTATCTTTGTAACCTACTAATAAGGCTATTATACGATATTTCTGTAAGTAACTATCTTGTAGAAAATAATAAAACTAAAAAAAAAAAAAAAAAAAGAAACTACGGTTGTTGTTTATGTCTTTAATTGGAGTCACAATTTGGTTAGCTTGGTTCGGCGTGTTGACACACGTGGTCGCAATGGATTCCTTCGATTCTGGGTTGTTTTCAAGTTGTTCCACTCCTGCGCCTAAAACACCACCTACAAACCCTTTCAAGCCGGGAAATACGTTTCGTAGCGAAGAAGAAGAGAACACAATGATGAATGCAAGTATTTTTTCCTTCGAAAACGACCTTTGGAACGGTGCTCGTGGTGACAACCCACGATCGATGCCTAACACAAGTTTTAGTCGCCGTTTCACGAAACCGACTAAACTCCCCAATGACTACGATGGACGTACCTGTTAACGAGATTACTTGCGACATTTTGATCGATGTGCAGTTATTAATGGTTGGAAATCGGAGGAATCAGCCGCCTTTTTGTCTGCAGCCCTTCGTGGAGAAGCACAAAAAATATTAGATGGGATGTCCGACTCTGATTGCAATGATTACTCGAAGTTAGTAGCACGGCTGGAACTACGCTTTGGTGTGGAAAAACAAACTGAACTTTTCCAAGCCAGACTCCATAATCGCCGACAACAGGAAGGTGAGTCCCTTAAAGCTCTTGCTGCTGATATCAGAACTATGTCAAGTTTGGCATATCAAGATTTGGTTCCTGCAGCCCAGGAGCGGTTTGCTGTACAGCATTTTATTGATGCCATACGTGACGTTGACGACCGAATGCGACTTCGGCGAGACAAACCACGGACATTAGACGAAGCCTTACTAACCGCATGTGAATTAGAAGCCTTTCGTGTTGTCGATACCGGGCTTACATCAAAACCAAGAATTAGATCAGTGGAAAATTTCTACATGGAGACAAATGACCTTGCACATCAGGTAGAGGAGTTGACAAAGCTAATTAAAACTCAACAGCAGGAGCACCTTGCCCAAAAGGAAGCTTTACACAATCTTGCAGATCAAGTACAAAAATGTTTGACTGTTGGAGGGCAGACCCAACCCACACCGTACCCAAAACGCAGCGGGTTCTCACCACGACAAAACCTAGAGTGCTGGAATTGCCAACGAAAAGGGCACTTCCAAAGAGATTGTCAATTTCCTAGAAGGTTGGAGTCTGAAGTAAGTAAGTTGCCGGGAAACGAGAGGCAGACGTTTCCTGCAGCCCGGGGGGACGTCTAGATGATTCAAAAGGGCAACCACCTCATGGCATAACGGTTTCTTCCGGAATTTCCCGTGGTTTATACGCCAAAGGATTTATTGAGGATCAAAGTGTTAACTGTTTGTTAACAGTTTTGTCTAATAGAGTATATGGAAAGCTCCCACAAAGCCAAAGGTTTCCTCTCAGAAATGAGAACACTGACATCTTCCTAGCAGATGGTAGTGGCAGCAAGACTTATGGTACAGGAAACACCATGTTAAGACTAGGCAGTCAAGAAATTATGACCAGTCTTGTAGTGGCTGATATTAAAGAAGATGTAATACTCGGAATAGACTTACTATCTCAAGTCGGAGCCACCCTAGACATTGTTCAAGGAACTGTCACTGTAAATGGAGAAGTAATCGACTGTCACGACTCACAGAATCAGTTGCTTAGATTTCGATGCATGGTTCGCCGATCTGTTATCGTGGATGCAAACTCTGAAGTTGTTATCCCAGTGACTATCAAGAAACAAAGAGCAGTACCTACGCTGTTAACTACAGACCACGGTTTGCGTATTTTGGAACCTTGCAATAACTCACATTTACAAGAAAAGGGACTATTCATTGCAAGAACATTAATAAATGTCGGAGATGCTTCAACTGTGCCAGCGCGAATCCTGAATCTGTCTGATGAGCCACAGATCCTCCAATCTAATACAGTGGTTGCGCTAGCCAAGCCAGTACTTAGTGTTAGGGAAATAGACTCGCCAGAGGATGTGAATGGATCGAATATGGAGCCCCAACAAACTCAAGGCCAAGGGTTAGAAATGAACGAAATGAATGAACTGCCTGAACCATTAAAGGACTGGCTGAAAGAAGCACAGCAAATCTGAACGAGGAGGGACAACAAGTAATTAACCTTTTAAAACGGTACAAGAAAGTGTTTTAAATGAACGATTGGGACCTTGGAATGAACAACGAAATCGAACATCACATCAACACTGGTAGTGCCGCACCGATACGACAGCGCCCTCGTAGAACAGCACCTTGGAAACAGAAAGAAATCGACTTACAGGTTAATAAATTGTTGAAGGAAGGAAAAGTGCAAGAATCTAACAGTCCATTGGCTTCCCCAGTGGTTTTGGTCGCAAAAAAGGATGGGAGTCAAAGACTCTGTGTGGATTATCGTCAATTGAACTCTGTGACTGTTAAGGATGCGTTTCCCTTACCACGAATAGATGACTCTCTAGATTGTTTGTCTGGTGCTAAGTGGTTTTCCGCCCTTGATATGGCCTCGGGCTATTGGCAAGTGGGAATGGACCCTACCACCAAGCAGAAAGCAGCATTTGCCACTAGTAGCGGGTTATTTGAGTGGAATTGTCTGCCGTTTGGGCTCACGAACTCACCTGGAACGTTCGAAAGATTGATTACACTTGTATTGAAGGGCCTTCATTTCAAGATTTGTTTGTGTTACTTGGATGATGTAATTGTTTTCGCCAAAACCTTCCCGGAACACCTCCAGCGGTTAGAAAAGGTGCTTATACGGTTTGCTTCTGCAGGTCTTAAACTCAAGCCAAGCAAGTGCAGTCTTTTCCAGCAGAAGATCTCTTACTTAGGACACATTGTGAGTGAACAAGGAGTAGCAACTGATCCAGCAAAGATTGAGCGCGTTTCAAAGTGGCCCGTTCCTGAGAGTTCAGCTGAAGTCAAGAGTTTCCTTGGTTTAGCAACATATTACAGGCGGTTCGTCCCAAGATTTGCAAGTGTAGCTAAGCCACTGTACCAACTCACAGAACCAACCAAGGATTTTGAGTGGACAGATGAATGCCAACACGCATTCGATCAGCTGAAGGAACTACTCACTTCCTCTTCTGTTTTAGCTTATCCGAAACAAGACGGATTATTTATTCTGGACACAGACGCCAGCAATCATGGCATCGGGGCTGTACTCTCCCAGGTACAAGATGGAGTCGAAAAGCCGATAGCATACTCGAGCAGAACACTCTCCAAATCTGAGAGGAACTACTGTACTACAAGAAAGGAGCTGCTAGCCATTGTTGAATTCACCAAATTGCATCGACACTACCTCCAAGGATCCCAGTTCCTAGTTCGGACAGACCACGCCCCACTCCGGTCTATCCACGAAACAAAAGACCCGGAGAGACAGTTAGCACGCTGGATCTCTTTCTTAAGCACCCTTAACTTTGAGATCGATTATCGAGAAGGCAAGCGTCACACAAATGCTGTTTCCCTATCTCGCAGACCATGTGAGGACCGCTGCAAATGGTGCCAGGTTTGGAAAAAGAGGGAACCTTTACCCAGGAGTGACGTGGGAACACAGACCGAAGTGGACGAAATAGCAAGAGAGGTACATGCAGTTAATGAAGAAGATGATGGGATTACAGGAAGTTCCCCGGAGAACAAATGTGATGCGGTGAAATTGGAGCCAATGTGGACAACGGAGTATTTAAAGCAACAACAAACAGAAGACCCTGTCTTGAAGACCTTCATGCAGCTGAAGAAGTCTGCGAACGAACGCCCAAAATGGCCTGACGTGTCAGATAGAAGTCCCACGTTAAAAGCGCTATGGTCCCAGTGGGATCGCCTTTCCCTTCGAGATGAGGTACTATGTCGTAGATAGGAGAGTGAAATTGGGGACAGAGTAAATAACATACCAAATTGTACTTCCGGAGAGTTTGAGGGAGACCGCCCTCAAAGCCCACCACAACCATACGACAGCCAGCCATAGAGGAGTTAATAAAACCCTTGGTTCTTTACGGCGTTGCTATTATTGGCCTGGTCTGACTTCGCAGACTTATAGATGGGTAACAAGATGTCATGATTGTGGTGCAAAGAAGACTTGCGGACGAAATCGTCGTGCTCCCTTGAAGCAGTATGTTGTGGGTGCCCCCCTGGAGAGGATTGGGATGGACATTCTCGGTCCCTTGCCATTAACCACCAGAGGAAACCGTTATGTGCTGGTTGTGAGTGATTACTTTACCAAATGGAAAAAAAGTTATGCCATCCCGGACCAGAGTGCCACTACTGTCGCAGAAAAGTTGGTTTCTGAGTTTATTTGCCGGTTTGGTGTGCCAAGGCAGCTCCATAGTGATCAGGGTACAAACTTCGAATCGAAGGTAATGGCGGAAGTTTGTAAATTGCTGAACATTGAGAAGACTCGAACAACACCCCTACACCCACAATCCGATGTGCAAGTTGAGAGATACAATCGCACATTAATTGAGATGCTTAGAGGAAAGTTAAACGACAACCAAGGGGATTGGGATCTTCAGTTACCGACATGTATGATGGCTTACAGGTCGTCTGTTCATGAATCTACTGGTTCGACTCCCAACGAACTGATGCTAGGTAGAGAAATCGAAGTGCCCCTGGATGTTTTAACAGAGCTATCGCCTGATACCCCAACTCCAGTCACAGATTATGCACAAGCCTTGAAGCGGAGGTTGGCTATGGCCCATGAATTTGCACGTCAAAACTTGAAGAAAGCTGCTGTGCGCCAGAAGCGAAATTATGACAAGGTGATGGCTGGGAAACCCTTTCAAGTGGGCGACAGTGTGTGGTTGCATCAAGTGCGTCGTAAGAAAGGAAGAAATCCGAAACTTGATTGCCCCTGGGAGGGACCGTACCTGCTAACTGCTGTTTTGTCAGATGTGGTGTATCGCATCTAAAGAACACAGAGAGCCAGGCCCAAGGTGGTACATTCAGATCGGCTGAAACCTTATTTGGGACCACCACTAAAGAGTTGGATATCTCCTCGGGTTTCCTCTTCGCTGAGTGAACCCGGAGTCTCGCAAAGTGTTGCAGCTCCAAAGCGGGTGGTTTTTGGCGAAAGAGTAACCACGCCTATTGAAGGAGAATCGAGTATAAACCATTCCAATACCGACTCCTACATTTCAGGGGATGAGGTACAAGGCAGAGAGGATGATCGCTTAACCGAGCAACAAGATGGTGTGCAGAACGCCAAGGTTATTACAGATTGTGGAACCTCAGAATTGGGTGCGGACGTTAGAGCTGATATGACCGTCGAAAAGGACCAATTGTCAGAGACGGTGATGGAAGAAACGCAGAGAGGCCAACATAGAAGGAAAGTGAAGGCCCCTGAACGTTTTGGTGAATGGGTCACCACGTTAAGAACTGAATAAGTTGATGTTAAAAGAACAAGGATGTAATATTGTCGTATTCTAATAGGGCCAGTTTTATGAGATTTGAACTGAATTTTTCTCGAGCTCAGTAGGGAAAAGACTACAGAAAAACATTTGTTTAAATTTCTATGGAGTTGTTTTCACTAAGTAACTGTTTGACTCTATACGCGGCCCTTAGGCCATTGTTCAGTTGCAGTTAAGGCATGTAGACACAAGGCACTGAGGACAGTGCTAATTTAAAGGGGGAGCTGTGCAGCGCATGCGTTTTGTCTTGTTTCTGAGGCATGCGCAGTTGTTGTTGTTATCGTGAATGAGAAAATACAGCGTGTTTATCGGATTGGAAGTTTACGCGTTTTTATATCAATTTAAGAACAAATCGGAACGCTACAATAATTTTCAGTTGACTAGCTAGCTTGTGCAAGTTGGAAATTGCGGTGATTATACTAGTTTAAAACTACTGGTAGGTCCTGTGGGTATTATTTCTCTGGTGAGTGCATTTGTAACGATAAGTTTTAAGCGTGTTCTGCAGAGATAAATCTTGATAACGCGCGTCGATGCGCTGAACTGAAAAACCAATGGAAGGCGGTTGAACTGTGATATTTGGTGGGGTAAAACTCGGTGAGAACACAACTTAGCAGCGTGGCTTTTGTCACAAAATGCCAAAGGTACACGCTCGTTGTAACTCGTCCGTATAAACGAAGCAGAAAACGGTGGAACAGAACTGGAACTCTTTAAGTTTTATTCGTGGTCTTCTCACGTACACACTATAACACTCGTGGGTAACTCTGTAACTCTGTATCTAATCTGGAGGAAATTCTGACCTTCAATACAGATGCTATTGCATTGTTGGGTCATAGCAATCAGAGTTTGTCCCAGCACCGTCGTGATCTAATCAGTCCTTGCTTGAATAAGGAATACAGTGCCTTGAGTTCGCCTCACATTCAAATAACTGGGAAATTATTTGGGGATGAACTTCAGTCCCAACTCAATAGTATCAAAGCCTCAAACAAAATCAGCATCCTTGCGGCCGGTAGTGTTAGTCGCCGCTTCAACGACAAACCTGGCAATAAAAACAAACATGGGAAGCCATTTTTAGGCCAGAGAGGAAAGAGACTCCATTACAGCCAGAAAAAACCGTTGTAGAAAAAGAAGCAGTGTTCGTAAACAATTCACTGACAGATTTACTTGGCCAGGTAGATATAACAAATTTTGTATCGCTCATTCCTAATCTTACTTTGAGAGCAGACTGCTTTAAAGTTGGACAACTGGCTGATTTTGTAGAAAACTGGAAATTAATTACTTCAGACCAGGACGTATTGTCCATGGTTCAGGGCCAACATATCGAATTTAGATCAATACCTTTTCAAAAGGAACCTCCAGTACAGTCTGTAAAACAAACTGAGATTGTTGCTATTAACCCTTTGTATCCTAGCCTTCTTTAATTTTTCCTCGCCTGGTTTTGGTTGATGCCAAACGGTGATCCTCGAAGTGTTTATATATTGGGTACAACCACATAATTTACCCATCAAATGAAATCTTAAGAGTCCCTCTTTCAAAATTAAGTAATAAACATTGAGTGGAATCGACCAAAACATTTTTCAAGGGAAAACTAATTAGCAATAAAGGCAAATTTTCATTGCAAAAAAATACACTGAATACCTACAAAACGAACTAAATCTATTACTAGTAGTAGGATAGGCACCTGTTACTCCTTTTTTGCGGTGGTTTCGTATTAAATTGCGGTGGAATACATTAACGTAGATGACGTCATAAGCTATTGTCTTTTATCTCATGAATAAAATGCTGTGGTTTCTAATTAAGTTGCGGGGGAATACATTAACGTACATGAAGCCATATGCTATTGTTTTTATCTCATGAATAAATTGCTGTGGTATCTCATTAACTTGCTGTGGATTACATTACCTTATAATAACCAGTTCCCAAATACGGGTTGACAAGATTTTGTCACAATGGAAGAACGAACTCGCCTGGACTTGTCCTATTGTTTTCACCTAATTGTCCACGTTGATTGGTTTATCCATTTATCTATTGTTGTAAACGCAGTGTCTTAACTACTAGACCATCAAAGCTGTGGTCGATATTATAGCTGAATTAAACTAATTAGAGGGTTCCGAAACATTCAAGTTTAGAAGCAATAAAATTGCACAGTATAAAAAACCGCTTCTTATTCCTATTTACCGCCGTTTTAGCCGCTTCATCGCTAGAATCTATGTCGATTTTCAGTTTGCCAGCCATCACCTTGAAGTTTGATAACTTTACCGGTAGCTTCAAAGTTCAAACTTTTAATTATACGAACACTGAACTCTAAATTTTCATGAAAAATTAGCACCTCGGAAAAATAAACAAAGCAACCAATTGCATGCGTTACTAAAACAATTAACCCACACTTTGTTTAAGTTCAAACTATATTTATTGATAACAAACAATTTCATAATTTTACAGACAAATTAAAAGCTCAGATGGAAAGGAACAGACAGAGTTGATTTATTCTTTTTCATTGGGTTTACACAAAGTACTCTTTGATTCCAATGGTTTTCTGTGTCTCACCGCACTGCGATCATCGTTTCGGATGAAATTAATTCTCTTGATTCTTAGAATGCTTGTAAGGTTCAGCTCTATATCTGTAACGCCGCGATCGCCTTTTAGGTTTATCCTCACCAACATCTAAGTAATTTACCAATTAGATTCGAGGTCGTTTGCGCTTCGGCGCTGGCGATGGTGTTTGTACTGTGAGGGGAGGGGTCAAGACGGCTGGATTTAAAGGTAGTGGCGTTACTGCGAAAGTTTCTTGTATGGTGGGCGCTACATTTGGAGAGGGTGTCGCGATAAATGGATTTAAGGGCGTAGAGGTTGTCACCGCTGTTACTGCTGTGGGTTCTTGTATAATGGTGGGTAAATTATCTTCCGGATGACTTGCAAAACGTCTTTTCATTTCATCAGACTGTTGAGGTCTTCCATTCAATTGATGTTTTAACGTCCGATATCTGTTTTGCAGCTCAAGGTACTGTCTGGCTTTGTCATATTCCCCAAGGTCTGTACAAGAGAGAAGGCTGTCCATTCTGTCCTGTAGTCCCTGTATGGCTGAGAGAACTGGAGATGTCGAACGGTTCTGTTGTCTGAGATACTTTAGTAGCTCCTGAGAAATATTGTCTTGTATCCCTGTTTGATTAAGTTGTTTTTCACCAGGCAGTACATTCGTTCGCAGTCCACAATTATCTTGTGTGGTTGTTTGGAGTTTTCGCGGTTCAGATGTTCGCTTCTTGTCGGTTTCTAATTCCTGAGGATGAGGAAAAATCCCTTGTGTTACACCAAGTGTTTTATGAGAGCCTGAAAATGTCGCCGTCCTCAACCACTTCCTTTTTTCACGGGATTGTAATTGATGCACTTGACGCAAATGATCACTTTAATAGAGTGAGTCTGGCTTTCCACAAACAGGACAATCCCTCTTAAATTTATAAGACATCTTTACGCTTTGAAAATCTACTGTGAAATGCAAGAAGTGAATTGGGTACCTTTGTTACATAGTATTTGTTTGCCGATGTGAGGTCGACTACTATTACTAGATTTATTTAGCTTTCATTTGACACCTCAGGCTCAATTCCAGGTCAACTTTGAGACATACAAGCAGTAAGCACAAACCATACACTCTAGTCGTTATGGGAGACAATGTCAGTCTGAGAGTGTCCACGAAATTCCCCATGTACACAGCACAAACGTTAAGCTTTCTCACTCTGCATTGAATATCAAGCGCAAGAATGAAGGTGTGATTTGTTTGGCAACAATCTCGCCATTTTTAGCCAACACAACAGTAGCCAAACACACATTCCTAATAAAATAAAACTGGGTTCCAAGCCTTCGTCTCATCAAGGTCGTCTTCATTCCCAAATGACGAAAAATCAATTTATAGACTGATTTTTGTTCATCATTTCCTCCGATCGAGTAGTTTCACTTCGTCACAACTTTTGTATACGCTTTCTTTCAGCAAATTTGGCAAAATCTCTTGAATTTCTGGATCTTCATGTCCTGATCCTTCTTCCGACAATTTTAAATGGCTGATTCCATCGCTTTCCAAACGTTTCTTCTCTGAAAATCGCCATCAAAAGTTCGCCATTAGCAACAACCCCGAACCAAAACAAGCCATGTGGTTTGGGGGTCTCAATTAGCAATTGTATAAGCCCAACTACAGCAAAACTTGATAAAAATGCCTAATTTATTGCTGGTAGGAATAAATTACGCATATATGCGTAACTAGGATACAAAGGGTTAACGCGGAAATTGACAAACTTCTACAAAAGGGTGTCATTGTAGTCACGGGGCACGAGGAAGGAGAGTTTATATCTCCTCTATTTGTTAGCCCCCAAAAGGATAGCTCCTTTAGGCTAATCCTCAATCTGAAACGACTCAACATACATGTTGAATATAAACATTTTAAAATGGGCACCCTGAGGTCAGCCATCAACATGATAAGGCCAAACTGCTTTATGGCCTCAGTGGACCTGGATGCGTACTATTCAGTACCCATTGCCCATTGTGATACAAATCATGACCTAAACTTTGAGTGGATGGGTCAGTTGTACAAGTTTACATGTTTTCCTAACGGGCTAGCTTTCTGCCCTCGAATATTTCCTGAACTCTTAAAACCAGTTTATGCTACTTTAGGGCAGTATGGTCATTTATCATCCTCTCTTACATTATACATTTATTTGATGATTCATACCTACAAGAAGATGAATTCAATGACTGTGCCGCTCATGTCAAAGACACCATAAAATTGCTTGATTCACCGGGGTTTGTTATCCACCCCCCGAAATCCATACTTTTGCCATCTCAATTTAGGTTTTGTTCTTAATTCAATAAAAAATGAAAATTACCTGACCCAGGAAAAAGAAGAGAAACTAAGAGACATGTGATAAATTACTTGCCTGTAGTAGCCCCACTATTAGGGAGGTCTCATCGCTGCTGGGCCTTATGACATCCAGCTTCTCAGCTGTCATGTATGGACCTTTACACTTTAGACTCATTGATATGGGAAAACTAGTGCTTTGTAGCATGCTTAGGGGAATTTTCATATGTGCATGCAGCTTACGGACCCCTCATTAGCTGACATTAAATGGTGGCGCGACTCAGTGCATCGCATATATAATGTTCTGCAACATGGTCAGGCAGAGGGTATTGACAGATGCATCATCTCATGGCTTGGGGTGGAGGGGGAGGTGGGGGGGGGGGGGGGGTTGTTCTGGGCAACACCACATCGAATGGTGCTAGGAGCCCAAGCCAAGCTCTTCATCACATCAATTACCTTGAGATGTTAGTTGTGCTCTTTGCCTTAGAAGCTTTTCAAATCCACCTTGAAGGCAAACATGTTAGGTTAAGCATCAATTTTAATTCCAGTTAAAAAAATAATCATTCAGATTATATTCAGGGCTCCCATTGATAGCAGTGGGTTTTTTTTTAACCCTCTGAAGGGACTACCCTGGGAGAACATAGAATTTTATTTTTAAATAAAGGTGTCTGTTCTGTTCTGTTCTGATATGTGGCTGTAAGTAACATCTAATAAAAAAAATATCATTGCCAGCAACTGCACACAAATCTCAATCATTATTTGCACACTGCCCGTACATCAAATTCTAACTAAACTCCATTAGAATAGCCCAGAAATTTCAAATGTGGTCTTAAATTGTTATCTATGCCTTAACTTCTGGATGCAAAAATCTCGGCATCGGCCAGACTAGCCACTATTTGATGATAAGTTTAAATGTCAGCTGATGTAAGCTTATTCATAAGCTAAAATCCTCCTACTATCTGGTCACGACGATTATTACCATATCCACCACAAGAGAAACGTCCAACTTCTGAAATGAGACGGTCAGAATCATGCCTTTTCTTGCACGGTGTTCTTCATACGCATTTAAAAAAAAACTCTGAGCTTGCGCAGAACAACCGGAAGTCCTAGCTTCTTGGACTTTGAATTCTGCGTCCCCAGAGCCCCAGTGCCACTGGGGCCTCGTACTCAGGCTCTGGCGGTTAAGAGAGCAAAAATCTGCAGAGGACCGTTTACAGCATTATTGTTTGCGGTCCTTTGCAGATTTTGGTTCTATTTTCATATTTTTTTGGGACCGTAGGTCATTTATTGATCCGATATGCTGGTTCTCTTTCAGCATGGTTTTGTCCATGCGTTTGAATGTTAACATTGGCTTGCCATGTACATTCAGTTTTTGCGAGACACCATTGTGACATCTTGGGACGGCTTGTTCCCCGCAACACGTGATGTGGCACGCGTGATGCGGGTGACAAGTTGGTTCCAAGGTACGGAACTTGATATTGTGTACGGGTCATTGTGCAATCTATTTACGACTGCTTTCTTGTAGTTGTTCTTAGTTTGTTACAAGCTACACCGCGCTGAGGAGCCCCAATACAAGGGCGAAACAGCTGTTCGCGGTTACTACCCTGCTTTATCGGTTTCTGTCGCATTGGTGTCTCACAAAATCTACCTTTTTACGTAGTCATATCAGCCTTGCAGTTTGTCGTTTAAGAGAGCCAAGCGGCTCTGGGGACGAGAATGGGGTAATCCTACAAATGTATTCTAAATCCGGGCTGGCAATTAACGTCGCTGTCTGACATGTCAATCAAAACCTAGATAGAGAATGCTAATCGTGTAAACAGCATGCGTCTGGTTTCGTGTTTCAGTTGATATCAATCCGTGTGCTCCACTCCCACCCGTAGGGTTCTTTGCCTTGTATATTACTGTGCAATATTAGCCTAATATTGATTCAATAAAGGAAAGAGTTTGTATCCCCCAAATCTGCCTATCGTTTGTCTGTGTAGTCTGCGAGCAAGGTCTTGGACTCGGAGACGAGAGTTTGGCTATGGTCTGTGTTGGCGAGAGAATAATAATTAGTACAGGAATCAGTTTTCTGGGTATCCCAACTTGGGATACACATATCAACACATATCACTGGGGATTTGGGTACGGGGATTCCCAAAACTCGGGGATATCTAAAACACTGCGACAACGACATTAGTATAAGCAAGTTGAAGTTTGATTCGAATAATACGATCCGTTCACAGTTAATGAAATTTATTATTGACATTAAGAACCTTTTGTCTACATTTCTTGTAATTCAAGAACACCCCTAACAGTAACCAGTGTATGCGCGCGAAACATAACTATCGATTATTTGTTGGCTCCATCAGGTTTCGGCCCGGTAAATTTGCAAAATTGAAGTGAGAATATTAAACCGTTTAGGAATTGTACCTTTAAGGATTTGGAAGAATTTAACTGTGGCAGGAAGTTGCACAAGGATGATCAACTGCGTCACTTCTAAGAGGTCAGACGGTCACGACCAGCGTCAGTACAATCAAATTTAAAACAAAGCCGAATTCTAAGGGAGGCAAGTTATGCTCGCTCTCATTGGCCTAGATTTCAATAGTTTATTGCATCCCGCCTCCTGCGCTTTTTCCGGGCTGTTATTTGTGTTTAATCAGTCACATTTTCATAGGTGGGTCACAGTAACTTTCTCAGCTAGTGAGATCAGTTCTTGGATAGACGCTACTGTGTTAGCAACTCATCAAGTCAACTTCCACAAGTTTGCTGCGTGTGCAAACCAAAGTGAGTACCGTATTCCTATTATTGATTCGTTTCAGTTAAATATAAGTTATCAGCTATCTCAATAGGAGCAGTTGTTACCGAGTTGTTCTATTTGCAGTCATGCATGGAACATAGTATGTTATTCTCTAGCCTGTTCCAGGCGTTCAGATAGTGGGGAAATTGTAAAAGCCCGCAAGGGTTTATATAGTCTTCCTCCCAATTGTTTTAATTAAATGTCATACTATAAATTGATGTAATTTATATCGTTACACTATAAAGAAAATTTGATGTAATTTATATCATGGGAAATAAACATCAATCAATTCTAACAAATGCCACGATGGCACAATAAAGAACATCGCTATGAAACAGACGCCCCGACAAAGAGGTCAAAACTAGCAGACAGCTTAAAAACACAAATGACCTCGAGATTATAGTCTGTATCATTTTGCGAGTTTAGAAGGCTTTTAATTCAGTCACCTCGAATTCTCCATATACCCGCTACAAATACATGAAGCATCATTTTGCGAGCTTAAATATAAAATGGCTAAAACACTCACGAGGGAGTCGTGTAGACCTGTCACTCTTTATTACAACAAATCTAATCCCGGAAATCTAATCCTATTTTAATTGACAGATGATTGACAACTGAGTTGGCGGTCTAAAAGTGGGCGGAAGGACATTTTGTTAAGAATGTTTGCAGGCGTTCCCTCGCCTCGCCTCACGCAATTTTTTCGCTCGCTTTTCTTCGCGCCTTCCCCAACTATTCGCGCTTTCCCCACTATCTGAACGCCTGGAACAGGCTAGTTATTCTCAGAACATAGAGTTTACTTTTGTGAAGCCGCTCAATGGTTTATTGCAGCATTAATTTTTTATTGTTTTAGTTTTCTATGCAATTAATAACTACGGCTAAATGACGGTATATATGAGAGGTATTACATTCAACATTTTTACCTTTTGCCTTGACCTTATGGGTTGAAAAACCAACCATTAATGTTACATTTTTGACATTTTTCACGGTTAAGATCAGATGTATTAACGCGCTTGGCTGTCCCACAAAATACATCTGGAAGCGGTTTGTTTCATAGAGTATTCCAAATGACGGCTGACAGGGAAGGAGACATCTTCAATAGAATTCGGAAACGCACCCGTCTGTCTCGCAATAAATAACATAGGCACGCATTGCGTGCATGAGCGAAGATTTCTGTTAGTCAGTATAAACATAAAAAACTTTAACATGCAAGGCTGATCAGACAGCAAATTCGTTCAATTTCTTTTAATAAGATTTGCCCGATATTTCGGTTAGACAAAACTAACCTTCATCAGGGGCTAGGAAAGCCAAGTGAAGATGGGAAACAAACGGTTACAATATCTTAGCCCATTTTAAATATTGTAACCGTTTGTTTCCCATCGTCACTTAGCTTTCCTAGCCCCTGATGAAGGTTAGTTTTGTCTAACCGAAATATCGGGCAAAACTTATTAAAAGAAATTGAACGAATTTGCTGTCTGATCAGCCTTGCATGTTAAAGTTTTTTTATTTAGTTCATTGCTGATCCTGATCTGCAGAAAGATCCAGCTATATTTTGCTACTGTTTGTTCAAGTGGTCCTTGCATTTTTACAGAAGTTTTAAGTATAAACATAGTAAGGGCAAGCGACCTTTCGATATACTTATCAGTCGCGAAGTTTCGCAACCTTTCTGCCCCGTGGATTTTTTTGCGCCTTGCGGGCCGGTCATGCTACAGGTCCTTTGTTTTGCATGCCGTGATCTGTCAATGAGCAATTTCCGTCACAGATTTTTCTCAAAAACTTAGCACCTCATTGTTGTTCTGTGGGTTCGACAAGTCCCGTTACAAAAAAGCTACATCAATCGGCCTTTCCGACTCTTAAATATGCTTTCTTGGACGCTGGCAATCAGACGCCTTTCAGACCTATATTCGCCCCGAAACTCTTTTCACCTCCTAGTGGTGTCTTAGGAGCGGGAATCTGTAACTTTTCATCATTCACCAGGGTGTTCTCTAGTTCCTTTATCTAATTTCCAGATTCGAGTGGTTCAGACACGGGCTGTCCCGGGAGGGGGGGGGGGGGGGGGGGGAGGGGGACTCCCATATAAAAATGACGAGGGTGCTCGTCGGAAATTCTAGAAAAAACACCATACCAGAATCTCGTTTGATGGGCGTGGCTCAAAAAAATCTTTACCCCCACGAGGTACCAATTCTAAAACAACACATCTCATATTCTTGGTTTTTTTTTCGGCCCATACCCTAAAAGATACCGCGATAATTCTAACGGTGGTAATTTGAGATTTTAGTACCCTAGGCGGTACCAATCTACAAATTTTGACCTTTTAAAGGTACGGCGAGCACCCCCGTGCCGTCAGGAGCTGTCACTCAGCAGTCTGCTAAGTAAACTAAAGATTATTTCAAAGATTTTAAAATCGACCTAGTCTCCGCTTCAACCGCGCGGTATTGAGATAGCGATTTTATAAATATTTGACTATACTACGTTTTTTAAGCATGACAATTTTTTTATATACACGACTAGCAGCATTTATAATTATTTTTGCTATTACTTTATTTGTTATTATTTTACTTTTTACTTTTCACACGACCCCACAAGCTCCGTACCTTCAATTTTTATCGTGTTAAAATAAAGGTTATCCATCCACCCATCATTGTGCTAGCAGTACGGACCGTTTTATTAGTTTTTGGCACCTGTTCAGACTTGGACTGCAGCTCTGAACTCACCATTTTAAACTATTCTCGTAACGCTGTCATGGGTTGAAATGCGTTGTACTACACGTCACTGTATCTTCTTCTGTACTACACGTTACTGTATCTTCTTCTGTACTACACGTTACTGTATCTTCTTCTGGTGCTCACTTCCTGATCTGCATTGGTGTCGCGCTTCAGACAGGCTTGCGCTTACGTGCGAGACAGTGGTTCTTAAGATGTAATTCCCTAGCTTGCTTTCCAGTCTTTTCCCTTTGCCGTCGGCGCTGGTGGAGAGGGAGAGGGAGGTACTCTCATACATCAGCTGGGATAGGGTTTAGAAATCAGAGAGTTTTGGTCTAATGTAGGGTTGCAAAAACAGCTGAACGTGGGCTGGTATAGGGTAAGGGTTTCAGAGTCCCAGGGGCACACCCCCAACCAAAAAAACATACAGAGTACCCCGGTCCCTGGGGACAGCCACATTCAGTTCTTTTTTATCCCACCTGGATTATGGTCGAGAAACTGATTTTGTTGAAAAGTAAATTATCAGGTTTATATTTACGCAATAAACTGCCACAAGGTTTATTGCGTAAAACGAAAAAAGCTTATTATATTATGTGTGTCAAGCAGAAGATCATAGATGTCAACAATGCGTGGGTGTATCTGGTGGAGGTTTTTTTCGATATTCCGTGAATTAGTAAACCTACATGTAAAATATTTGAACGATTATTTGAAGTATAATTTTACTGACAAAAAAGTAACTACGGCACATTTCCCCTACGGGGATAAGGAAATAAGTCAAGTGAAAAAGTAATTTGGTCAAAAAGCAATCATGAAATGCTAAACTTTACCGTTTTTTGAGTTAAACGTGGGACCCTGTAGCGAATAGAATATTTGGAAGACGCTATTCTAATTATTTTATTTCAACACTTTAATTTTCAGGTTTCAAACTAACGAAACATGCCATTTGAAGACGCAATAAAAGAGGTCGGTGAGGCCATTGCTCAGGAGAAAAACAAACGAGCTCGATTGAAAGACTTGGATTTGATTGTACTGGACAACTCTATCCGTGAGAGCACTGTGGGCCAGCTTCGAGGACACACGCTAGAAAACAAGTGGAAAATTTACAACGAGGTAAAAAAGTGCGGATTTAAGTTCATCATCGTAGCAGCCTTCTCCCATATGACACGCGTGGACGACACGTTCATTCGTGAGATCGTGGCAAAAGAAGAAGACGTGAGCAACCTTTTTGCCTTCACGGAGGTGATCGAGGCAGTGAAGGATGGTATTCCTGACACTAAAACTACTCCAGTGGGCCTGCGTAAGATGAAAGCTCTGGGATTGGTCAATCCAATCATCGAGATAGATCTCGCCATTGATACCATCAACTGGGATGTCTTCACTGTGCAGAACATGTGCCAGCTGCTGACGGAGCGGATTGAATGGAGTCAAAGGATGCTTTCACCAGATGCCAAGATCATGGTAAATCTACGAGACTTCCCTGACGCCATGGTTTATCAGATGGAGCGATTGTTCACCGTTGTGGACCACTTAGGATCCTTGCCTGCTGCCACGCGCCCTTTTGGGATCATGTTCGAGGAGCCAACTGGCAAGTTCTTACCAGAGGAAGTGGGAGCTTGGACTGCTGGTAAGCTGGCTTACTTTACTCTTCTCTGTGTGGCTCATTGGATAACTAATAAAAACGTTACAGTGCTAGACGAACACATTTTCTTCTCATTAATGTTCTGAAAGTGTCTTTCTTCCTTTAAAGCTTAGACCAACATACCCATACATCCTAAATGCAGTGCTCACAACAGAAAAATACAGTAAACATTTAAACCTTTTCTATTTGAAGCACTATTCGGGATAATCGTGGCGCGTCCATTTACAACATGCATTTTCCCTATTATCAGGTGTGCGTAAGGTCATGGACTCCCGTGGATGGTCTGGTAATCTTCTGGCTCATGTTCACAAGAAGTGGGCCTTAGGAGAAATGACACAACTTGAATGCCTTGTGAACGGAGCGAACGGCATCTGGGCGAGCGTCTGCGAGGAAGGAGCTGCTCTTGGTCACGCCTGTTCTACCGTGACGCTGATGAATCTTGTGCGAATGGGCAACACTAAAGTCCAGGAGCGCTACGAGTGCACACTGCTGAGGGATGCCGCATCTAACGTGACTAAGATCACTACCGGGATGCCCCCTCATCCCAAACAGGTTATCTACGGCGACAGGGCGTTGGACTTGGCATTCGACTTCGGAAGCATAGCTGGTGGTACGGTTGGGAAAACTGACTTCGACCTGGCCGAGTTCTTTGGAGAGGAGGCTCCAATTAGAATCAGCACCTTGTCTTCCGAACGTATGATCCGCGAAAGGCTGGTGAACCTGTTTGGAGAAGATCCGCAGTTTACAATGGAAATGGCGTTAACCATGAAGGAGACCATGCTTACAGATCTGACCGGCAACAGGAAAGAAGAGTACATGAGTGCAGCAGGCATCGCTCTCCTGTTTGATCGATCAGGAGGAAAGCTCACGTACAAGATGGCAGAAGTGATTGAAGACGCCGAAGTGAAAAGCGTGCATGCTCAACACCTCATTGAAGAGGTCCGAAGGATCTGGGATGAATGGGATATCGAAGAGGATAAAGAAGTTGATGGCCTTCTTAAATTCCAGTCCTTCTACAACGGTTTCATGGCTCCATACTTTGGGTGTTTCCAGTGCCGTGATACGAAGAAGGCGCTGAAAGCCATCAACATGGATCACGATGACTACATCGACTGGAATGAGTTCCTGGTGTACCTTAAATGGGCGATGCGTCAGTATCCCAAAATCAAAGATGCCGACGAGCTGCTGTCGGTTGCCTTCCGTAAGGGGATCATCCCAGCCATGCAAGATGAGCTAGTCGGGGGGAAGACCAAAAAATGAAGACCAAATGAAAAGCTGTCTTCTAGCGCTATCGTGCGCCCTTTAAACAGACTCTGAACTCTATCGAATTGACGTAACCCATTGTGACATTAGAAAATTACCAGTATATGTAGTTGAGTTAGATTTGTACTTTATATGGAGTATGTTTTCATTTGAAGCAAAAAAGCTTATCAGAAGAATTATCGCAGAAGCTTATCACGTAGGTAAGCGTCTCATATAAGTAGTAGCAGCCACCATACACAGATATATGATTGTTATTTATGCATTTTTTAATTCTTAAACTGTATCACTTAAATGGCACAAAACGGATTATTTTCACTTTATCATTCGAATGTTTTTAATTATACATGGCATGGGAAGCATTAAAGCTGTACACGAAAATAGCAGCCTGTATTTACGGAAGTGTCTTTTAATTTTCTCGGCTTCAACATTTTGTTTTATTTCGCATAAACTATTCTGCGAATTCTTCCTTATTGGAATAATAGGTTAGGAAACGCTAAATTTTAACTGCAAGTTCTTATTAAAGACGAGCGTTTTTAACATGAGCCTCTGCCTCGGGAGACTTGGGCAACCACTCCGCACGTTTTCGACGTTAAATAGAGTTATACTTACTAACTTACTTACTTACTTACTTACTTACTTACTTACTTACTTACTTACTTACTTACTTACTTACTTACTTATTGTAGCCATCTTAGTCAAGAAGTGACGTCTTCAGGTCTTAAGTGACTTAGGCTTACCCTGTAATATTAAATGTTATTATCAACATCATTAATGACCAATTATATTGCTCGATAGGCTAATAGCAGAAAGGAAATAAAAAAGGGCGTGAATAGGATTGACTGGTAATTTTGTCCATGTATATGCACTCTAAATCTCTGATCTAAAATGACTTTGCGATTGAAAAATGTTTGACAAGTTGAAATGTTTAATCATCCCAACTTACCCATATCTTTACAACTCTTCAAAGGGTGATGAGGAATCGTACATTGCAACAGTGATTATATTAAAACACCATCAAATGTATTAAAGCAGTCGATAAGCAGCTAAACCATAACAAATATTCCAAGCGAAATTCGCCGAGACTTAATCTAGGAAATCGGATACGTCCGCTTGCAGGCTAGACTTAATCTTGTACCAAAAAGAAAAGTTATAAAACAATGAACCTGGGCGAACTCGTTACTGCATATAGCTTGGAAGAGGAACTAGGACGAGTAAAGTAGTGTAGTGGTAAGCCTTGGTTCGAGCCCGGTTCGTCGTGTTGTTATAAATAGGTATGGACGACATAATGCTGAGAGGTAACCTTGCGATGACCTAGCACCCCATCCAGTGGGGAGTAGTAATACTCTTAATCGCATCATGCTAGGAAACCCGAGATAAGCTCCGGCAGTTGTGAGCTACTTGACATGTGAATACCAAAACACTTTACTCTCACCGTGTCTCTCTTTTTTCACCCAGGAGCAAACCTGGATACTTGTTAATTTTTAGGGCACCCTATGAAAATGCTGGGGGGAGGGGGAGGGGGGAGGGGTAACCTGCGATGCACAAGCATCCAGGGACTGTTGCAAAACTTTTAAGCAAAACCTTTCTTGTCAAGCCACTTGGTCGACGTTGGTGCATGTATTGATCTCCCTATTCTTGATTATTGCAATAGTCCCAAACGTATCAAACTAATGTCTATTATCCAAACAATGAACTTAGAAGCGTTATTTAATAAATAGTACAAATTTTTTGTCTATAAGTAAAAGAGAGCAAAAATTTACCTACCCCTCCCCCCCAAATATTTGATGTTAAAAATTTTTGATGTCTTTCAAGAACTAGTCCCAAGAAAAAACTATTCTAACAAGAAAATGCACTATAAGTGAAAGAACAAGATCTTAAAAATAAAAATTCACCATATCTTAATATTTTGAAAACCTATGTGTCAAAAACCGGTTGCCATGGCAACATGGTTAATCACACTGACATGTTATGGATACCAAAACGTCCCTAGATAAATTCTAGGAAAAGTCAGAAAATTTCAGCCTCATAGCTATTTCGGTGTAAGAGTTATTGCAATTTTACTGGAGGGGGGGTTCGAAAAGCCCCCCCAGTCTGAATAGGGTTAAGATTGCGTAGAAACACTATGTAAAGATAGAACACAACACCAATAAATATTTCAACGATTTTATTCAGCAAATTTGATTTTATATATTGCTTAAAACGTTGAATTCGAAATTCCATACAATGTCTTATATTTTCAAATATCATTAATTAATTTTTGGGTTTCCTGTGCTAGAAGATGATAAAGCTCGAAGGTGACGAAACGCGACCTCGTGGTTGCAAGTACCCGACACCACCGTGCGTGCTTGCTAAAATATTACCCGAGACGACCGTGCGCGCCTAGTTTAGTCAAATCGAGAACGCTTCGCCCACTACAAACACATTTCTTACTTTTTCAACAAATAATGTTTGTCCTTGTATGTATACACCCGGGGAATGCTAGGGTGCCTCCTCGGGTTTGGCCTCTGGGCCAAAACTCTGCGGGGGCAATAATTTCAACCCGTGAGGTATGTTTGAGTCTTTTACGTCACTTTCTCCCATTCGCCTTGGAACAAGGTTTATTAATGGCGGCAGTAAATTCTCGGAAATATTTTTCACCGGCCTATCTTCCTTTGAGCCTCCTTAGACCTCCTTAACTTCTCTATAATCGCACTTGTAACCTCTTTCTTATAACTGGTAGTTTTTTTTTCTGCTGTTTGCAGTTGCCGATATTACTTTGTGTGTGTGTATGTGTTTGTAAGCTAAAGGTACGTAAGGCTAAGGTAACGTAGTAACATGTACGTAAATAATATTACGTAATTTAGCTTTAATTTATAAATAAGTAGTTTTTTTATATTTTAGTTTCAATAAAAAAAAAAAAAATCTCGGAAATAAATGTTAAAATTAAATGACTTCTGATGTTCGTAATGAATTGAAATTTGGCAAGATGGGTAAGAAAGTGTAATTGTACACAAAAATGCAAAAAAAAAGGGAAAATCAAAAATGTGATCATAGGGACACTTTAAGAACTTCAAAGTGCTTAAGAAATGCCGCAGCAAACTCGAATGTTTGATCTTCGAAATGCTGCTTATTAAGAACAAAAGACCGAAACTGAACACGCAAGCGGATTCCATTCGTGTGAAACTCTTTACTTAAATGCTTTCATGCCACGCATTCTAATTTAATTTATTTTCTCACACCCTTATTCCAATAAATATGCTTAACCGTTACCCTAAATTTATTCTTTTGACAATGATGATATGAAGTCATCGAAACGTCAAATAATTTTCGTATGGTTAATTTTCTTGTTAAAAAGAACTGGGAAAGGTCCGTGTAATGCACACGGTGTGACGTACGAGATTGAGTGCCAGGGATGCAGAAGTAAGTACATTGGTGAAACAGCCAGAAATGCCTATACAAGAGGCATGGAGCACATAGGGGACTTGGAGAATCGAGATGAAAAATCGGCATTATGGAAACATTGCGTAGAAGAGCATGGAAAGGAACGACAAGAGTTCAAAATGTCCGTGACTGGAGTGTATAGTAATGATGCCATGTTAAGACAAATAGCAGAGAGCGTGAGAATCAACCGAGTAGAGAAGGGATCCCTCATTAACACGAAGAAAGAGTGGAATTATGTAAAACTTCCTAGAGTAATACTTGACGAAGGAGAAATATGAGACACACTATGTGAGGCCTTACATGAAGTCTGTGGACTAACCGGGACACTTAGTAGCGGAGCACTTGCCAGGCCGAAGGCCTGGCTGCGCAGCTCCATACTCATAGAACCTGTGCCGTGATTTTTCATGGTCAGGGCTAGCGGAATGTTTCGCGGGCGCGTGTGTGTCCGTACGCCCGCCGTGTTGGAACAACATCCGGGATCTTTGCAATTTTGTTTTTCGCGCGGCCACACAGCCATGAGCTCGGTAAACACTTTAGTTGTTTTGTTGTGTATAGCGGAGAATTAAAGTCGTTATTTTCCTGCGTTTTTTCGCGGTTTGCTACTCAAGACAGGGATACTAATTAAGGTATACTCAGAAGCCGCTTTAGTGGAAAAAGACGAGCTTTCAGGGATAAAATCTTGCTTCGACGAGGAACTTCATGTATTACGTTTTTATGAATGCGGGAGTAGTTTGTTTTCTACGGATTTCAGAACCAGAAGCGGAGATTTGAATTTCCAAGCAAGCGAGGACTTAAAGGTAAAACAGATTACAGTTTTCGATGAGAATTTATGTTGATATCAATCTGTGAGTGACTTTTTATTAGTGTTATTGTAAGTTTTGGAGAATTGATTTTAAAACGTGCTTAAATTCAATTGTATCGATCTCTTGAATTTCATCGAAGAAAGCTTGAACTCGATGAGCTATAAATAAATGGTACGCGTTTTGCTTTTAAACGTAAACTAATGGAGATTTGAAAAAATTTTTTCGAAAGAAGATTGTGTTGTCCATTTTTATGTGTTTGTTCATTCATTAGATAGATTGAAAAGCGATTTTATGTAAACAAAACAAGACTGATTTTATAGTACAGTTCTATCTTCACTCGCATCGCCTTATTGCAAATATATTTGTGTATTTTTGCAATTTTTGATTTTCAAATCAGTTTCTCGGGCAATTTTGACAAACATA